>CM073775.1:1797956-2112956 GCA_037158775.1 Hetaerina titia | reverse complement strand
ATATATATATTATTATTAGGTAATCTACCGGTTAAGGTAGGTTTTTGGATGGACACAACTATCAAATAAATATTTTGTAACTCCAAACAAAACCCAATCCAGCAACCTAAACTACATCAGGTCCCTCTTCATCTCTGTACTTCTTTCCTCCCTTCATCCCATCCAACATCCCTATCCTGTTCCTACCCTTTCCTCGCTTGCAACCTAAACTACATCAATATATATATATAGATGGGTGGCATCTATATATGTTCAAGATAACTATGAAGCACTGGGCACGTAGTATCTATACAAATTCATCATAAATACAAAGTTCTGGATGTGCATTATACATAAGGCGCACATTGTCAATGCAATAACACGGTATATATCCTGTGCATCCCTCCCATAAACTAAAACCTTGATTCGGTGGAAGGGCTAGGGCATTCCGATGACCCCTAGAGCTGGACTAGCAGTAGAAATAATAATTGCCCCTGGTAGGGTTACCCATGCCATAGCAGGGATTACTGGAGTGATAATGATAGAAAAATATACAGAGCCAACAGTGAAAAGAGTCAACAAGGGGAAGCCATAATATTAAATAAAGAGGTAGGAAGAAGCGTAGTCAACAAAGAGCTAGCAACGGATAGAATATTAGTAGTAGAGATTAAAGCAGAAACGACAAACTTGGTCATTGTTCAGGTATACATGCCACCGAGTAATCATAAAGAGGAAGAAGTCGAGAGGATATGTGATCAGTTAGAGGAGGTACAAGAAATGACCACGAGGAGAAAGCATTTGATTTCAGTAGGCAACAGGATATGCAGATTTCAAAAAAACATTAAAAATTACCAAATTATAAAAAACAACCAAAAACATTCAAAAATAGTATATTGCAGAAAATAGGAACAAATTAGAGGGATAGGACAATAATCCATAACATACAGGTCCTGTACACACGTCTCAGACTACCAGGGTGCTAGTGGGGGATGAAAAGTCTGGATTGGGAGCGTTAGGAAGATGTGTAAGGCAGGATTTTCCATTATCACTGGCACAGTTCCATGTATAAATGGAGAAAATGATTAAGAGGCATGAGAAGAACTGGAGGTAGGAATGAAAGTCGGAGAAGAATTCGTAAAATCAGGTTTGCTGATGACCAAGCTTTAGTTGCTCAGTCAGCCAAGGGGTTGCAAGTCATGCTGAGTGAATTGGACATTCAGTGCGATAGATATGGAATGAGAAACAATATAAATAAAACAAAGGTTATGGGATTTTCCAGAAAGAGAAAGGCTAAGCTTGACATTAAAATAGGATGGAAAAAAATAGAGCAGGTAGAACAGTTTACGTATCTCGGAAGTGTTTTAAACCAAAATGGTCAAAGTAGTTTGCATGTCAGGAGAAGAATTGCACTAGGCAGAGGCTTTCATAAAGAGGAGGGAGTTGATGGCGGGGACGTTGAGTAAAGATGTTAAGAAAAGATTTGTCAAAACTTTGATATGGAGTGTAATTATGTATGGTGCGGAAACATGATCGCTGATGTAGGAAGATAGACGTAGATTGGGGGTTTTTGAAATGTGGGCGAGGAGAAGAATGGAAAAGGTGAAATGGACCGAAAGGAAAACAAATGAGGAAGTACTAGGGATGGTTGGCGAGGAGGGGGGTTTTTTGGGAGAAATCCTAAGGAGGAAGGAAAAACGGATGAAGACATACTGATCAGCAGTGTGTTGTTGAAGACTGTAATAGAGGGGAGAATACTTGGCAAATGAGGGAAGGCCAGGAATAGGATAGGGATGTTTGACCGGATGAAGGGAGGAAGGAAGTGCACGCAGATGAAGAGGGACTTCTTGTAGAGTTGGGTTTTGGTAGGAGTTAGAGATGGTTATTTGGTAGTTGTGTCCATTCAAAATCTAGCTTAACCGTTAGATTACCTTAAAAAAAACATTATATGCTATATATATATATGTATAAAATACACATTAAAAAATGAAATCCCACCATATAGTGAACATTTGCGTTCGTCCCTTATATATGTTCCTAACCCTATTCCTTATTTCTATTTCCTTGTGAATATCATATCATAAACACAGTATTCAACCCGAAGGTCAGTTTGGTAGGTGATGGTAGAGTTCACCCAGTCCCTAAGCCCAATGGCATGTGAAATTCACACATCAGGGTATGGGGGCCAGTTCCTTTCACTGTGCCTGTTATGGTTTCGCAGGAAGATCCGGTACCCAAAAAATCACATAGCTTGGGTGGAGCTGCAGGTGCCCAGAGAGGCTTGCCCAGAATCGTACCCAGGCCCACCGGTTCGTAGTCCAACGCTCTACCCCTTGGACCACCGCGACCCATGAATATATATCTATATATATATGTGGATGTATTATTTTCTTTAAGTAAACATCATACATAACTAATTTTTTTGGCATGGAATTCATTAACATATTTAACATTAATTTATATGGAACAAATTACTTCTCTTAACAAGTGTTTCTCACCATGAGAAATATCCCAGAATGAATTATGCTCATTTTAAAAGATTCCACTGTATGCTTTCTATTGTTTCAGGCTCAACTTTGTGGAAGTTCATGTTCATTAAATGAAGAACACAATGTGTAAATCCACTGTTCTTTATTCTCGTACAACTAGTTTCAACTCTTCAAGTGTCATCATCAGGTAAAAAATAAAACCAGTTGCGGTCCATTTATATAGAATTTATGAGGGAGAGTAAAGTGAGTGAGAGAGGGGAGAAAAATTGGGTTGCAATCGGTGTACATGGGAAGGAGAGGGGTGTTAAGTGTCAGTGATTGGTGGGGTCATAGTGATTGGTGGGGTCATAGTGATTGGTGGGGTCATAGTGATTGGTGGGGTCACAGTGATTGGTGGGGTCACAGTGGTGGCCGGGGGGAGGGGGGGGGCGGTTGTTGTGTCTTTTGGTGAAGGAAAGGGATACTTCCATGATTGGGGAGAGGTATTCAAACAATAATTCGTACACCAAATGACCCGTTTTTAAATTCTTTCTAATTTGAAGCTCTTCCCACTCGTCCATCCTCAACCCTTTGTCCATTTGGTGTAAGAGTTCCACATTGAAGTCACTCTCATGGTTTTATCCAATATAAGTTTAGCGAAGTGCGATTGCTTGAGGTCACAATTCCTAGAACAGCGTTTATGCTCTTCCACCCGTGTTTTAAATTACCTCCCCACCTGGCCTATATGTATATATATACACATAAACATTATAAAAAACTTAGACAGCAACACACAGCACGAGAACACATAAAAAGAACACTCACACATATATACAAATAGATATAAGGTAAGGGGATAGGAAAAACATAAAAGACGAACACAGGAAAGGTGGGGAAGGCGGATTTGAGCAGATTTTTTTTTTTTAGGTAATCTACCGGTTAAGGTAGGTTTTTGGATGGACCCAACTATCAAACAAACATTTTGTGACTCCCCACCTAGCAAACTAATCTATATCAGGTCCCTCTTCATCTCGGTGTACTTCTTTCCTCCCTTCATCTCGTCCAACATCCCTATCCTGTTCCTACCCTTACCTCGCTTGCCCAACATTCTTCCCTCTATTACCCTCTTCAACATTCCACTACCGCTCAATACGCCCTTCATCCATTTTTCCTGCCTCCATAGGATTTCTCTCAACAAACCCCTCTCCTCCCCCACCATTTCTAGTACTTCCTCATTTGTTTTCCTTTCGGTCCATTTCACCTTTTCCATTCTTCTCCACACCCACATTTCAAAAGCCTCCAATCTACGTCTATCCTCCTGCTTCAGCGACCACGTTTCCGCACCGTACATAGCTACGCTCCATATCAGGGTTTTTACGAGTCTTGTCTTAACATCCCTACTCAACGTCCCCGTCATCAACTCCCTCCTCCTTGAGAAAGCCTCCTTGCCTAGCGCAATTCTTCTCCTTACGTCCCTACCACTTTGACCGTGTTGTTCCAAAACACTTCCGAGATATGTAAACTGTTCTACCTGCTCTATTTTTTCCCCGCCTATTTTAATATTTAGCTTAGCCTTTTTCTTTCTGGAAAATCGCATAACCTTTGTTTTATTAATATTTATTCTCATCCCATATTTATCGCACTGAACCTCCAATTCACTCAACAATGCTTGCAACCCCTTGGCTGACTGAGCAACTAATGCTTGGTCATCAGCAAACCTAACCGATTTTACGAATTCCCCTCCGACTTTCATTCCTACCTCCAGTTCTTCCCATGCCTCTTTAATCATTTCCTCTACATATACGTTGAACAGTACCGGTGACAATGGGCAACCCTGCCTTACACCTCTTCCTAACACTGCCCATCCGGACTCTCCGTTCCCCACTCGCACCTGAGCAGTCTGAGACATGTACAGGTTGCGGATCAGTCTCCTGTCCCTCCAATCCATTCCTATTTTCTGCAATACACGCATTAATTTTTCCCAATTCACTCTATCAAACGCTTTTTCGAAATCTACAAAACAGGCAAAAACGTCCTGATTGTATTCTATATTTCTCTCGACCAGTGATCCCATTACTGCAATGGCATCACGCGTACCTCTTCCTTTCCTGAACCCAAACTGATCATCCCCTAAGTAATCATTTGCCTTACTCTCTATCCTTTTGTTGATGATCCTGAGAATAACTTTAGCTGCGTAGGATATCAAACTTATTGTTCTGTAATCCTCACATGACGAAGCCTTTGCCTTTTTTGGAATAGGAACTAACACCGATCTCACAAAATCTTCCGGCCAGATTCCTTCCTCATAGATACTACGAATCAGTCCATATATGGCCTTCTTCCCACCTTTCCCTAACCATTTCAACATTTCTACAGGAATATTGTCCACCCCCACAGCCTTATTTGCTTTCATCTCCTTTAATGCCCTTTCTATTTCATCGTCGAGTATGCCTGGACCTAAGCTATCTTCTTCTACGTCATGTTCCTTTTCTATGTCTAACCTTGTCGGCCTAAGTTCTTTACCATACCGTGTTTCTATATATTCCTTCCATCTCTCTTGGATTTTTCCTGGTTCAACTATTATCTTACCCCATTTATCTTTAACTGTTAGCACACATCTTGCCTTCTTACTTCCCGATAATAACTTAACCTTGCTGTATAGAGCACCAATTTCACCCTTCTTCTGTAAACTTTCCATATCCTCGCATTGCGTTTTCCACCATTCTTCTTTTGCTTTATTTGTGGCCCTTCTCAATTTATTGTTTAACTCTTTGTACTTCATTTTGCCTAACTCTGTGTTTACATTTTTCCATCTTCTTCTCTCATCCATCTTTGCAATCATCTCATCCGTTACCCATGGTTTCCTTATCCTTTTCCCGTTAACGGTTCCTATAGTGTCTTTAGCGGCTTCCAATATCCCTTTCTTGATACATTCCCATTTTTCTTCGATAGTACTCAGTTCTTTACCGTCATCCATCATTTTCTCTACAGCCTCCTGATACTCCTTCCTCGTTAATTCTTTTACTGCTTCTAAATTCCATTTTTTAGCCCGCCGCCCTTGCCTTATCTTCTTGAAACGAACATTACATTTCATAACAACTAAATTGTGGTCAGAGTCCGCATACGCTCCTGGGAAACTGCGAATTTATCACACTGTTCCTAAACCTGTGCCTAACCATAATATAATCTAACTGATACCTTTCTGAGTCACCTGGCATTTTCCATGTATACCTACGCCTTTTGTGGTGTCTAAACCATGTGTTAGTGATGACTAACCCCTGTCTCTTGCAGAATTCAATTGCTTTCTCCCCGCGTTCATTCCTCGTGCCTAACCCATAGTCCCCCACCTCACCACCATCTCTTCCTTCGCCTACCGTCGCATTCCAATCCCCCATCACTATCAAATGTTTCCCTGCAGGAACACTCGCGAAGATATCCTCTAACTCATCATACATCCTATCGACTTCTTCCTCCTTGTGGTTGCTCAGTGGCATGTATACCTGAATAATGACCAAGTTCGTCGGCTCTGCTTTAATCTCTACGAGTAAAATTCTGTCTGTCGCTTGCTCTATGTTGACTACGCTTCTTCCTACCCCTTTATTTAAAATTACGGCAACCCCTCGTTGGCTCTCGTCCCCGCCGCTGTATATTACTCTATAATTGTCACTCCAGTAATCCCCGCTATCCTTCCATCTCACCTCGCAGAGGCCTAAAACATCTATGTTACCTCTTTCCATCTCTCGCTTAATATTTTCTAATTTGCCTCTCCTCAACATTGTCCTGACGTTCCAGGTTCCTATTCTAACTACTTTCGTCTTCTTCTGCATCTTCTGTCCTGCTGCTGTTATTTCTCCCCCGCAAGGATTTCGTGGGATGACGACCGCGGAAGCCTTGCCTCCCCCGCTGCCGGGCACGACACACGGCCCCTTGGGCCGAGTCCCGCAGTTGCCAGGACTCAATTTCTGTTTTGCGTCCATCATATTTTCTTGGGAATGATAATTGAGGTGGTTTCCCGTTGCCTTCCTCAATAGTGTTTTTAACGTGACACCATCACTTAATGGCCGCCCCACTGGGGTCAGACGCCATTGCAGCCGCCTCACTGAGGAACAGACGCTGCGTGGACTACCTTTCGTCTGGCTCCTAACCTTCGACCTATCTGGCATGGGTGACCCTTCCAAGAGTAATTATTATTACTCCCGCCAGCACAGCTCTAGGGGTCATCGGAACACACAAGCCCTTCCACCACGACAAGGTTGTAGTCCATGGGAGGGTTGAGCAGATTACAAATGTAAAAATATTTCCTAAGCCGGGATTTGAACTATGGACCTTCCACTTGCCAGGTGGATGCTCCACCAGTTAAGCTAATAAGAAAACTTAATTTAAACCAAGATCTGCAATCTTATAAAGCGCCCAAGTGCTCTGATAATTTTTGGCCAAGAGATGGAGATATATATATATATGATATATATATATATATATATATATATATATATATATATATATATATATATATATATATGTATATATATAGCACCACAGTCCTTACAAATTAACCTATATATGCTACTTTAATTCTGTTTTCCTACTTTGCCTTTCGTAGAGTTCAAAAATGATTTTAAGTTGTTCTTAATGTAAAAGGCTATTCGAAATTTTTCCCTAGGAAAGAGGTTGGCTATCTTCTGTGAAATTAAACCATAAGAAGGGAGTTTACACCAATTGTACTCTTTTCCCACCACATTAACTGGTTTGTACAAGATTTGTTTGCTTGAAAGGAACATTTTTGTTGTAGTATTTTTTTTCAATTAAACTTTCCTTGTAACCATTTTTCATTGCTAAATCTTTAATTGTTTTAAGTTTATGAGCAAAATTATTTTTGAAAAGAGGAATGGCCAACAGTCTGTTTAGTAAGAAATGAAAAGCTTGTGGGATATGTGATGGCGGGAGTTGAAGGGGATGATGTGGTCTGTGGTGATTATTTTCCGGAAAATTGCAAATTCCTTTCATCCCTTTCTTGACACTGTGATATCCAGAAAATTTAGCTTATTATCAAGTTCTTTTTCACAAGTGAAACTGATTTTATTGCATTGGGCATTTAGGGTCTTTCAGTGCCTGTCCGTACAGCAAAGATATCATCTTTGTATTGAAACCAACAGTGAATATTCTTTGTAAACATTGAGGGGTTACTGAATATTGGATACATACATTGTGTTCTTCATTTAATGATTCCACTGTATTTTAATATTTAGTAAATAACATCCTTAACCACCTAGGGGTCATGAGTGGTACCAAGGACCAGACAAACGAATGCCAAACATCATATGCACTGCCCTGAATGATTGTGAGTTTGCAATAAAATGCTTGACAAACCATCTTTAGATTCTCATGCATATTTGAGACATTCCCATAGGAGATAGGCAGCTTTAATTTAGACTCTAGAAAAATTTAGACTCTAGAAAAAATGGAACAAAAATTTAGTAGTAAAAGTAGCAAGAGACAGAAGTAAAACAAAAATATAGTGACTTTTGACAGCATAATTTATCAGTTGCTATCCTGAATTATGATGCCTCTATGTTAAAATTTATTAAAATACAGAAAGGGTTTTTACATTCAAACTCAGTTTTCACTACACTTGGAAAAAGAGCAATTAGTGGTACCATAACAATGGAATTGTTAGGTGAGTCAATGAATTGTAAATTTTCAAGTTCATAACACACAACTTAATTTTTAACATACAAGATCTGATCAAAACATTCCCGAACTTTTTATAGCGCACCCCCCAGTTGGTTTATTTTTTACCTCCTTGGAAGTGTTGTGACCGTTGAAACTTCCCTAATAACCACCTTCAACCACTTTGTTGATATTTTGTTTTGTTGATTAGTTATGGCCGTTTATGTGAAGGGATGTTCATGGAGTATGGAAAATTGGATCAGCAGAAATGAGCTCTTTGAAGGAGTAGCATTGTTCTGTGGGATTCTGCGTGAAACTCAGCAAATTCTTCAGGAAAACTTGTGAGTTAAATACCAAGGCTTATAGTGAGGATGCTATGAAAGTACTAAGTGTTATGAGTGGTTTACCTGGTTCAAAAAGGGGTGGCACTCAGTGGAAGACAACAAGCATTCCGGAAGATCATCCATGTCAACTGAATTGAGAAAATGAATGATCTTATTCACACAAATCGACATTTAATTGTCACCAAACTTGCAGAAGAGTGTGGCATCTTGACTGGCTCATGCTATGAAATCCTGACTGAAAAATTAAGGATATATCGAGTCATTGCCGAATTCACACCTCACCAGATGACAGCAGTCCAGAAACAAGACCTAGTTCAAATCTTTCAGGAACTGTTTGATTGAGCTGAAGAGGATGAAACCTTCTGGTCCTGCACCATAACAGGTGACATAAATGTCATGGGTTTATGGATTAGAGGTTGAAACAAAAGTGAACTCTTTAAAATTGTGATTGGGAATACATCCCCCACACCAAACAAGCTCGACACGTTTGCTTGAATGTCAAGGTAACGTTGACTATTTTCTTCGATGCAAAGAGGGTTGTGTATCGCAAATACCTACCTACCTAAAGGCCAGACAGTCAACACGTAGTACTTCCTGGGAGTTATTAAAGACATAAGAGAAAGAATCAAGTAGAAACAGCCTGAACTTTGGAGAAGCGGCGAGTGATTTTTTTCACCACAATGGCTCATTCATCTACACTACTCATTTTGAGTTTTGAGCCAAAAACAAGACAATTGTATTTCCCTACCCTAATCACCAGACCTAGTCCCATGTGACCTTTCCAGTTCCCCAAACTAAAAACCTCATTCAAATGAAAAAGATTTGCCACCATTCCAAGGATAGAGAAAAATTTGATGGAGGAACTTATGAATATTTCGGAAGAAGGATTGTTTCCAAAAGTGGAAACACTGTTGGGATAAATGTATACATGGAGGAGGAAATTACTTTGAAGGGGACCCCACCAATAATTTGTTAGTTCAGTATCTTTTGTACTTAATTAAGTTTGGGAACTTTTTGAACAGACCTCATACAACTGAATGCAAGAACTAAATTTCTTAGGGCCTATTGACTGTACATTTTAGTGAAATTTTCAGTAGCAAATTTACATTATGCCTGTGAATAAATCATAACACTCCCATAAATAAATTTATTCAGCTTCATGAAAATTCACTCCAACTATAATAAAACCATGAAATGGAGTGGCTGAATCACCATAATTTGGATGCAAGGAAAATTATTGGCATATGCTAAAAATGGCACTGGATAAGTTTAGCATTCATTGTACAGTGGAACCTCACTTAAAGAGCATCTCGCAAAGTGACTGATTCTCATTATGGGCAAAAATATTGTCCCTGAACATGATTTGCTTAACGAGCAAATTTTTGCATATTGTACAACACGGAGAGGGAAATTCCCAAAGATTGTGTACCTGCAACTTCAGTTTAGCACTCATGTCCCTATCATCTTAGGGTTGTTAGTGATCACACATTTTTCCAAACCTAAATTCAGACATCATTTGTGATTTTTTGGGCAAAGTTTAATAATATATTATACATAGTTTTAAAAATGGCCCAAAATAAAAAACAGCAAAAAGGCAGCCATAAGAGAATTAACATTTTATTAGAAATGAGATCCATTGAGAAGCGAGAATGAGGAGTGAGTGTGGCTGATCGAGCATGCAGTCAATCTGCCTACATCAGACTGAGATTTGCACTATCCTCAAGAACGAGGACAAAATTAAGAAGATAGATACTTTAAATCGGGTGGCAAGAATATGTGAGCTATGGTTACATAAACTCAATAATGTTGAAGGATTGCTTCTTATAGTGATAAACACAAATTAATTGCAATATGGCAACATTAGCAAGAATATAATTTGCCTACCTCAATTTGTTACTCTTATTCCCCATTATGTTACAACTGTCAATAATAGCATCAGAGTATTAAATAATGTGAAACATACTGAGACCTGCTGGCTAACGAATTCCGGGGCTGCCACTCATTGTAAAGGTTAATTTGATGGATTTCCAGGCTCCACCATTTTGTTTGATAATTTGTTGCTTACTTATCATTCTAGCTGTACAACGCTGATACACAATTATTCTCTAGGTCTTAACTACGCCATAGTTTTGGACATTATTTACAAACTGTGTGTACCCTTAGATTTTCCACGACAATATCCTGCTCATGTGCCCTCTGCTCAAGCAGTATGATCCTCTCATACATGGCTGCCATCAATGGATCATGGGGGCGACCACAGCTACCACTGGAGAGATCCATTTTCTCCTTCTCTCCATCCCGACCACTGCTGTGGCCCTGCATCACAACAGCAGTGGGGGCCACCACTCCCACCTGCAAATGACAATAACAAACATGGCAAAGGAATAAACAGCCTCCACTATGAATTCCATGATACCTTTGGGCACTTTTAAACAATCTTTTCATATACTGAGACAATTAAGAGAGTGGAGATGACAGAATAGTGGGGTGACATGTGAAATATGATATATGCATTGGACCATACGGACTAAGAGAAATTGGTGCTTCCTAAAATGTCTCTCACCACCTATCACTCAAAGATACTCCACTGCACATGACCCGAGAGAGGTTAATTCCACAACTTAAGCTTTCATTTATTTTACTATTCATAATTTTTTTTATGTCCACATCTTTTGAATTTATTAATTTTGCTTAAACTGACTCAACTCATGAGAAGTCTACATTAAGCAACTCCGATTTTGATTCTGAGTTACAATTAAACATAACCTGTGAAAAAACATCAACATGATGTATTCAATCGGGAGATGTAAATTTGGACGAAAACTAAGGTGACTTCTCCCCTATTATTCAATTTTCCAAAGAGAAATATGAAACTTTGATTGCTGCACCCATTTCCCCATTGTTATAAGATTGTATTAAATATTGCCTTGAAAATTTCAGATTTGAATAGTCCTTTGAAGCATTAAGGAAGTGCTTTCAGTTTCAAAATAATAACATATATATATATATATATATAACAAAATCCTAACATTCCTTACCTTGGCCGTTGAATTCATTTTGGCCTGGATTATCTCTCTTCTAGTAAAGTTGTCGGGGAAAATGTCCTGATGACTTAAAGGTTTCACATCAATGGGGCATGACGACCCTTTCTGTCTGAAATTGATTGTGTGTTAATGGTCCGACTTCAACATTAAGGCTAAGTCGTCACAAATTAAAATCATACTCAAGCCAAAGATTTATGCATCTCAAACAGAAGCGATGACCGCAAGCAGTGAGGACAGCATCTTCCAAATAATTTAAACATATTGGACACTCGTACCGGGAATCCATTATGATCACATTTTCACATGGTGCTTCGTACTTGAAAACAATCTCAAGTTTAGAATGCGTTGCAATCCAGAAAAATGCACTAATACCACTTTTAACTTTTATCAAAAACTTACCACGAACTTCTCTTTACTGTCATAATTCTCCTTGGCCATAACTTCAAAGTGATGTTTGAATAAAACGACAAATGCGCATTATTTATAAACAACAGTTAAATCCAACACCTCACGACAAAATTTAATGATTACATCCACTAAGGCACATTCCAAACTAACTTGGAGTTCCTTTCCTAAACATTAAAATTGTTATTCCATTCATAAAACTATGCAGATGTATTACCATCTACCCTTCTCCAAAGAAAGCCGCACCTCTTCATCAAATAAGGTTCACCAACCATCACAAATGCTATAGTTTTCAAACAGGAGCACCAACACAACCACATTTTTGCTCAAATTTAGAAAAAAATATTTATTAGCAATATATTACATTAAAGTACAGGTTTAAAAGATAAATCATTGCATATTCAAAAATATTTGCCCTTAAGTATCGCTGTTCCGTTCGGCGACAGTAAATTCTTGCATTAAATAAGAATATGCTTTACATTTTGGGCATTGTTCTTTATCCATGAGGAATACGACCTGAAAATAAAACGACTGTTATGAAAACAGGCCTAAAAATATTTACGGAGGCATGAAATGATAAAAAGTCTTCAATATCCTTGCTCGATTTTCACTTTCGCAACAACACAGCTCGAGAACATTACGAAATTAACTATAACATGAATCTCGGTAAGACCACATTTGCTATCGTAAGAACAATCTTATCTAAAATAATTGAGGAACACAATTGGTAAGAAGATCTAATGATTAAAATTACTTGCGGATGAGCTGGGCATGGACGTCGAGCACGTCCATCAAGGATGTTACCACAAGCCTTACATAATATTTTCCCCGTTGGGCGATTGCAGCAGCATTTGGATTCACCGGTATCCATAATCAAAGATTATCCCCGCTAATTATTTCAAATCCCTAAAACATAAATCAGTGATGTAGACATAGAGGTGTAATTGCTTGTCAAAAGAATATTGCTGGCATGTTACCTTACCTGAGATCTTTTAACTCTTTTTACCCTAACACACACTTTGAAGTGGACTTTCCAATCACAACAAAAATAAACCAGCATTTCATGCATTTAAATAACAAAATAAAAGGGTGACAACCCCACTAACCACTGGCTCATAGGAATATTTTCGAGAGCACACGCGCGCTTTCGACGAACAAAGAATATGAGCAATAAACTTACTTTTAGTTATGAAAGAATGTGTACATGGTGCATCTTAAAAGACTATTATATATGATTCATTCTGATATTTCACAAGATTATTATTATTACTCACTCTGATCTCGTCACCAAAAACTGAAAACCAAAGTCCACTATAGTAGCATTCAACTACGTTGTTGCAGTACATGAGCATTCATTAAACATGCGAGCGCTGTCATCAAATATTATATCGTCTTTGTTTTCAGTGGGAGAGGCGGTAGCTAGCAACGCATAAATAAACAGTTGACCTGTTACATGAAATATCGTTGAAAATCATATCTGTTTCAACAACGTGAAAAATGAAAGTTGTATTTTGTTCCGATTTGGATAAGTCAGTTTTAGTAAGCAATTTTGAAAAACGTGGTTGGCTCCAAGTTGGACCAGAGGAAGACTGGAACTTCTACTGGTAGGCCGTTACACGTGTGGTGATACATTGTGTCTCTTTTTAAAACTTTGTTTGTTATTCGAAATTTTTATTCCCAGGGCCGGAACTCAAACATGCCGAAATTTATTCAGCGTTGATAGTGGATACAGAATGCACGATCATCAGTAAGTTCTTCGATACGACCCAAGAATGCTTTTTAAACGATTAGACCGAAACTTTGAAAACTAAAGCAAAAACAGATACTTAAGAGACAATTATCATTAGCTTATTTTGAACTACTGTTTATTCCATGATTCTTAAGGGTTGATTCTCGAAAAACCAAATTACTAAATCGTCTTTTCAAAACATAAATATGCCAAAACAGTACGAACCAAAGTACAAACCAACTCGTAATTATCTTTTCACTTAAACATTGTAATTATCTTTGTTTTCTTATATGTTGTATATTCTTGTGTGTCAATTTCGTCTCGACAGGCCAATCACAACTATTGCTTTGGGTTAAAAAGTTTGTATGGTTCAGCCCGTCGTTATAACAACTGGTCACATCACACAGTGTTTGTTGTTTTGATTAAATATATTTTATAATTATGAGTTCCATGTCTTGTTCAAATAAATATTTTTATTGGAGATATTTTCGCTTTATGATTTATTCAGTTCATTGTGTTCAACTGAAGAGTGAAATGTTCATCTATTGATCCTCATTTTCTTACTCCCTTCCCCCTTGTTCCTATTTATTTTACCCTCGCATAAGAAATTTTGCTGTCTCTGAAAATGCTTCCTATTACTTTATTTAATCTGTCAAAATAATTGTTTGACACTAGCCATCCATTTTTTCATACTGAATATTAACACACTATGAAATATGGTTGCCATATCTACATTCATATCCAGACATGTTCCATTTATCTGATGGGATGTCTCAGCAAAAAGCCTCTCCACCACTTTCTGTCCATAAATTTCTTCTTCTTGATCTTTTCCCAAATCTGTTCTCCTTCAGTGTGCACCAGCATAATTTCCTGTGTAATTCTTAGCCTGCCACTTGGTCTAATTCCATATACTCTCCTCTCGAATATTTTCCTTGCCATGACATTATCTGGTTGGCTATTTATGCATTCAGCTCTCATCACCCACTTCTCCATTCCATGTGTCAAAACAGGAATTAAGTAAATCTGGTAAATTAGTGCCTTCACTTCATTTGGATATTTATCTCGTATCAGGTCTTTCATCTGATCCTACAGAGCTCTACCAAAATATACTCTTCTGGCAATGTCCACATCAATTACTCCTTTTTAGATAGAATTCTAGATTAAAAGGAAAAAACTAAGTAGGAATGAAAATTGGCGGGGAATCCGTAAAATTAGTAAGGTTTGCTGATGACCAAGCTTTAATTTTCCAGTCAGCCAAGGGTTTGTAAACATTACTGAGTGCATTGAAGAGTCAGTGCGATAGGTATGAGATAAGAATAAGTGTAAACAAAACAAAGATTATTTGGTTTTCCTGAAAGCGAAAGGCTAGGTTAAATATTAAAATAGGAGTTCATTAACTAGAGCAAGTAGAATATTTCATCAAACTTGGAAATGTTTCGAACCAAAATGGTCAAAGTGGTAGGGACATAAGGAGAAGAACTGTGCTAGGAAAAGAACCTTTCTCAAGGAGGGAATTTGTGACAAATCTTGAGTAAGAAGGTATAGCAATTGTTTGTCAAAACTTTAATATGGAATGTGATTTGGTAGGGGGTAGAAAATGGTCATTGAAGCAAGATGATAGGAGTAGATTGTGGAGGCTTTAGAAATGTGGTTGTGGAGAAGAATGGAGAAATTGAAGTAGGCAGAAAGGAAAACAAACAAGGAAGTGCTAGACATGGTGGGGGAGGAGGAGGGATTGTTGGGACAAATCAAAAGGAGGCAGGAAAGGTGGATGCAGGATATTTTGATTGACAATGGGACGCTGACAGAGGGGAGAACCTTTGGCGAGTGAGGAAGGGGAAGGAAGAGGTTGTGCATGTTGGATGGAATAATTGGAAGAAAGAAGTATGCAGAATAGACGAGGAACTTACTTAAGTGTCTAATGTCAGGTAGTGTATTTTTGTTAGGAGTGACAAGTAAATATATTTTTGTTCAATTGTATAAGCTGTGTCCATCCAAAGTATACTTTAACTGGTTTCTTAATAAAAATAATAAAATTAATCATTTCTGTTTATCTCAATGAAGACCACATTAACATTTTTAATCATAATCCCTTAAAATTTGCTGTGAGCACAAGCCATTCAGTACAGTGTGCTTATATGTATGCATATCCTTTGTGCTGTCCCCATTGTTGGCTCATTTCCATGCTCTAGGACCATCAATCACTTCCCCAACCATTATGAGCTGACGAGAAAGGACTTGCTGGTGAAGAACATCAAGAGGTATCGCAAGGAGTTGGAGAAGGAGGGGAGTCCTCTGGCTGAGCGAACATCTGCCGTTGCCAGCTGCACTGAAGGCGGTCATGAGGGCACCTCTAGTTCTGCCTTTGGTGCTGGTGGGTATGCTCCAACCCAAGAGGGACCATGATGCACAAGTAATGCACATGCAATGTGTATGTTTTCCCCAGTGATGCCCCAAAGGTGTTCTGATTGGAACATGGTGGTATTAATTCTATATGTTTATCTTTCTGAGACGAGGGCAGGTTGGAGTCTTTGGAGATGCATGTAAGAGATATTGTGATGAACAGGCAAAATAAATTGAACTGGGAGTAATCTGCACAAGCACGCATCGGTTACATGTGGTGTGGATGGAGAGAAGTTGTTGGGAGTAATTCAAAGGTGGCAGAGTGAAGTGGGTTGGGTGAAGGGGAAGATAGGTGATTGGCATTTACGGCCGTGGTATGAAGGGAAGGAAGAAAGAAGGTTGAACTCAATGAGGAAAGCATTTTGGGTGAAAGGAAAAGTTTGGGAGGAAGTGGTTTAGAAAGTCACAATAACATGTAATATTTTTCACGGTGAATTCAAAGCATTATCTCTTGTAAGGCTATGCCCATGCAAAGCATACCTTAAATGAGACTACCAAACGATAATAAATAAAGCTAAAAATAATCTTAAATCCATTATGATGATAAATAGCACATGAATGTGAGCAATAGAGACATCAGAGAAAAGAAGATAGGAGGCAATGAATAATGGGAACTGCCAAAGAAAGATTCAAATAAAATGTATAGACAGTTGAAACTGAAAAATTACTGGGGAAGTTGGGTAAAAGGAGAGTACGTGAGGGGGCGAAGGGGAAGAGGGAGTTAAGTTGAAAATCCTAAGACATGATGATTTACCAAAAGCCATAAGTGAAGGTAGCATGAAGAATTAGAGAAGAAGGTCTAGGATGAACTATGTGGGGGAGTCAATGGAAAGTATCGGTGCAAGTAACTACGAGGGTCATCCGGAAAGTAGTACCCGTTCGTGCCGCATGAAGTGCTGACGACGCGAGTAGCCGCTGGACGAGGTCAGATAGCTTCAGTGGCTTGTCTGCCTTCTCTGAGCCAAGTTGCGTGACGCTAGCATTGCCTGTGTTGTTTCTGTGATTGTTTACAATGTTTAAAAAAATTGAGAACGCCACCAGTTGTGAAGTGAGGGCAGTGATTAAATTCCTCAATGCAAGAAACGTTCGCCCATGTGATATTCATCGCCAATTAAAGGAGGTGTATGGAGACAATGTAATGGACGAGTCATCTGTTTGGCGGTGGTGTCGCAACTTCAACATGGGGAGGGGGAACACACACGACGATGAGCGTTCGGGGAGACTGTCTGTCATTACAGACCAACTGGTGAGCTCAGTTGACGAATTCGTGAGGAACGATCGGCGCGTCACAATTGATGACATCTGTGAGCATTTTCCCAATGTTTCTCGAACAATTGTTCATGAAATTGTTAAACACCATCTGCATTATGCAAAAATTTGTGCAAGATGGGTCCCTCGCATGCTTACAGATGAGCACAAAACCAAGCGTATGGCTGCAGCACTGACGTTTTTGGGACGTTATTCTGATGAAATGAAACTTTCGACCATCCACCGTATAGCCCGGACTTGGCCCCTTCAGATTTTCATCTCTTTACAAAGCTTAAAGACTTTTTGGCAGGAAAAAGATTTGACAGCGATGAAGAACTTAAAGAAGGAGTGACCCTGTATCTCAATGAGCTGGCGGCGAAGGACTATGCAGCAGGAATACAGAAACTTGTCACACGTTATGACAAATGCCTTAATTTGCTTGGAGATTATGTTGAGAAGTAGTTTAAAGTATCCTCTTTCAAATAAAATTTTTTATGTTTGTTAATATTTACTTTTGTGTCTTTATTTCACGAACGGGTACTACTTTCCGGATGACCCTCATATGTGGAATTGAAAAGCTTATCTGGGAATGGTACAATATGGAGACCTACCACAAATCAATCCATGAATGGATTATGTGATACCGATCAATTATTGTTATTTTAGAAGTCTTCCGTTTAAGGCAGGTTTTTTGTGAACACTGAGCACCACTATCTTTCTAATCCTCACCAACAAGACACAACCTGCGTAACTTCTACCTCCCTCCATTCCATCCAATACTTTGCTTGCCTAACATTCTCCTCTCTATCAGTGTTCAACATTCCATTGTCCATCCAAATGCTATGAATCCACCTTTCTGCACTCCTTTGGAGTTCTCCAAACAATTCCCTATCCTTCCCTACCATGCATAGTACCTCTATGTCTGCTGTCCTTTCCATCCATTTTACCTTTTTCATCCTTCTCCAGACCCACACCTGAATAACCTACAAGTTTCACCTATCTGTACACCACGCATACCCCTATCCATACACCATACATTCACCTATCCACACACCCAAATGTGCAAAAAACAGTATCTAAAAAACAGTGGCAAATATCCATCACTGTCGATTAAACTCTATGACAAGGACCTAATTTTTCCTGGGCATGTAAATATCATGGGTGTTCAGAATTCAAATCACCCCTAAAATGGTCCTTATATTTTGACAATCTAAGATATAAATTTAATTTAACTCTTTTTCAGCTGTGATATTTGTTTTTAGAACTAGCTTAAATATCTTAAAATGTCTTCATCGTTCAAATTTTCAATTTTGATTATTATATGCCATTATATTCTGGGGTATGTGAAAAGATTTGCAGAAGAAGGCCATAAGAGCGATCTAACACTTACAACTCAGACACTCCTGCAGACCCTACACATTGAGGCAAGATCGTCCAACTTGAGTGTGGATGGAGCATACCACCAAGAAGCCAAATATTTTAACACATTTCCTCCAGACTCGAAAGCACTTCCTTCAAATGTGTAATTCAAGTGTAATCTTAAAGCATAACTGCTTATTAAACTTTGGTGTGCTCAGTGGAAAAATTTTGTGCATTATGTAAATAGAAGTCTTAAATGTTGTTTTGTTAAATATGCCTATGTAATGTATTTTTTCTAGTTGATTGGGTAACTGATGTTAATGAGATAGGGATTTTCTTTTTTTGTGCTAGAGATTGGTGTTTGTAAGTTTCCTTAAAGTGTATTTTTTTACTGACTGATTTCATTTATTATCTTTTGTGATATTGATTGGATTTGAGATATCACGTTATTTTTCCAAGGCAGGTTTGATTGTAATACTTGGGACTTGTGTGTCACCTGACATTGTCTAGCTGCACATGTGAGTTATAATAATAATAAAACCTTTTTTTCATGTGATGTATGCCAAGAAAATTTATGCATATTTCTGTTTTGTGACAAAGCTATGCTGAACCTACCCATGGTGAATAAAGCACTATTATTAATATTGTCATATTGCTTCAGCAGCCATGTTTCTATGCCAGACAAAACCATGCTCCATATCAAATTTACCCCTAATCTTTTCTTAACATCCTTTCTCAATGCTTCAGTCATCATCTCCCTCGTACCTGTAAAATATTCTTTGCCTAATGAAGCTCTTTTCCTTAAGTCCCTTTTCATGGGACCATATTGGTCCAAAACACTTGTAAATAGATGAAAAGTGTGTATCTCAAATCTGATGTTTCATTTCATTAGCACTAAACTATCATCTGAAACTGTCCTCTTCTCTCTTTCTGCTGATGCTATAGGTCCCACTTTGCAAGGATTTTGGTGATGATGACTACAGAGAGGGCTCACTTCCATCACTCTCTGGCACGATACACCGCCCATTGGGCCGAGTCCTGTAGTTTAGAGGAATCATTCTCATACTTTTGTCCATCATATTTTTTGTGAAATGATTGTTTGAGGTGGTGCTCCAATTCCTTCCTCAAGAGTGTTTTTTATTATATTTGTCATACCCAGGTAGTGGAAGACAGTACCTGTACCTGGACCTTGTACCAGTCACCTTTGTCCTCCCAGCAGATTACAACATGTTTGTGGAGGAGTACAGGAAGACCCCACAGAGTACTTGGATCATGAAGCCTTGTGGAAAATCTCAAGGGGCTGGTATCTTCCTTATCAACAAACTGTCCAAATTGAAGAAGTGGTCACGGGAGAGCAAATCTCCTTCGGCTTTCAATCCTTGCCTTGCTCGAGAATCCTATGTCATATCCAGGTACATAAGTGTAATTTGAGAGGCCTACGCATGATAATATCTATTTGTCCAGAGATTGTAAGCTAGTGATACATATAATGTTAGACACAATAGGGTTGCAAAACATTTATGAACAGCAATAAATGGGTAGACACAAAATCAGCAAAGTACAAAACACCAAGAATTTATGCAGCCGTTAGGAATTTCATCACTGTCCAAGTGTCACTCTCCATTCCTGGGTGGAACAAAGTGAAGAGGTCTGCAAAAATGTCCTGTGTTCTTTGAAAAACGATACATGGTCAGTTTATCATATAATTTGTCAAAAATCATTAATCTCTTGGCAATTTGGTCCCGCTGAAATAGCACAAGCATGTCCATGTGGCCAGTGAAAATTATTTTAGTGTCTTGCCTCATATGAATCTACACTTGAGTGTTTCACATAATACGAATGTATGAATTCATTGCCTAAGACCAATTATGCCTTCACATAATTGATTCTCATGATGGCATTGTGCAGAACATTATTCTACTGTGCACAGAGTAACTCTCCATATGAAAATGTGCAGTAAGTGATATGTGCCTACTTTTGCAATAACATTGAGGCATGTATGTCATGTTGAACAGACAGGTGCTCTGTGCATTGCTGTGGAAATTCCTTTTGAAAATGATCTAACTTTCAACTCACTCAAGCATGTTGCTACAAAAGAGTCTAAACTAAACAACCAAATTGGTACATATTGTCAACCTAAAAATGTTTGAAATTAAGTCATGTACAGACATTGTCTGTTTTGTTCATCAGACATTTATGGCAATGAAAAGAGGTTCAGTTGCGAAAGCTTCTGGATCCAAAATTTCAATGCATATTTCATCCATTAGTATGCCTGCAAAATGTATGTATTTCTCATTGACCACATTTCATTCAGCTAATAAATATTTCAATGGGAACACATGAATATTTATTGTTAAATTGTAGTATTACAATCTTTAGTAATCAAACCTTGATTTTGTGTAAACAAAAAAAGGCCGAGACCATTTGTTTTTACATTGATTCACAACTGTAGCTACATTCATTGTACATTTATCTTGATTTTGTGATTGTGAATTATTCTTTTATAATTCTTTGGGTGCCTAATTGTTTTTAAGTTCCCATGTTGCTGATGCCAATGACTTATGAATTAGATTGAATACAATGGAAAATACTGTTTTTGATGTCATCAAAATAAATGGCATATGAAATATAACAATGATATTTAAGCAATTTTCAAATCAACAGTCCTGGATCAAGATCTTTTTGGTTTTGCACTCTTTTATGGGGAAATTGACATTTATGTTTGTGCCTGTATATAGGCAACTACAGAAGGGGTTTGCTCCTCAAAGATCAGAATCATTTCTTCGCCACTGGTTCAGTGTATAACAGACGTAACTCTGCATGAACATTGACAGTGGTGTGAAGAGAGAATTAATCAGTGAATCAAATGCTTTATGGATAAGATATTCAATAAAATAATTGTAAATCATATAAAAGTTAACTGATGTATGTAGTGTGCATCACATGCCAAGAGTCAAACAATTTGGAGAGCATTACGTAAATAGGAAAAGGAAACTGGAAGACTAAAGCAATTCAAGATGGCATGAAGGAAAGTTAAATTCAGGAAGTAAAAGAGAATTAGTTTAGTCCAAAGGTGTGCAAATTGTGTTGAGGAGTAGTCCATTAGAAGCCAATGAGATTGCTTAATAGTTTTGTGGAACGTTCCCGAACCTACCTGTGATCAATGGATTCATGTAACAATAACAATAATACTAATGAAAACGAGCACCTCTCTCTTTGGTAGGTGAGGTGGCCCAGGAGTAGTGTGGCCTGTCACCAACTCATGCCAAACTCACATTGACTCTCCCCCTTGTCGCACGCACAGGTACATAGACAACCCACTGTTGATTGGGGGCAAGAAGTTTGACCTCCGCCTCTATGTCCTTGTAACATCCTTCCGTCCCTTGAAGGCTTATCTCTTCAAGTTGGGCTTTTGCCGTTTCTGCACTGTCAAGTATGACACTGGGACACAGGAACTGGACAACATGTACATCCACCTCACCAATGTCTCCGTGCAGAAGCATGGGGTTTGTAGTATGGGAGCTATGTGAACCCTCCTGGCATAATTACTATGTCATCTTTTAGTCTCATCAGTTTTGAGTGCTCATATGATCCATTATGGATATATTTTATGTGTGTATTGAAGGAAAGGGCAGTTGTATCGACAATTTTCATGCCCTGTAACTTTTGGCTCAAGGAGCATATTTGTCTCCAAAAGAGAAATGTGATGATATATGATGACTAGTATTTAGAAAAAAGTATGTATTTGCATGAATCACTATCTGACAGCACTTGCTGCCTCAGAAAATTGCCATTGAGTGATTATATATATTTAAACTTATGATGAATGACTAATGCATTCGTTGAAAATTGGTTCAAACACTGATATGGATTTTGATAGATATCTATTGTTCAACTTCTTGGGAGTATTGGCACCAATTTCATGACAGCTAAGGATTCTATTTTACTCTTAAGAAATGCATTTACTCTGTGGTTAACCAACAAATACCTTTCCCTCTCATTCAAATTTTTACATAATGGTTTGTGGGATGATGTACATACTGCAGAGGGAATGATGAAGGGTTAGAGATGAGAAGCAGATGAGACTAAGACACACATTGTGGACATGTGTAACATTAAACTGTTATGTTTTTTATAAAATTATTTATTGTGGCCTTAAAAATGACCACTTATTGTGGTCATTTTTACATGAACTCTAATTCTTAAGCGGATAAAATAATACTTTGTAATTCCACAGATTTATTTCACAAACACACGACCCGGGTTTCGACGTACAACGTCATCTTCAGGTGCAGACATACAGGCGACCAACATATATATACCCTTAGACCGGGCTGGGGAGGAGGATCCCCTCTCCCACGACCCTCCATTACCCACTCATTCTATTCCACCTGGCTCTCCACCCACAAGCGCACCTTGCCCAACCCCCTCCCCCACCATCCTCCTCCCCAGCCCCCCCCCTTTTTCTATCTTTCCTTCCCCCCAATTTTTCTCCCCCCTCCCCCCGGTCTAAGGGTATATATATGTTGGTCACCTGTATGTCTGCACCTGAAGATGACGTTGTATGTCGAAACCCGGGTCGTGTGTTTGTGAAATAAATCTGTGGAATTACAAAGTATTATTTTATCTGCTTAAGAATGAACCGATTCCATAAAATAATGCCTGAAACCATCGATTATGAACTCTAATATTACTGAGAACAAGGCTTTGCTTTGCACGGATGAGGTCACATTGCTATAATGTGTACAGTATTGTCATAAAGAATTGGCCTTTCTAAACTCAAACTGATCCATGCCTAAGTATCATTTCATATCTTCTACACCATTTTGTTGTAGATCCTAAGTAATAACCATTATAGCTTTATTGGTCTTGAAGCTAAGTAAATGAATATATAAGACCATAAAAAAAAATAAAACACAAGAGGACAGTACATAAAATATTAATTTACCAGAAAAAAATCCAATTACAGTTTCTGAAATTCAACAACTTCACAACAGCAAATATCCTGAAAATACTTTTTAAATATTTTTAAAATTAAAAAGCATTTTCTCATTTTCAATAGATAAGGTAAACTGTTAAATCATTTACAAGTCATAAGCAAAGGCCCAGTTCTTTACAAAGTAAAATTATGAGGTGCTACAGTAAAATCCTATTTCTAAAATGGTAACAATGTATATCTTGATTAATGATCAAGTTTGCTTTAGGTTTATATTCTTGGAGGTACATGGCATGATACTTTTACAAGTAAATGTAAATGTATGCTACCAAAAGAATTTCCAGTTGTTTAAAAATACTTCCTGCAGCTCTCTCTTCTAAATGCACTGCAGCTGATTTTAATGGTCCATTTTTGCAATTTAAAGAGACATACAGTTTTATGTGAATTCCTCCTTGTCATAAAGATTTATGTTTAACCTTCAGTATATTTGACCATAATATATATAGATGATTGTTTCCAAATTTGTTAATTTAATCATTCTCCTAACTAGTTGGCAACAAGAGGCTACTGAGGAAGAGAGAAGAGTCGAGTATGTGTCTCCCAACTTATTGTTTCATTTTTAAAAAGGTCAAGAAATTTATTATCTGTGGCATGCCACAAGCTGCAAGTCAACATATTTTATACATGGGCTTTTTATACATCAGTTCTTTTTTGCATGGGATGAGAAAGAACAAAAGATTTATTCTTATTTATCATCACCTTATTCCAATCACAACATTTCTCCATGTCAGATATAGCATTTTGAGGTAAAATGGTAAATATACCCTCCTGTTTAAGTAAGTGGTTTGTATCAACAACACACGTATAAATTTCACCATTTAGAAATATTTCATCATCTTAGCACTTAAAAATGGTTATGGCCTGAGGATATTATCAAATTTACCATGCCTCTTAATTGGTGGATTTTGTTAAAAGAATTTTATAATAAACCGAGTTAAATGCCTTCTAAAGATCATAAAAAATGCATATTGTATTTAAGTGACCATCAATGCCATCTAGAACTCTATTAATGAATTTATAGAGGACAAATTTTGCTGAATATCCTTTAATGTTTTGTGAGATCGGTGTTAGTTCCTATTCCAAAAAAGGCAAAGGCTTCGTCATGTGAGGATTACAGAACAATAAGTTTGATATCCTACGCAGCTAAAGTTATTCTCAGGATCATCAACAAAAGGATAGAGAGTAAGGCAAATGATTACTTAGGGGATGATCAGTTTGGGTTCAGGAAAGGAAGAGGTACGCGTGATGCCATTGCAGTAATGGGATCACTGGTCGAGAGAAATATAGAATACAATCAGGACGTTTTTGCCTGTTTTGTAGATTTCGAAAAAGCGTTTGATAGAGTGAATTGGGAAAAATTAATGCGTGTATTGCAGAAAATAGGAATGGATTGGAGGGACAGGAGACTGATCCGCAACCTGTACATGTCTCAGACTGCTCAGGTGCGAGTGGGGAACGGAGAGTCCGGATGGGCAGTGTTAGGAAGAGGTGTAAGGCAGGGTTGCCCATTGTCACCGGTACTGTTCAACGTATATGTAGAGGAAATGATTAAAGAGGCATGGGAAGAACTGGAGGTAGG
Organism: Hetaerina titia; assembly: GCA_037158775.1. Lineage (NCBI taxonomy): Eukaryota > Metazoa > Arthropoda > Insecta > Odonata > Calopterygidae > Hetaerina > Hetaerina titia. The sequence goes on along the minus strand of CM073775.1, from coordinate 2,087,738 downwards.
AATGAAAGTCGGAGGGGAATTCGTAAAATCGGTTAGGTTTGCTGATGACCAAGCATTAGTTGCTCAGTCAGCCAAGGGGTTGCAAGCATTGTTGAGTGAATTGGAGGTTCAGTGCGATAAATATGGGATGAGAATCAATATTAATAAAACAAAGGTTATGCGATTTTCTAGAAAGAAAAAGGCTAAGCTAAATATTAAAATAGGCGGGGAAAGAATAGAGCAGGTAGAGCAGTTTACATATCCCGGAAGTGTTTTGGACCAACACGGTCAAAGTGGTAGGGACGTAAGGAGAAGAATTGCGCTAGGCAAGGAGGCTTTCTCAAAGAGGAGGGAGTTGATGACGGGGACGTTGAGTAGGGATGTTAAGACAAGACTCGTAAAAACTCTGATATGGAGCGTAGCTATGTACGGCGCGGAAACGTGGTCGCTGAAGCAGGAGGATAGACGTAGATTGGAGGCTTTTGAAATGTGGGTGTGGAGAAGAATGGAGAAGGTGAAATGGACTGAAAGGAAAACAAATGAGGAAGTACTAGAAATGGTGGGGGAGGAGAGGGGTTTGTTGAGAGAAATCCTATGGAGGCAGGAAAAATGGATGAAAGGCGTATTGAGCGGTAGTGGAATGTTGAAGAGGGTAATAGAGGGGAGAATGTTGGGCAAGCGTGGTAAGGGTAGGAACAGGATAGGGATGTTGGACGGGATGAAGGGAGGAAAGAAGTACACCGAGATGAAGAGGGACCTGATATAGATTAGTTTGCTAGGTGGGGAGTTACAAAATGTTTATTTGATAGTTGTGTCCATCCAAAAACCTACCTTAACCGGTAGATTACCTAATAAATAATAAAAATCCTTTAATGAAACTACATTGAGAATCTATTAAAATAATTTTTTGGTAAGAAATGTCACAATCGTTTCTAATATTTTTGAGGGTTTTAGTATTGGATGATATGGGTCCATTTTCTTTCATCATCATTTCAGCATAAAAGGATAACAACTGCCATTTTTAGTTTGTCAGGAAGCATTCTTTTTGAGAGAAAGACATTGAATAAGAGTAATAGGGGCGAAAAGATGATTGCAGCAATGTCCCTTCAAGAGGAAACATGGAACCTCATTTCATCCAGCTGAATATTTTGGACCAATATTACTAATAATTAATATTATTTCTCAAACTAACAAATGCCATTTTGAAATTTATGAAAAGGTAAAAATATCCTGATTGTATTCTATGCTCCTCTTCATTAGTGGCATCATCATCATCAGTGCAATGGCATCATGTACACCTCTCCCCCTCCTGAACCCAAACTGATCCTCCCCTAAGTAATCATTTGCCCTGCTCTCCATCCTTGTTGATGATCATAAGAGCCACGTGTGAAATCAAACTTATTTTTCTGTAGTCCTCACATGATGTAACCTTTACCTTTTTTGGAATAGGAACTAACACTAATCTCACTAAGTCTTCTGGCCAGATTTCTCTCTCATAAATGCTATCAATTAGTCAATAAAACTCTCCAAAAAACTTTTCCTCTGCCTTATCTTTTTAAATCAGACACTAAACTAAACATAGCTAACTTGCCGCCCCTGCCTTATCTTTTTGAAACGGACGTTACATTTCATAACAACTAAATTTTGATCAGAGTCTAAATCCGCTCCCGAGAAGCTGTGTGAATTTATCACATTGTTCCTAAACCTGTGCCTAACCATAATATAATCTAACTGCTACCTCTCGGAGTCACCTACCATTTTCCATGTATACCTACGCCTTTTGTGGTGTTTAAACCATGAGTTGGTGATGACTAACCCCTGTCTCCTGCAGAACTCAATCGCTTTCTCCCCACGTTCATTCCTCGTGCCTAAACCTCGTCCCCCACCTCATCACCATCTCTTCCTTCACCTATCATCACATTCCAATCCCCCATCACTATCAAATGTTTCCCTGCAGAACAGACGCGATTATATCCTCTAACTCATCATACATCCTATCGACTTCTTCCTCCTTGTGGTTGCTCGGTGACATGTATACCTGAACAATGACCAACTTCGTCGGTTCTGCTTTAATCTCTACTAGTAATATTCTATCCGTTGCTTGTTATATGGTGGCTATGCTTCTTCCTAGCTCTTTATTTAATATTATGGGAACCCATCATTGCCTCGCATCCCCGCCAATTTATATTATTCTATAACTATCACTCCAGTAATCCCTTCCTGTCCTTCCATCTCACCTTAGACCTAAAACATCTATCTTACCTATTTCCATCTCTCGCATTATATTCTCTAATTTTCCGGTCCTCACTTTCCAATTTCGTATTCTAATTAATTTTGTTTTCTGCAGAGCACTCAAAATCAAAGCCAGTATGCAAATCACAGTCTATATTAAACTCACTGGAAATTAAGCCATTTTGAACGAAAATAGACTACCACATATTCTATTCACTCTGTAGTATAAGAAAGTGATATAAAAATAATCATTATCCACAGTCAAAAGTTCTCAAGGGTGAAACCAGTGTATTGATTCATATTATTATTATTATTATTATTACTTTTTATTTGCCCAGTGATCACAATACAAAATACCGGGTGGATGGTGTATGTACATGATATAAGGCACATCAATAAGGAACAAAGACACAGGCTCTAATTAAGATACAAAGAAATGAAATGGTGCTCACAGTTACATAATATATGACATAACGCCATGAACATTGGCTGTTACATGCACATGAAATATTAATTAAGGCAATAATTGAATAATCAACATGAATCAGACCATGACAATTGCTATAAACAAAGAGTATAAACCTTCTAGTCAGGAATGTTGTTGAGATATTCATCAACCGAGTAGAACATATTGCGTTGTAGATATCTTTTTAATTTATGCCTGAATGCAGCAGTTCCCTTAGTTTCCTTTATACTTTTGGGTAGTTTGTTATATAATCTGATGCCCATTTCATTGGGTCCTAATTTCAATGCTTTAGTTCTAACATTCCCATAATGGATGTTGTTCCTTCCTCTGGTGTAGTGATGATGATAGGCAGAGTTAAGAGAATAGTTTCCAATGTTATTTCTAATATACAAAATTAAGAACATAATGTATATGCACGGGAGTGGTAGCAATTTTAATTCATGGAAAATAGGCCTTGATGGGGCATTGTGAGGTTTCCTGGTAATTATTCTAATGGCTTTCTTTTGCATTTTAAAGATGGTTTGAGAGATAGCAGCTGATCCCCATAATATTATACTATAGGTTATATTTGAATAAATTTCCCCTTAGTATAAATTCAATAGTATACTTTTACTTGTAGTTTCATACAAGTGTCTTAATAAATAGCAAGTTGAACTGAGCTTATGCTGAAGGGCTTTTACATGCATATCCCAAGAAATATTAGCAGACAGAGAAATGCCTAGAAACTTACATTCCGTCACATTCTCAATTGATTGATCATTAATTTTTACCAGCAGATCATCAGTCGCATTTTTATTGTGTGTAAAGTATACTATTTTACTTTTATTTACATTTAGATCTAGAAAGTTGTCTGTACACCATTTGTTTATTGCAAGTGTGAGACTGTGATTTTTCCACTAGGCTGGGGTAAGTTTCTGTCGATATTATTACATTAGTGTCATCAGCATACAACACTGGTGTAATGCCTTCATAATTCTGTAAACAGCTAGGTAGGTCATTGATATATATCAGAAAAAGGAGTGGCCCAAGGGTTGAGCCTTGTGGAACGCCTTTGTTGACTCGGTATGCTATGGATGAATATTTTGACCCATCTACTGATAACACTACTTTCTGAGTCCGATTGTGAATGTAGGACTTCATCCAGTTTAGAGGAGTTCCTCTAATCCCTATTCTATTGAGTTTAATTAGTAGTCTATCGTGGTTTACATTGTCAAAAGCTTTTGACAAGTCAAAAAAATATGTCATAATTGTTTTCATAACAAATTTTTCCAAACTATCAGTTTCGTTCCCAATTTATTGACTATTTAAATTTATCACTCTTAAGTCAGGGTGTCATCAGTTGTAATAATTCCATTAGGCTGGACATCATTATCATTATTTATCTTGGGGTAGTTTTTATTGAGATTAAACATATGAACCACTATGTTCTTTGGCCATGAGCTAGCATCAACTATGGGACTGGGAATGATGAGATCATTCCACCGTGATCTAACTGTTAATATCTTTGCCACAATACAGTATATTGCATTTCATAGTACAGCTTTTCTTCTGGCCACACTCTTGATGTGAATATGGCTGGAGATTTGTTTCACTTTTATGAAAAAGGTTGGTGAGAGTGGATCTTAATGATTGCCCCTCTGATGCAAGTGCCTCTTGGTGCAGGGAGAATACAATGGCATCCATGGTGGGAAACTGAGTGTGCAGAACCTGAGGCTGTATCTGGAGGGGACGCGGGGGAAGGCAGTCACCGAGAGGCTCTTCTCCTCCATCTCATGGCTCATTGTGCACTCACTCAAGGCTGTTGCTCCTGTCATGGCCAACGACAGGCACTGCTTTGAGTGCTATGGTTATGACATTATTGTGGACGACCGCTTGAAGCCTTGGCTTATTGAGGTGAGTGCCCTGCCTAATGTATGGGAGCCAAGGGCAGAGGCATTGCATGTTGCAAGAAATTTGGGCACTGGACCTAGTCAAGGAGTTAGGATCTGAACGAGGTGGTCACTAAACATCTCTGGGATGGAATCAACAGCCTGGTGCAGAACTTGGGGATCGGCAAATTTCCCCCCCTCCTTCTATCAAAATCAAAGAGAGCAAGGAAGGATTATACATATGAAAAATGGTTTCAGGCATACATTTGTGGAACTGTTCCATAATGAATAATGTTAAAATAGAACTTTGTAACTCCACATGAAAAATAAGCTTTATTGTGACCTACGTTTCACTGCGTTGCAGCATCTTCATTAAAGTTCTTACAATGTTCTATTTTAACATTATTCAAGGATTATAAAGACTTTTTCTTGCAATAGCGTAGTTTTATAAGATTTCCATAAAGTTTCAGTCGTTGATGTGCATTCAGGCTTGTTGTAGTTGCTAAGATGATATCCTTTAAAAACAAATGAGTGCGTACATTTTTTCATCCTTGAAAAGGTTTAAACACACTAGGCAGTAAATCAGCGTGCATAAAAAGTGTCCAGTGTCATCAATAGTGAGTGTCAATGCATTAGAGAAGACAAGTTTTGTGAAGTTCTCTCATTAATTCCTTGGCACTGGGATATTTTTTATTATTTCATCTTGTATTGGACAGGAGATCATATTGTTTGGAGCTGGTGGGACACTTGTGATGGATTACAACATCACCAGCAATTAACATTTTCTCATGAGTATCAGCAGTTCAACTACTCTCTCTCTGATGTGACAGACCCAAAAATTGCAAAGCAAATGCACAAATGAGGGAAGCCATTCCAGTCTGTTTTGGTTATTCTTCATTTTTTATCATCAAGTCGGGGCAACATTAAGTAGTTTGCTATGACCAAAGTTTCCCTTATTTAGTCTTGACTTTTCCATGTGGTGCAGGTGAATAATGTTCCGATATTTAATTTGCACACGTTGTACAATCAGAAGAGTAGTGAAAGATGTCTACCAGGCATTATGTGTTAATTTAAAAGTAGAATATTTCCTTAAAAGGTAAAACACCTTAAAATTCATCTGATTAAAAATTGAAACATAGATGGATATTTTTTAATAAATGCACAAAAATATTAATCTAAATTATACATGCTGGAATTAAGACAATATAAATATGTACATTAGAATATAAGTAGTAACATTAAAATGAAAATATATCCAACTATCATTTGACTGGCTGTTAGTTAAGAGTCAGAGAGACAAACAATGGGAAAAGAGGTGAGGATTTAATGGGATAATGTGAATGAGGGTCTATGGAGCAATTCGGTGTTATTCTGTTGTTTGTATGATATATTTTATAGTTACATGAATATATTGGAGGATCGATTCCTATGTAATCAACACACATTGTCCATGCCTACATTCAGTCATTTAAGTGTGAATGAAGTAATGTCGTAACTATATTATGTAAATTTGTACTTTATTAGCTTATACATATGAGAGGTGTTCTGCATTCCTATTGGTAATTGAGTTATTTGCATGAATAAATAAATAATTAAATGAACTTTCATGAATCTGTCCCTTGGTTCCAGGTCAATGCTTCTCCATCCTTGACTTCAACCACTGTAAATGATCGAATTCTGAAGTACAAATTGATTGACAACATAATATCTGTTGTTCTCCCACCCGATGGGATACCAGAGTGAGTAATTTTGCTTTATCCTGGCTCCATTTAACATGAACTAATAATTTTAAAAAATAAGCTAATGCAAACTCTCTCCTTGACATATTTACTGAGTCAGATACCCATAAAGCTTATGGTGCAGTGCATCACATATCTAAACTTATCTCAAGCTTATAACAGGAATCACATAATTGACTGAATGAAAAAAATAGCTTAGGCTTCTGTCAACTATAATATTGCTTTGCTCAATTGTCTGTGCATGGAATTTAGAGGATAATCTTCCTCTAAGCCTTTATTGAGAAAACATAAGTAATACAGTAATAAAGATAATGTAGTCGGTAGAGCATTTAGTTTCTGATTTGGGGTTAAAGTGTGGCTGATGCCTTTCAACACCTCCCAGCTTCACCCAAGTCAGGTGACACGGAAAAGCCCAGAACTTTGTTGGAAACTTAAGGTGCCTTGAGGAAAAAATCTGTGAATAAATTAATTTTACACACCATGTGTGAAGTAGTGATGGCTCAGCTCAGTTCTTAAGGCTTTTGAGCCTAGAACCAAAATCAAAAATGAAAAAAATTGAGTGGAAGTGATATTTATTGTAAGTTAGGACGTTTTGGGTTTTTTTACACTCCTATAAGTTTACATATATATACATCCACCAGAGAGTATTAAAGATTCCATGCAATGTTTTTAGGTGATAGTATCAAGCTGGATTGTCCTGGATGCATGAAGGCCCCTACTTAAATAGGATACCCCAAGCCTTTCTGGTAGAGCAATATAATAAATTGGAATCAGAGAAGGTACCGTATGATAAATTAATGTACAAAATTCAGTCCCAGTCGCATATATTTGTTTGCCCTGTGTGTGATGAAGATTCCACATTGTGCTTCAAACTGAAAAACATCTAATAGATTGTATGTGAGGAATTTGGTCTCATAGAAAGAGGCTACTCAACACAATCCAAAAAAGCCTGCTGCTCTTACATGAATGCATAGTTTTATCTACTCTGTATTCTGTTATGTTAATGAATTAAATATAACATATGTTACATGTATGTATATATAGTTATTAAGAATTGAGAGCTGATTTGTAAGTTGAAAAGTTCCCATGTCAAAACTCATTAAAACACATATACACAGAGTCTCTCACGGCCCTTCAATGGATACGGACGTGTGTGTTTTTAAGCAGTGCATTAGTGACCGCCCGAGAGGATTAGTGATCGCTAGAAGGCACGCTCCCGTGAGCGAAATGGGAAAGGGCATGGCGGTGGATGTAAAGTGTATTATTCGTCATAGAAAATTGAGAAATGGAGTCCCGTGTAGTGGGTGTTGCTCTTGGTACCACTTTAATTGCTCTAACAGTAAACTGGAGGATTGCATGAATGACGAATGGCAGTGCAGTAAGTGCAAGAGTCATAAGATTTGAAGAAGTTTAAAATAAAAAGAGGAAGTAATTGAAAAGCTGCAAGAGGATTTAAACATCACTCGAAAGACAATTTTCAGCCCTTCTGCTGAAAATGAGGAACTGAAATCATCATTGACAGAGATGAAGCGGCGGGTGAAACAACAAGTCAAAGCTGATCTCCGCTTCGTGCGAAGGTGTGATAAAAGGGATTTGGAAGATATAAGGCCAATCAGAAGGGAAACAAGTGCATGTGACGCAGATGCCAATCGGTAGGAGGAATACAGGAAAGCATCTTATGGAGAGAGCAGCCAAAGAAGCGAGGAGATGGAAGGAAGGATGTGAGACTGAGGAGGGAAGAGATTCCGATGAAGGAGGACAAAGTTTCAAGGGACCCTTGGTGATCCAGGGTCACCCAAAGTGAAAATAATTGGTGATTCCATAATATGTTTCGTCAGAGGTTGTGGTGAAAGTATCAATGAAGACGTTCAGTGTTTTCCGGGGATAAGAGTGGAAAAATTGGAAAATAAAATAATTCATATGGCTAGTGAAGGTGATGAAAGTGTTGTCATCATTCACGTAGGGACAAATGACATAAAAAGCACTAAAACAGAAGACCACCTAATTGGTTTAGTTTGGGATTTGACGACCTCAGCCAAAAATAAGTTCACAAGTGACCTAATTGTCATCAGTGGAATTCTTTGTAGAAGGGACATACATTGGAAGAGAATTAACGGCATAAACGAAGGAATAGAGTGGGTTTGCGAGAAACAAGGTCTGACACTTGTGGGCCCGAATTGTTGGGTCGGTGACAAGCACTTGGGTGGGCCACAGTGGAGTACATTTAAACAGGAAGGGATCCCTCGTAATGTCTAATCTGTTTAGAAATGTTGCACTAAAGCTCAGTGAGCAGGGAAACCTGTAAGGGTCACAAGAGGTGGACTTTGCAAGACCGAAGGAGAAGGTAAGGGTTTAAGTATCCTCCAGGTGAACTGTAGAAGAATCGTTAACAAAATGGGGAATTTGAAACTTTAATAGATGTGTGTAATCCCAACATCATAATTGGCACAGAATTTGGCTTTACAAAAACATAACATTGGTGGAAATCTTTCCGTCAAGTTACAATGTCTATAGAAGAGATCAAGGTGGGAGGGGCGGAGGAGTATTCATTTGTGTTCGTTACAACATAATAAGCTTTTTAGATTGGCAACACAGTGACTGTGAGATGATGTGTGTAAGGATATGTGAAGCAGAAAATAGCAAATGGTTAAAGACAATTGCTGTGTATAGAAGTCTAAGCAAAAGTATGCACTCGTTGGATATCCTTGCTGACTATTACTCGGAAAACCCCCAAGATCATATCGTTATAACCGGGGACTTAAACCTTCCAGAAATAGGGTGGGGGGGGCACAAGACCAGGGAAATAACCTCATTAACGAAGAAGGGTTCACCCAGGTAGTAAGTAAGCCCACTAGGGGAGAAAACACCCTCGGCATTTTTCTCGTTAGACATCCTAGCCCTGTTATTAGTGTAGATGTTTTCCGGGAGTAAGTGACCACGCAGCAGTGTGTGCTCAGATGGCTTGGTAGAGATCAACAAAAGGAGTTATGGGGGATGAAAAGAAAATTTGGCAATACACCCGGGCAGATAGGGAAGGATTCAAGGAATTTTTAAGGGGCAAATTTCTGGGTTGGGCAGGTAGTAGAGTGGAATGGAGGAAATATGAGAAGCATTCAAAGATATAATACTTGAAGGGCAAATAAAGTATGTCCCCATAAAAAATTTGAAACAGAACACGGATCTGGAGTACTACAACAAAACCATAAAAACCTCGAGAAAGCGGTAAGAATGGCACACAGGTTAAAGAATGAAAGTAAAGAAATGTCACAGCATTGCAGCACCTTGGTCCGGAATCTTAATAGGGAAAAGAAAAAGGCAAAGGAAAAATTTGTTATCAATGCTATTTCGAAAGACAATGCAACGAAATTCTATAGATACATGAGAACGAGGAAAGACAACATTGAATGCATGAACATATTAAAAACTAACGATATGTTTTTCGGGGAATAGAAAACAAAAAGGAAAACAAGGTGGGTCTAAATAGCTCAGAAACGACAGAGAACCTCAACAGGGTAGCAGCACAAATCAGCACACTTCCCTGGACAAATGGTATTATCGTGGAGGACTCATCTTTTGTCAAAAAAATAAGGAAGATGAGGAAAAATAAGTCAGGGGGACCGGATAATATATCAATCGGCATACTAAAACTGGATGACACTGCAATAGCTCTGTACCTGAGCCAGCTTTTCAAAGTAAATTTAAATAATAATGCCTTGCCTAATGATTGGAAAAAAGCAAACATAATTATAGACTGGTAAGCATTACATCCGTTGTTTGCAAAATAATGGAAAAAGAATCGCTGACTACATTCGGGAATGGTGGACAAGAGACAGTCGGCTATTCAAACACCAACATGGGTTTAGAACGGGACACTCATGTGAAATGCAGCTTTTTGGATTAAGTCAATATATCGACAACGCAATAGATGAAGGAAAGGATGTTGATGCAGTAATCATTGATTTTTTGGCAGCTTCGACCGAGTGCCTTGCGTTAGGTTGTTGTTGTTAAAGTTGGAGTCATTACCATTGGATTTGAGGGTAAAGCAATGGATAAAAAATTTTCTTACATGCAGAATTCAAAAAGTGAAAATAGGGGACACATTTTCGAAAGAGGCAAACGTAAGCAGGAGTTCCACAAGACGGTGTTCTAGGGCCATTGCTCTTCCTAATATACGTAAACGATCTACCAAACAACTTACATTCCCAAATAAGACTCTTTGCTGATGATTGCATTATATACAGATGCATAGAGCATGTAAATGACCGCGTAACACTACAAAATGACATCGATCGCCTTGGTGAGTGGGTTACAAATAATAATATGGGAATTAATGTTAGCAAGAGTTAGCACATAAATTTTTCAAATAAAAAGAATGCACAAAAGGATATTTACACCCTCTTTGGAGAAAAAATCCCATGTAGCAGTCATTGCAAATATTTAGGCATTTACCGAACTAGGTATCTTGGGTGGGGTTTCCAAATAGATAATGCGACTCGGAAGGCATTTAAAGTACTTAATTGGGTAAATGCGAAACTTAAAAAGAAGTAGCGTAGCCACTAAGGAAAAAGCGTTTAAGGCACTGGTTAGACCTATCCTAGAATACTCGTCCATAGTATCAGATCCATATGAGGAGGGACATATTAAAAAGATAGAAAAAGTTCAAAGAAAGGCAGCCAGATATGTACTAGGAAGGTACAAAAGAACAGAGAGTGACACGGAAATGTTGGATGTATTGAAATGGGATAGTTTGAAAAATAGAAGAAAAAGGAGTGGGTTAGGCGCGATGTTTAGAATTGTTAAAAATGACGAAGCATGGGAAGATTTATGGAAAGAGATAGAAAAACCAAACTTTAAGGGAAAAAACGACCACAGTCTTAAAATAAAAATAAGAACGCAAAAGACAAATAAGAAAAAATACTCTTATTAAACAGAACTATTGTTGAATGGAACCAGCTGCCAGGAGGTTTGTTTGAGCCCTTTCCATATCCAATTTTAGGAGTTTTAAGAATAAATGTAGAGCAGCCACTGGGTGATAAACGTCATTGATGAGTGATTATTATGCTATTGTACTTATTAAAATATTGTATGTATGTGATGTGGGCAGAGTGAGGATTTGTATTGCGAAAGCGAATGATGTGTTAATGGTGAGTGATTTTGAACTGTATATGAAATTGAAGAGTGGGTGATTATAGACAGAGTGGGGCGATGGATGGTGTTTAGTATGTACTCATATGGTGTAAACCGAATCTTTGTACGATGGTAAAAGAGCAGTTGATAATCTAAAAGTGCCATTGTATATAACAGCATTTTATGTCATATCTGTTCTTTCTGTGTCTGTATGTATGTGCTTTGTAAGAGTGACAGTGATCAGACTGGTCCGTTGCCACCAGGACAAATGCCTAATTGCAACGTGGTGTATAAATTATAACAATATATATATCAGAAAATTCTTCTTGCAGTGTAGGCATGCCACCATAATGCCTTTTTATAGTTTATTTCTTGCATGATATTTGATTAACATTTGTATGATGAAAGTTCAGCAGATAGAGTTCATAACTAATTAACACATGTGTTGTGATGGTGAATAGTGCCCTAGCTTGAATTATGTAAAACAAAAAAATAAACTGTGTAGGTTATTAAAAAATCTTTGGATGTAATAGGTAATGCAATGCATTATACCTACATTTTGTGTGTCAAGAGTGGGTTAGTTACGGTTTTTATTGCCCACATAATTATTTCACTTTTATCTTGAATATTTAAGAACTTACTGCACCAATGTCTTATTATGTCATAAGAGTTCATATGTTATGATAATGTTTGTGGTTCACAAGTGTTCTTGATTAGTCAGAACCTATGAGAGTTCAACTTTTATCACATATTTTCATAAAGGCAAGAATGGTGGCACCTACAATGTGAAGAAATGCTAAGTGAAGGCCATAAGGCATAATACATATATTTATGTAGAAGTCTTTGGCTTTATGTGCACAATTGCATGTAACTCCATGACTGTTGAACTACCTCTCTGATTTCAAATATGAATTGTGGTGCACAACCCATAACATTTATTTCAGTTTATTAAACTAGAAAAAACTGACATGAAGGGTTTCCCCTGCAAAAAATATTTTGTTCAAATAAGGGAAAATAATGATAATTTAGCCAATTTTATAAACAATGCATAATATGAAAAATATATTTTTCAGTACATGTGGATATGTACATTTTGTGAACCATTTTGTAGTTTTGAAACTTAAAAAATCTAGTTGACTCAATGCAAAACTTTGTCTGTCTAATTACTTAGCATTGACCATGAAACAATCAGACACCCAATAATACAATAGGCCCCTCTTCATCTCCATCTACTTCCTTCCTCCCTTCATTCCATCCAAACATCCTTATCCCATTCCTGTCCTTTCCTCTTATGCCGGACAGTCTCCCCTCTATCATAGTCTTCAATATCCCACTGCCACTCAATATGCTCTGCATCCATTTTTCCTGTCTCCTTATGATTTCTCCCAACAATCTCCTCTTCTCCCACACCATGCTTAGCACTTCATTTATTCTCCTTTCGGTCCATTTCACCTTCTCCCTCCTTCTCCAAACCCACATTTCAAAAGTCTCCAATCATCTTGCCTCAATGACCATGCTTCCATGTCATACAAAAGCACGCTCCATGACAAAGTTTTGGCTCATATTTTCTAATCTTCCCTATCATCAACTCTTTGTGAAAGCTTCTTTGTCTAATGCAATTCTTCTTTTGAGACCATGATACCTGCCCATCTTGGTACAAAATAAACTATTCCACCTGCTCTAGTTCAGAACTCCCACTTTAATGTTAAAATTAGCCTTCCTCTTCATCAAAAACATCATAAATTTTGTTTTGCTTGCATTGACCTTCATTGCATACCAATCTCAGTGATTTTCTGATGTGCTCAGGAGTGATTGTGACCCTTGTCTGATTGAAGCTCAATGAACTGTAAGGCTAACTGATTTTATGAATTCTCCATAAAGTTTCAATAAAAGTATATCCAGTTTTTGCCATTCCTCTTTAATTATTTCCTCCACATATAAGTTTAATAGCACTGGTAATAATGGACTACCCAGCCTTACTCATCTTCCTAATACTGGCTATCCGGACTCTCTGTCCTCCACTTGAACCTAGTAGTCTGAGACATGTACAGGTTGCATATAGGTCTCCTATCCCTCCAATCTACTCGTATTTTCTGCAATACTGTCCAATTCACTCTATTGAATGCTTCTTCGAAATCTACAAAACAGACAAATGCATCTTGATTGCATTCTACATTCCTATCAATTAGTGATATCAATGGCATCACGCATGCCTCTCCCTTTCTTTGACCCAAACTGATCATCCCCTAAGTAATCACAAGCCCTGCTCTCCATCCCCTTATTGATGATGCAAAATCAAACTTATTGTTCTGTGGTCCTCACACTGCTGCCTTTCCCTTTTTTTTGGATAGAAGCTAACATTGATCTGATGAAAACTTCCAGCCAAATTCCAACCTTCATAAATACCAGGAATTAGTCCATAAAAGTTCTTCCTCACAGGTTTCCCTAAACCTTCAAGTAGTTTTGCAGGAATGTTGTCTACCTTCATGGCCTTATTTGATTTTAGCTGTCTTAATGACTTTTCTATCTCTCAATCGAGCATACCTGGACCTATGTAATCCCCATGTATGTAATAATGTCTTTCTAACCTGGCTGGCCTAATATCTTGACCTATATGGCTTCCACCTCGCTTGGACCTTCTCTGGTTCAACTAATAATTTTCCTAAATTGTCTTTGATTGTTGGCATGATTTTTCCCTTATTACTTTCTGACAGTGTTTTAACTTTCCTGTATAGCACACCGATTTCACCTTTTCTCTGTTAACTTTCCATAATCTCTCACTGAATCTTCCACCACACATCTTTTAGCCTACCAGTTTCCCGCCTCAGTTTATTATTTAACTTTCACACTTTCTTCTACCTAACTCTTGTTTTTACCCCTTTCGAGTCCTTTAATCTATCTTTCTAATCATCTCTTCTGTAATCCACGGTGTCCATGTCTTTTTCAATATTTACTATGCTACTCTTTTTTATCTCAGTTAATGCTTCTGCATTCAATTTGCTCAATCAACCTCCCTCTTTTAGCTTCTTGACTCTGACTCTGCAAATCACAAGTATGATCTGCATCCGATCTGGGGAAACTATGCAAATTATACATGCTGTTCCTATCCACAATATGGTCTGAAACAAAGTGTCAATCAGTGATAATCGATGGCAAGAATTTTCAACTGCTCTCACTCTGGTCTCTTTCTTATGCCTCGGGTTTCAGTCACCACCAGTGATTGGTGCAAGAAGATGTTTTAAAAAATTATGGTGCATTGAGGAAAGCAACTGAGAAAAGAAGAGGAGGGGAATTGGGTGGGAGGGAGGGTGGATGTAATGAAACAGGGGAATGTAATGGAGAAAGAGTAATGCAACAGAGTGAGTGGAAAGTAAACTGCGTGTCCCATCAGGTGAGGAGGGCTGTCATGCTGAAGAACCCTCAAGGGGGAGCTGAACACGATGCACCGGGAATTAAGTCATTTGGAAAGGATAGAAGAAAGAGTGGATGGTGAAGTTGGAGACATTATTCTTATGCTCATATGTCCAGCAATCACAGAGACAACACAAATAATGTCTTTGAGATTTAAGGCACACCAAATACAAAAGCAAGACAAAAATATTACATAGTCGTTTGGTAATATATGAATGCAATAAAATAATGTTATTGGCATTGAAGAATATATTAGACATGCTACACAGTTTATAGGAGGGGTGAGATTATAACCATGGAGACATGGGAAACAAGACGTGACTACTTTCAAACAGAAAAATAACCTATCAAGATGATCTGAAATTCCTTGATAACAATTATTTGCAAAAACTGTAGCTTTATGCTGTGTTCATTTTTAACTGCAGGAGACCTGGAATTTCATGTTTCGTTTCAATTCCCAATGGTAGTGGAAAGTCTGAACTATGGCAAATGTTAAAATGTGATTAGATTAAGATTAAAAATGTTAAAATTAGATTAAAGATTAGATGTTAAGATTAGATTAAAAATGTTAAAAGATTAGAAATGTTAAAATGTGATTTATATCGCCAGTAAGCAATTTCATATTTTCATCATATTAAGGCTGAGGCATGCTGTTGCAGTCATATATCTGTCTCCGTGCTGCTCATTTCACATCCTTTTATGTTGTGACTCATAGTGATTTGTATGCTATCCTGAAACTTCTATCTTGGCCATCCTCATCCTTTTCTTGTCTACTACTTCTCCCTCCATTATATTTTTCAGGAAGATGCTATGCCGCAGAGCTTATCCAACAAATTTAATTTTCCTTTTCTCTTTGATTCCTATCAATACTTCTATGTTGTTTTTCTTGTCCATCCATCTCACTCTTGTTATGCCGCTCCAAATTTGCCTTTCCATGCTTCCAAACAAGACTTCTTTCCCTTTGTCCAAGTTTCACATTCATATTACTGCCATCTACTGCAAATAAATGTTCTTGGAAACTATTTTCTAATTTCATGTTATCAATATTTTTTGTGTAGATCGTGTTTCATGATTTCTATACCCGTACTTGCATATCTATCATTGCTATTGACTTTTGCATTTTTATTCCCATTATTAATGAATGCAACTCCTGATGAAAAACCGCACGGTCTGTTTGAGTTAGTGATGTGTTTTTACTCTTTTTTAAACCAACCCAAAGTGTCCGATGGAACAAAATCCCGGCCCTTGAGGCACTGGGCAACTTTCAGCTCCTGTTGGATGAGGAGCTAGCGGCCCATGATGAGGCTGCCCACCCCATTGGTGCATCGAGCGGGACCAAGGCCAAGGGGGAGATGCGGGGACCCACTCAGCGGTGGAAGTGAAAACCACTCCCTCCTCTCGCACAAGTCATTTCCAACACACATGCGGGATGTCCACAAATAGCACCACATTTGAAAGGCTCATAACTTTTCATCCATTTATTAATAATATTTCATTTGATTATTTGAAAACATTTCTCAACAATTATATTTTATAAATGTTAATAACTGGTTCAAATTAGGCATCTACAAACTGATGTCTTGTAAGGATTATCTGGCACATGTTCCATCTAAATGGATTTTATCCCACTCATACATAATATTTGTCCCTTTGCCTATTGGATCTCTACCGTCAATTCACTAAAATAAAATCTAATCTTCTATTAGCTATCATCTCAGTGCATTACAGCATGATTTCTACATGTTTTCGAGCTTAGCCATCGGTTAAGTTTTTATGTAGGTTCCTTGGTCTCAGGAGGCCCAGTTCCAATATGTTTGTTAAATACTTGCTTGTTATGCTAGACCAATTGGAATGGTTGAGTTGTCATTGCCTTAAAAGTAAAGAATGGGAATTTAAGCTCCTATGACCATACAATTATTCTCTACCAATCTATATCAACATGCACTGGCATGAATGGAATTGAAATATGGAAAGAGAATACACGGAAGACATGTTCAATGCTTTAAACTCATTGCAGAGTGATAAATTGTAGCTCTCATGCTCATCACTCTTGATTACCTTGGTTGAAAGGGTAAAAATTGTCCAGGTTGATGAAAATCTTGGTTAATGCACTCTCCACATACAAAATGTAGGCATTATGCATTGCATTAGGTGATATTTTTTATGTAGCTTGAATTTTTGTACACATACCAACCTCAAGGCAAGGCACTATACGACAACAAAGTACCTTGTCTCCATCTTTCCTAATTTATGCATTGTAATGATACTAGGTGGGGTGATGGTAATGGGGAAGTTAATTTAGTCACAATTTTTTCTCAAGAGTCAGTTAAAACAATGTTCTGGATGCATTCTACCTGTTTTCTGAATATGATACCATATTAAACAACCCTGCTATCACTTGTGAGCAAGGTATCTTCTAACCTCAGTGAATTTAACATCAAAGAAGGTATTGGGTCCTGGCAATATTTCGTTTCATTGAAAAATTACCAACATTCTTTGATTGCTCCATTATCTATGCTATTCAGTGTTATGTTACATTAGATGCTACTCCCAAATGATGGAAACTCAGTCATTTTGGTGTCATATTCAAATCTGGAGATGAATAAAATGCAAGAAATTACTGGCCTATGTGCATGCTATCTACCATTCCTAACATCTTGTAGAGCATTTTATGTGATAACCTAACACCTTTGCTTAAAATTATAATCATTCCCAATCAATATAGTTTTTTGTCCTGGAAGAAGTCTAATGACAAATCTCCAGAAATACATGTTCAACATCATTAGAGATATGGAGGTTTGTCCTCCAACTGACTATATATTGTAATTTACAGAGGGCTTGCGACAAAGTTAAGTTACTTTTGGCCAAATTGGAAGCCTATGACATTAGTGGTGATTTAATGAAATGGTTTACTACACCATTATGCAATACACCAATATTTGTCAAAATTACAGCCAATATGTCTCAGTGATTTATAACTGCATTAGGAGTAGCTCTGGGTCAATATTTGGGGTCTTTGCTTGCTCCTCCCTCTCTTCTTTGAGTCTACCACCAATTAGTCCCTCTTCGACGAGGAAAGTCTACATGACTGCTGTTGAACCTCGTGACCATAGGCAACTGCAGGACTGTTTGACTAATCACAACACCCATTTTGTTAGGAATGGGTTACAATTGAATATTAACAAATGTGCCTCAATTAGTACCTCACAACATGAGGGTATCATCCATTTTGATTGCAGTGTTGGCAGTAATTTCATCCCTAGGGTATCCCTATTAGTATCTCATTCAATTTCGAACAAACATTTATTCATCATATTGACAGCATCATTAGTAAATCCTTTAAATGTAAAGGTTAATAAAGAGACCAAAAAAGTTTTTAAAATTTCAAGTTTTAAAGACTTAGTACTTTTCTCTAGTATGTTGCAGTTTTAAAATTTTCATGTAATAAGGTCTTGTCATTACAATCGCAACATTCACCGCTTGGAGGAAGTGCAACACAAATAATGCAACCATTTCAGAGAGTAAAAATCATTCGCCTTGACCAGGATCCGGGTTCGAATCCTGGTCAAGGTGAATGATTTTTACACTCTGAAATGGTTGCATTATAATGCACACATAGCGGGTGACTCCGTTAAAGTTACTATTACAGTTTCTTGAAATTTGCAACACAAATATTTGCAGTTGGCTGAATTTAAATTATGGATACTATTAGATGAAATAAATTATGATTCATTGATGAATCTTTTTAAACTACATTCTCTCAAAAGACCAAACGTTTTGACCTAATAGTATTGTCCAATGTTACGAATTCACATTATGATAATCCTTAACTGCTATAATTAATAAGTTTTCAATCTCCCTGTTATTATGCCAGAAATTATGATTTCTTCACAACAGAATTCCATAGAATTAATTAACATAAAAACATCACAATTAACAGAATTTTGCAAGCATGAAAGGAGTGTAGTAATTTTGGGATTTTGAATTATTCAAAGAATGGAATTAAGATTTTTGTTTAAATTATGTATTGTGTGCTGGTAGCGCACTCCAGTTTTTGTATTCACAAATATGTGTACTTTTTATTCTCTATTTATGTAATTTGATTTTACATTTTTGTAATTGGTACTTTGGGGCCTGGGCCTGCTTGGATGGATAAGTAAATAATGAAAGATGCATCATTTGGAAAATTGATTCAGTAGGTACTCATACTGTATCAGTTCCATCCCACTATGCCTAAATCTACCAATGTTTTTCACATCTGTACAATATGATGGCCATCTACCTAAACCTAAAAGAAGAGAATAAATCAAATTGATTGTTGCCTACATAGGAGAGGTGCAGCAAGCTGAAGCAATAAAAATGCATTTTTAGCAGTATCTGATCAGCCCCTTAAATATAGACTGCATATCTAGAGATGTCAGGACAATTCTCAGCTGACACAGAAGTTGCCTCTCCAACCTGGAGAAACTTCTGCCAACATTAAAGACTCAACATCTAAACTATAATACATTTCTAGCTATTTTATCTAATCACATGATATGATAATATCTAAGGAGGTCAGGGGTGGGAGTTTAAGATGGTATTTGTCATTGAAGTGTTTAAGATGTAAAAATCATACCTGTAATCATTGGTTGAACAACAAAGAAAGCCTTGCACATTCAATATTTCTACACTTAATAAGGGTTTTATGTACATATAAACTCATGCCATTGTGTAGAATCATGAGATAATGCATACAAAATTACAAAATATATTAAAACTTATCCTCCGAAAATTCAAATACACTACAGTAAGCTTAGCCCTCCAGGATTAGCTTTTTTTTGAAAAGTGATAAAAATGGATTGAATCGAGTATGTAGAGCAATCTTATTAAATATAACATAATGAGTGACGTAGCCCTTTGAGACAGATTGTGTATGAGTACTGAATGCTGTGAATGCCAATCTTCCCACAGAAGTGACTATTATGGATACTAGCATTTAAAGAAAAAAAGGTGAGAATGAATATTCACAAATGGGCACATGACACAATGTAGACTGAAGGAAGAGTTGAGGTTTTAAGAGATAAAAAAAAAGTGGTTTACTGAGAACACTTCAAAGTTTTTACGCTGGATTTTGTTATGAAAAGAAAGACTAGATGAAATTGATGAATTTCCCCCAGAACATAATGCCATATGTCAGGTGAGCATTATGCACTCTCGCATAATAGAGTGCAGTAAGTGTGCACGGTCACCATGTTCACAAATTTCACATCAGTTTGGTGCAAAACATAGCCCATTTCTCCATAGGTCTATCACGTTGAACATTTCCACGTTGAAATTCCACAGTATCAGACTGCAAAGCATCCTCCTTCACAGCTATGCCGTTTGTAACAATTGGCTGAGAATGAGTACAACTGGTGGGAACCTCCTTATCATGAATTCACAGTGATTTCTGCCTCTGTGACATTTTTGTAGCACAACAGTGTAAATCAGAAAAAGACTGAATGCATCATTTAAGATCATCAGTTTAATTTTTTTAAACTGCATTACGGAACCATTCAACTCAGCTGCCGAGTGGTTTGTTTAGACTTTACATATTTATTACATCCCATGTAATGGATTTTCCTCAATTAAATTAATATTCCTAAGAGTGACTTCCATCCCAAGGTCTTTTACTGCCACCAGAAAGGACAGAAGTTGGACGCCTGGGAGCAGCGTGCATTTGGACTGGCCAGGGATTCTAATGTCTTGCTCAATGACATCACCTTCTGCAACCAATCCCCGTTGCTGCTCGTGACTTTGCCTCCCCACCCCTACCACCCTCCTCCCTCTCCTTCCCCCCACAGTGTGTGACTATATATACTGCATTTTCGGAAATAATCTTGTACCTGATGATGGCATAACAGCCGAAACCAGTCGTTTTATATTAAAAGTGTGGAAGTCACAAAGTGCTTATTTCTTTCTAAATATGATGCCCTTCCACAAAACAAAAGCTTCTACCTTCGATTTAACAGTGTTTGGTTGTTGAGATGTCAGTTAATGGGACCAATTTAGTCTGGGGGGGGGTGGCAAGATTGAAAAAGATAGATACAAGCTAATTCTATAGAGTCCTTGATTGGATTGATGTGGTTGTAGGTGGGAGGGAGGAAATAATGGATACTTTGCAGCAGTTGTTGCAATTTTTGCTGTAGGTGGCTGGGAACTGTCAGGGTGGCGAATGGGTTACAGTGTGCTCTGTGATTATTCATTCTAATATTGAGAGGCATGGTGCATTGGCCATTATAGAAAGGTGGGCAGAGTGTGCATTGTATGAGGTGCATGCCATTTTTAGAAATGCAATAGCATTAAATGCCACTTTCAGCAAGTATAGTTCATTTTCACAATCCTCTTCCATTAATACCAAGTCAAATCAAGCGTTTCATAAACTCCTCAATCCCATCTTAAGCAGAGGTTGTCAGTGTTTCGAAAAAGTGGGGAGATTATGGGAATTTAGAGCGAGAGTGGGCAGAGCAAATCATATGGAAGCCAATTCCAGCATGTGACACATTATCAGAAGTGAATACCTAGTTGGTTGAAGCAAAACAAATTTGGTACAAACCTGTGGGATGAGGTGTGGTAGCCCAGTGGGCAGAAAGCACTCGGCTACTGAGCAGAGCTCTTGAGTTTGAGTCTAGGTGATGACACCGCAGCTTCACCCTACACCCTTGTGTTTTTCTGGGTGCCATATCTTTCAAGGGAACTGCAGATGGCATGGGGAAAGCAACTGCCCCACGCCCCCTTATTAATACCCCGTGAATGAGTGTATTTCTCACACCACAAGGATTATGTTCAGGGGACCTTCACCCTCACCAAACAGCAACCAGACCCTGATTGATTGTGCTGTTTTTTTACTGGCAGAAATTACCAACAATTTCTAACAATCTCCACTGAGTAGCAACTCACGTCTATTTGGTTTCATTAAATACGAATTTATTGAGTGATGATGTCTGTACAAAAATTAACAAATTAGAACCTCACAAGGTGATTGGCACAAGCACCCATGTTTGCAACATGGAGCGAACATCGTTGGGGATTTGCACCTCTCAAAACTGGTCATGGGTCAATCTTTAACTCCTGGATTATGAGCTTGAGTTCTGAAAGTGTGGCATCCTTGGCACCATCAGGTGTTCCATTTGCCAAGTCAACATTGCCCTTAGCCAAGAGACCCCTGAGGACACCCAGCTGCTCCGGCTGCAATGCCCTTAGTGCCTCCTCGATGTCCACACCCCTCTCCCTCCACTGGCGGCCGAGTGCACTCAGGCAGAGACCCTCCAGAGTCCTCCGGAGCCCAGTGCCCCCTTCCCCCTCCCACTCCTCAGTCGGCACTCCTAGGAGCGTGAGCAGGCTCCCGATGCTGCAGAGGCGCGACGATATGGGGAGGAGTGCCTGGAGCAGCTCTAGTGCCAAAGTGAGGTGGAGGGCACTGCACCTGGCCCCCAATAGGCGAGCACCCTCCGTGGCCCACTGCTCAACCCACAGACTGCTCACAAGGTCAAACACCGTGTCTGCAAGCTTCCCTGCAGGTAAACAGTGAATGATTCTACCATCTAAATCTACATAAATATCCTGCGAGCCACCAAAAAAGGTGTGTGGCAGGGGGTGTAGCACCAGGAGGAAAGAGTAAGGAATGAGGGGGTTGGGGTTTATTCACATACGTGGGGGGAACCTGTAAGAAAAAAATGCATACATATCCACGTGCAGTCCCTAACCTGTACGTTAATACTTATTGTAATGAACTGAATCCTGGGGGATTTCGACTACAAGCATTATGGTCCCTTATCGTTCTAGGAAAAAATGACATTTTAAACCTGTCAGTCTTGCAGTCTATCTCTCTCATCTTACATTCCTGATCCCTTCCACCATAATACGTTGGGGTTCATTTTATATTCTTGATGTCATCGGCAAAGGGCCATCTTTAAATGTTTTTAATATCATCATCATCTGCAGCTCTACAGCCCGGTGCGGGCCTTGGCTTCCTCTATGATATGCCTCCATTCAGTTCTTGTTCTTGCTTTTTCCTTCCATCTTGTAACTCCCATTGCCTTCAAGTCATCCTCCACATCCTGTAGCCATCTGTTCCTTGGTCTACCTCTTCTTCTGACTCCTTCCATCTTGCTATTAAGTATCAGTTTGGGCATTCTGTCATTTTCCATCCTTTCTACATGCCCCAACCACGCCAGCCACAGTGACTTGGCAAATCTAACTATGTCCTTACCTTCTAGTAATTCATTTATCTCCATGTTCATTCTAATTCTCCATCTCTCTCCTTCTCTAATTGGGCCATAGATTCTCCTTATGATTTTTCTTTCGAATTTTCCAAGTGTTTCCTCATCCCGACTTGTTAATGTCCATGTTTCAGCTCCATAAGTTACTACGGGTCTAATAAGCATTTTATAGATCTTCATTTTTGTGTTCCTTGATAGTAACATTGATTTGAGGATTGTTACATTTGCAAAGTATGCCCTGTTACCTTCCATTACCCTTTGGTTGATCTCCGTGGATATCTTATTTTCATTGTTAAGTCTTAAATGTTTTTAATAAGTTTAATCTATATTGTAAACGCCGCTGTGTAAGAGAATCCCAACCTTAATTGTCTAGCAAAGTAGATACGCTGCTGCATTGGTCATAACAATGTTTGACAAACCTAGCCCTTCTCCGCTGAACTCGATCTAATTCCGGAATCAAATTTATATTTTGAGGATCCCATATACTGGCAGCATACTCTAGGTGGGGCCTGACCAAGGCAAGGAAACACCTTTCCTTCACTTTTTCGTCGCATTTACCTAGCACTCTTTTCCCCAGGACAGAATTGTGAGTAATTGTTACACCCAAGTATTTAAAGGAATCTACCGTAGCGATTTTGGTTTGTTTCACTTTGTAACTATAAGGGAGGGAATTACTCTTTTCCCAAAAATGTATTACTACGCATTTTTAAAAATTTAATTCCAATTGCCATGTATCGCACCAATTTTGAATTGCATCTAGGTCGTTGGCTAACACGACTGTCTTCGTGACTTCGGATATCCCCATAAATTACTGCATCATCGGCGAAAAGACGGAGCTTGCTATTAACTACGGTACTGAGGTCATTTATGTAAACAAGGAAAAGGAGGGGACCTATGACACTTCCTTGTGGTTTACCCGATGTGACCTTGACAGTATTGGATGATACACCGTCCAGGATGACTGTTTGGACATGATCACTTAAGAATTGTTTAATCCAGTTAATAATATTCTCGTGTATTCCATAAGTTCCCAATTTTGCAAATAATTTGCAATGTGGGACTTTATTGAAGGCTTTCTTAAAATCTAGGAATATCGCACCTACTGGAATATTACTTTCACCGGAGTTTGATATATCATGTACTAAAAGTGCGAGCTGAGTTTTGCAGGTTCTACTCTTATGGAAGCCCTGTTGGTTATTAACCTATAAATCTTGGCTATCGAGACACCTCCTTATGGAACTAACAATGATGTGTTCAAGAATATTACAGGAAATGGAGGTGAGCAATATTGGCCTATAATTACTGGGGTCCTCCCTGTCTCCATTTATAAATATGAGCATTACAGAAGCTACCTTCCAACCGTTGGGCACGCTTTCCTCTGCTAATGATTTCTTAAATATTATATCAAGATAAGGGGCAATTTCAGCCGACAGTTCTTTATACACTCACGCCGGTATCTCATCAGGTCCCGGAGATTTGTTGGGGTCTATGTTTTTAAGGAGTAATTCTATTCCGCGGTTGGAAAAATTGATTGCTTGCATTGACTGCTGAAATGTTTTCGGAAGGTTCTCGGGTATATTTTGTGAGCATATGTTGAAAACACTCCGGAAGAATGAGTTTAATTCATTGGCTTTATCTAAACTACTCGTTACTTTACCCCCCTTTTCGTTATTCAATGAGTTCATGGTGGACTTTTTTCCCTGCACTTCCCTGACGTAGGACTAAAACATCTTTGCATTATCGTTTAAATGTTCGCCTAATTTTTTCCTTTTGAATTCCGCTAGCGCCTTCCGGAAGGCCTTCTTGGCAGTGCACCTAGATGCTTTGTAGTTGTGTATGGTTTCGTTGATTTTATCAGGAGAGGAATCTTTAACGGCGTTTTTCGTTCTGGTATGGCACACCCTTTGCCGCCTAAGAGATTTCCATACTTCAGAGTTGTCCCATCGGGTTTCCTTATTCTCTTTTATATATTTACTAGGTATAAATCTCTGTATTGCTGAACATCTTGTCGCAAGAAAATTATTCCAAGTATCCTCGATACTACTACTTTTGCTAAATTCGTCAAATATAAAAATGGAACGTTTTAATGCACATTTTAAGCCATCATAGTCAGCTTTATTGAACAAATAAACCTTTCTCTTAGGTTTGTTAACTTTATCTACGCTTAGAGAAAATTTAGCGTTTACAGCCCTGTGATCATTGATTCCGTCAACAACTTCTATATTTAAGACCTTTTCGGGTTAATTTGTGGCTAACAGATCAAGAATGTTCTTCCCCCTTGTTGGTCAAGTGACTAATTGATGTCGAGAATTCGAGGTGAACGCAAATAACAGGGACTCGCATAGATCCTTGTCTTTACCTCCATTTATAAAACTGTACGAATCCCAATCTATTGTGGGAATATTAAAATTGCCTCAGATAATTAGACTATGCTCATTGTTGTACAATGTAAAGCTTTGTATCTGTCTTTCTAGGTCTGGTATTGAGTTAATGCCAACAAGGGGTGGTCTATAATAATAAATAAACACTCCTCCAGCTCCATTCTTTCTGTCGTTTCTATAAACTATGAAGGACTAGGGAAATATTTCGCTGTTTGCGATGTCATCTGTTAACCAACTTTCAGTTCCTATAATGATATCCAACTCTGTGCTATGAATGAGATGGTGATATTTCGGCATTTTATTTGTTAAACTTCAGCAGTTAACTACTGCTACAGAAATTATTTCCTCATCTAAAACCATCTTAGAGCGTTGCAGTCGGCTTTCTGGGGATGTTACTTAGTCTTTTGGGTGTCTTAATATTCGATTGGTCTATATTCTGATAAGTAATTTTGTCTCATTAGCAGTGTAAGTACTTAGAAAAATCTCTTCTGGCAACCTAGTATTGTTAGACCTACTAACTGACCTACACCTAACAATATCATTATTTGGGCAATCTACTCCACTACCTAACCTACGCATTTGCCTTAAAAATATCTACAATGCTCAAAGATCCTATGAGCCACCCGAACCGACACCTCAGGGGTGTACTGGACCCCAGAACGGTTCAAGGGAGTGGAACATGACGCGAGCACCAGTCTCAAGTCCACAAACTCGGCCCCCATGTCCCAACAGAATTTCCACAGCCTTATGTTCAGAGACTCAATACGACTCCAAACGTAAGCACCGCAGTTGGTCCGCGGGACAATGCTACATATGGACAACCGTAAGTCCATACCAGATGCCTCCTGCACACGATCCACTTTGGATTTTAGGTCTCTAAAGGCTCTCAAAATCCTTTCGGATCCGTACCTGGAGGCATCATTGGTGCCGACATGGGCTACCAACCGCAGCATGGAGCAATTCGTGCTCCGGACCGCCACCCTTACTGCAGCCATGGCATTAACCATTGAGGTGGATGAATGAAATACAACAGGTTACCTGCTATTTTTCGGGGAAAACTATATGCCCAGTTTTGTTTCAGACCAAACAACCACGATTTATGTCTCCAAAACTTGAGAGCTGAGGGAAGAAGATCCTGGAGCCTTTTGAAATGAGGTTGTATATAAAATCATCATTTTGTATGAAATTAAAAAATGATCCAGTTGCAACCTCTCAAATGTTGTTCACACTTTCTTGTACAAATTGTTATCCATTCAAAACCCCATGAAATAGTATAATGAATAAACAATTGTTGCATTAAATGAACAAAAGAAGATTTCATTAATGTGTCTAAAAGGCCCCAAAAGATCCCATGTAACTCTATTATGATGCAATAAAAGATATAAATACCTATTTTCAATTAGTCAAGGTATGATACCAGTATTATTGCTATGCCAGCACTTAAGGTAGGTTGAGGTGGATGGCTCAGACTACAAGTATACAATGAAAAAACATTTCTTTTCCTCTTCTAATAAAGCAACCTGATATCTGGCATTACAATAAACCCTTCTTCAATCCACATACTTCCTTTCTCCATTCCATCCAAGATTCATATCTTATTCAACCCCCTCCTTAAGCTCGACTAACATTGCCCCAAATATTACAGTCATTCACATTCCATTGCCAACCAAAACATACTGTACCAATCTATCCCACCTCATTTGAACTTCTCCCAACAATCCCCTTCTCCTCCACCACCATGCCCATCACTTTCTCATTTGCTTTCCTTTCTGCCCACTTCAGCTTCTCCATCCTTGATCACACCCACATTTCAAAAGCCTTCAATCTATGCCTATCTTGCTTCAATGAACATGTTTCTGTACCATACAACACCACACTCACTCAAGGATTCAACAAGCCTTTTCTCAACACCCTTACTCAATGTCCCTGGCATTACTTACCTCCTCATTGTAACAGTTCTTTGTCTAATGCATATATTCTCCTTAAATCTCTATTACTTGGACCATTTTGGTACAAAACAATTTGGAGATAAATAAAATGTTCCACATGCACTAGTTTGTGAACTCCAAACTCCTATTTTAACATTTATATTAGCTTTCCTCTTTCTGGAAAGCTACATTGTCAATCCCTTCAGAGACCTTTTGTTTAACCTCTAGCCAATTATGTGCCACATTAATGCTAAACACCATAGTACGTAGCACTAAATTCAACCAACAAAAATATTATTACGGCATGTAATTGTATCGAGAATACTGTACGGTCATAGAAATGTACAATGGGGTTACATAAATCAAGTTTTATGGTTGACAACTTATATTTATAATAGATAACAGTTATTGCCAAAATGTACTGAGAAGTCACTTGAATTAACTACTAAGTTATCATTAAATTACCATCAGCTGATGATGGGAACATTTTCCCAGTAGTACTCACCCAATGCACTCATTCCTAATTCATGGTACGTCAATCGGTGCAAAACGGTGACCCAATGGGCACATGCCCCTCTTAGCCTTCGGTGATTCAAATGACTGTCAGCGACATCATCACTATGACTTGTCAACTCCTTGAGGGCCTCCACTAGGCCTTGAACACAATCCTCGGTAGAAAATTGCTTGCAGAAATAATCACCATCATACCATGTCAAGTTGAACAATGATTCCAGCAGTCCCAGGGTGGCTGTGAGCAATTCCTCTGAAAATTTAAGGTAGTGCATTAAATGTACCTATATGTACATATGTGTGTGTTTATATATATGTGTGTGTTTATATATATGTGTGTATGTGTGTGTCTATATGTATGTGTATATGTGTGTATGTATGTATGTATGTATAAATGATATATATTTATATATATTTGAAATGGATGCTCTCTGGCGATGCACAAACACACTGATACAAAATATTCAATACAGAGAATCATAAAGAAATGACACTCACGGTATGTATTGGACGTTTCGACGACCCAACCATCATCATCAGATTGGTCTTCTCGGGGAAGAACAGAGAGGACATGTGCAGGGAAAGGGTGAGGAGAGGAGAGGTAAGGGACCAATAGGAAACGGCGGACAAGGTGGGAGAGGGGAAATTTAGGCAGCCATTGGATGCATTCAGTGGGCTTAGTTTAGCCCACTGAATCAGGGGGTTTAAAAGACTGGAGCACCCATACGGAGAAGCAGTCATCAAAAGACTGGTTGTGGGAAGCAGTGTGAGTAGGGATGGGATAATTAAGGAAGGTGGGAGATTTGGTGGAATAGTGGTGGTTATTCATTCGGAGGGAAAGGGTGGTCGTGCACCCACCCACATAAAAGGCAGGGCAGAAGTTACAGGAGAGGCGATATATATGTTTTTCGAGGTGCAGGTGGCTATGGGTTGGGAGTTGGTAATAAGGGACGTGGAAGGAGATGGCAGCATTTACAGTGTGGGCAGTTGCATGGTACGGACAAAGGCTGGAAAGAGACAGGGGTGCTCGTAGGTGGTTTTTTTGACTTGAAGATGTCTCGCGAGTTTGACGGGCGTTTAAACAAAACGGAGGGACAATGTGGGAATAAAAGTGACGTGGATTGACTGTTGTTAATTATTGGGAAGAGTTCACGGATAATATGTTTAATTTTGTGGGTTCCAGGGAAGAAAGTGGTGATGAGGTAAGGGCATTTTGAGCGGCTTGGTTTGGGGAGAGGAGTGTATTGGGTTGAAGGTTTGAGAATTTTACTCTTCAGTAGTTTTTCAGGGTACCCACATCCTCTGAGAGAGAGATGTGTAGCTGGTCCATGTATTTCTGTTTGAAGGGTATGTTGTTGCAGAGACGGAGGCCGCGGACTGAGAGTGAGAAGGGGATGGAGCGTTTTTTGTGCGATGAGTGGAAACTATTGAAATGGAGGTACTGTTGGTTGTTGGTCAGTTTAATGTGGACTGAAGTGTTAAACTTATTATTCTGGAGATGAATGTCAATGTCTAAGAAAGTGATATTCGAGTCAGATATAGATGAAGTGAAAGATACCGAGGAGGAGGAGTTGAGAGAGGAAATGAGGGATGATAAGGTTTCGCATTCGTGGGATCAAAGGAGGAAAATGTCATCAATATAGCGGGCCCAGAAGAGTGGTTTGAGGGTTTGCAGGTGGAGAAAGTTATGTTCCAGAGTATCCATAAAAATATTAGCGTATGCAGAAACCATATGTGTGCTCATCGCAGTACCTTTTATTTGCAAAAATACTTTCTTGTTGAATTGGGAAGCATTTTTGGTGAGGATGAGCTGGCTCAGTTTGTTAAGAAAATCTGTGGATGAGGTGGGTGGTGTGGGTCGTAGAGAGAAGTAATATCTCAGGGTTACTAAGCTTTCTTTGTGGGGAATGGAGGTGTACGGAGATGTAACGTGGCCATGGTCATGCTTTGAGGAATTGGGATTGAGTGTAGACGTTCCAGGAATCTTTGACATAAGAAGGGAGTGAAGTGGCTATGGGTTGAAGGTGGTGGTCTATATATGCAGAGATTCGCTCAGTGGGTGAGTTGATGCTGGAGACAATGGGGCGTCCGGGGTTTTTGGTTTTGTGAATTTTGGGTGGCAAATAAAAATGTGGGGTCGATTAAGATGAGAAAGAATGTGATTCGATTAAGTGGAGTGTTCCTAGGTGGTTTTATAGACTTGAAGATATCACACAGGTTTGACGGGCGTTTAAATGAAACCGAGGGACAATGTGGGAATAAAGGTGATGTGGATTGACTATTGCTAACAATTGGGAAGAGTTCACGGATTATCTGTTTAATTTTGTGGGAACCGGGGAAGAAAGTGGTGATAAGGTTAGGGCATTTTGGGCGGTTTGGTTTGGGGAGAGGAGTGTATTGGGTTGAAGGTTTGAGAATTTTCCTGTTGAGCAGTGTTTCAGGGTACCCGCATTCTCTGAGAGAAACGTGTAACTGGTCAATGTATTTCTGTTTGGAGGCGGTGTTGTTGCAGAGACGGAGGCCGCGGACTGAGAGTGAGAAGGGGATGGAGCGTTTTGTGTGCGATGGGTGACAGCTATTGAAATGGAGATATTTTTGGGTGTTGGTCGGTTTAATGTGGACTGAGGTGTAAAACTTATTGTTCTGGAGATGAAGGTCAATGTCTAGAAAGGTGAGGTTTGAGTCTGATATAGAGGAAGTGAAAGAAACCGAGGAGGAGGAGTTGAGAGAGGAAATGAAGGATGACAAGGTATCGCGTCCGTGGGACCAAAGGAGGAAAATATCATCAATATAACGGGCCCATAAGAGTGGTTTAAGGGTTTGTTGCTGGAGAAATTTGTCTTCTAGTTTACCCATAAAGAGATTGGCGTATGCAGGAGCCATACGCGTGCCCATTGCAGTACCTTTTATTTGCAAATAAATTTTTTCATTAAATTGGAAGGCATTTTTGGTTAGGACGAGTTGGCTCAGTTCGAGAAGAAAATCTGTGGATGGAGTGTGTGGTGTCGGTTGTAAAGAGAGGTAATATTTCAGGGCTTCTAAGCCTTCTTTGTGGGGAATGGAGGTGTACAGAGATGTAACGTCTATTGTGGCCATGAGAATGGTTGTGCTGTGAGGAATTGGGATTGAGTGTAGACGTTCCAGGAAGTGGTACGAATCTTTGATGTAAGAAGGGAGTGAAGTGGCTATGGGTTGAAGGTGGTGGTCTATAAATGCGGAAATTCGCTCAGTGGGGGAGTTGATGCTGGAGACAATGGGGCGTCCGGGGTTATTGGTTTTGTGAATTTTGGGTAGCAAATAAAAGTGTGGGGTCTTAGGATTAGGAGGAGAAAGAATGGATATATCTTTGCGAGAGAGACCTTCTCCGGGACCAAAATTGGATAGAAAAGATAGAATATCCTTTTGATATGAAGGGTTAGGATCTTGGGGCAGGAAGGCATAGCAAGAAAGGTCGTTTAATTGGCAAAATGTCTCAGCGTCGTAGTCTTTCTTGTTTAGCACAACAATGGATGACCCTTTGTCCACCATTGCAATAATTATATTTTTGTTTGATGCTAAATGTCTGAGAAATTGTCTCTCGGGGGGGGGGGGGGTGTTATCTGGTGGCTTTAGGGACTCAATGAATTTTTTATTGAAAATCTCTGTCAGAAGGAGATTGATAAAGATTGCCATTGGATGGTTAGATGGGAGTGGTTTGGGTTCATTTTCTGAGGCTGGATGGAATTGAGTAAGTGCTGGATTAATGGGGTGGAAGAGTTCAAAGGGAAAGGCTGCAAATTCCAATGGGCATGCCAGCGTAGATTCCGGCAGAAGTTTAAAGAGTCGGTGACAATGTTAACGTGGTTGGTTCTAGGGGTGGGGGAGAAAGAGAGGCTTTTACTTAGTAGCGAAAGCTCGCAATTATTGAGAGGCTCGGACAAAAGGTTCACTACTTTGTGTTCGGCTTGGGGTGTGGGGTGTAGGGTCTGTGACTCTTTTGGTTGCGAGGAAACCGGGTGTTTTGAACGGAGGATAGGGTAGGTTGAAAAGTGTTGCTAGATCCGGTATCGAAAGAAATAGGGGCAGAGGTTCGGGTGGTGGTGCAGTTGTTTAATGGGCAAGGAAAGTCCCATGCGGCAGAAAGTCTGGATAACAGAGGAGAGTTTGTTTAGGTGGCCCTCGCGTCTTCAAGTGAGATTTCGAAGTGCCAATGGAAGTATACGGTTAAGTGATGGAATTAAGTGAGGGGCTGAATTAGATATGATTTTTGCTAGGGACAGCAGGTTGGTACAATGTTGACTAAAATTAATGATGTAGTTGATGTTCCCCTACGCATGAATAACCACCGCTATTCCACCAAATTTCCACCTTCCTTAATTATCCCATCCCTACTCACACTGCTTCCCAACCCAATCTTTTGATGACTGCTTCTCCGTTTCAGTGATTGAAACCCTTCCCAATTCTGCAAGCAGCATCGAGATGAGAACCCACGATATGGCACATATCTGGGTGCTAAAATCATTTAAATCCCCCAGGCTGAACCAAGCCCACTAAATTCATCCAATAGCTGCCTACATTTCCCCTCCCCCCTTGTCCATTTCCTATTGGTCTCTTGTCTCTCCTTCCCTCACTCTTCCCCTGCACATGTCCTCCCCGTTCTTCCCAGGGAACGCCATTCTGATGACAACGGTCGTGCCGTCGAAATGTCAAATACATACTGTGAGTGTCCTTTCTTTATGTTTCTGTGTGTTGAATATTTTGTGTTTGTGTGTCTATGTATATATATATATATATATATATATATATATATATATATATATATATATATATATATATATATATATATATATATATATATATATATATATACATATATACACATGCATACATATGTATGTATCTGCGGAAACATAACTTCCTTTTTTCAAAATGCAATAAAACCCATTTCATGAAACAATCTTTTCATTATTTCTTCAATGTAGGGAAAATATTTAAAGTATTTTTTCACACAGCACAGGGAAAATATTTAAAGTATTGTTTAACACAGTTTTGAAAATCAAATCAGGTAGATGAGCCTGATTTGAAGCCACAAAAAACATTGTAAGGGGCCCAATTGGAGTAGTAGGCTGGCCACTCCGAGTCCCCCCTTCTTGAGAAGTGGTATACATACATATATTACACTAAATACACTATATATATATATACACACACATATATATACATATATACATATATACATATATATATATATATATATATATATATATATATATATATATATATATATATATATATATATATATATATATATATATATATATATACATCAGTCAGTCTGAGTCTGACCTGAAGAAGGCCTCCGAGTAGGCCGAAAGCTTAAATCATCTACAGTGTGAGTGTCCTTTTACGTGTTATCTGTTTTATTCTGTGTTCTATTGTGCCGTCCAAAAGTTATATTGCTCTCGTGAGTACTTCCGCACCATCGATATATATATACACACAAAAAAATATATATACAAATATATATATACATGAAATCCCACCATACGGCGAACACATATTCATTCACAGATAAATAGATATAAAGAAAGGGGGATAGGAACACACATAAAAGAGGAGCACAGGAAAGGTGGGGAAGGCGGATGAGCAGATCACGAGCGTAAAAATATTTCCTTAACGGGGACTTGAACACCGGACCTTCCACTTGCCGGGTGGATGCTCTACCAATTAAGCTATTAAGGAAACCTAATTTACACTGAGATCTGTGATATTTTAAAATGCCCAGGTGATCTGATTCTTTGGCCAAGAGATGGCGTTAGGGAGCTATTTTACCCACCAAAGGAGAAATAGACAACACACACAAGAAGAAAGGCAGTAGGTTAGCAAGGATACACCATCATAGAGGATAGGAACAGTATATTTCATGGCACTCATAGCCAGAAGAAGAGATAAGCCACATTGGCCAAACACGAGACACATTCAAACACGAAATCCCACCATATGGCGAACACATATTCATTCACATTGAAATAGATATTTAAATAAAGAGGATAGGAACACACATAAAAAACAAACACAGGAAAGGTGGGGTAGGTGGATTTGAGCAGATCACAAATGTAAAAATATTTCCTTAGCCGGGAATTGAACCACGGACCTTCCACTTGCCGGGCAGATGCTCTACCAGTTAAGCTAATAAGGAAACTTAATTTCACCATACAAACCATTCAAACTCGTAGTTCATCTTTAGGGTGGGTGAAATAGCTCCCTAACGCCATCTCTTGGCCAAAGAATCGGAGCACATGGGTGTTCAAAATATTGCAGATCTCAGTGTATATTAGGTTTCCTTAATAGCTTAATTGGTAGAGCATCTGACGCCTAGTGAAAGGTCCAGTGTTCGAGTCCCAGTTAAGGAAATACAGGGTTCGTCCGGAAAATAAGTGTACTGAGCTCAGGAAAAAAAATTTATTACACTTTTACATATCTTAAGCTAATATTCCTCAAAATAGGACCCTTGTGAGTCGATACATTTGTTCCAGTGGCGTTTCCATTCCTGGAACACTCCCGCGAAGGCATCATCGGGAACCTCTCGAAGACACGTTGTCACGGCCTCTTTGACAGCGTCCAAAGTCCCGTATCGCGTTCCTAGTCATGTGTTCCACGTCTCGTCACCCGAAACAAGGTTCTCTAAAAAATGTGGATCATTTTTGCATTAATCTGCAAGTTGTGTCGCGATTTCCAAGCGATTGAGTCTTTGATCATCACTGAGCACTTTCGGCACCAACTTTGCACAAATTTTTCGCATCTGTACTTGGACCCTAATAATCTCGTGCACTATTGTTTTTGGCACATTACACTGCTCTGCTATCATTCGAACACTAAGACGACGATCAGAGTTCTGTACATCGCGAACTTTTTGCACATTTTCATTGGTGAGTGTCGTTGATGGGCGTCCAGGCCGTGGTTCGTCATCGGCCTCTTTTCTGAACCTTCACGAACATCTTGTGCCACCAAAAGATCATGTTTCTGGACATGGCTGACTCCCCGTAAGCCTGGTTAATCATACCGACAGTTTTAGTAGACGATTTCCCAAGCTTTACTGCAAATTTGATGGAATAACGCTGCTCCAAAAACTTCGGCATCCCGTTCCGTGACGTGGGTCGAGCGTGGACGTGGAGGTTCGAGTTAACAGAGCTCTTCACTACACCACAGCTCAGAGTCGACTGCCTTTTTCAGTGTCGCTTGCCAACATACCCCCCTCCAATCGCAGCCCGTCAGAGCAGTGCTGGGCGTGCCTGGAGGGGCGGGAAAAAATCAGTACAATTATTTTCCGGACGAACCATGTATTTTTACCCTTGTGATCTGCTCAAATCCACCTTTCCTGTGTTTGTCTTTCATATGTTTCCTATCCCCCTTTCTTTTATCTATTTCCATGTATGTATATACATAGAATATTTATATATGTATACTATATATTATATATAATGTATATATTCTGTTTTGATATATACTACCTTGATCAAAAAGTTCCCGGAATAACCACCGTGTGGCGCTCCCATCGTTCCGATTTGAGTTCTGTTTTTTTTTTGTTAAATTGGTACATCTGTTGTTGATATTCCCTTTAAATCTTAGTGTCATAACTTGACATTTGCAAAAGTTACGTAGCCAAGAGTACATCTATCTCTGTGTGTGTTGGCGATTTTTTACAATTGCAGAAATGGATTTAAATTTGCAACAACGAACTTGTATTAAAGTTTGCGTAAAAAACAGATTTAGTGGCGCACGGACGTTGGAAATGTTGGAAAAGTGTTTTGGCAACGATTATCTAAAAAAAACGGTCGTTTACCAGTGGCACGAGCGGTTCAGAAGTGGTCGTGAGTCAATCAAAGATGATGAACGCAGTGGCAGACCATCGACATCGAAAGTCGGTGAAAAAATTGATAAAGTAAAAGAAATGTTGGTCAATAACCGCAAATTAACCATCAGAGAAATAGCAAAGGACTTGAACATTGCCTATGGATCCGCCCAAGACATTGTGGTTAATGATTTGGGTTTCCGTCGTGTAGCAGCAAAGTTGGTGCCAAAAGACCTCAATTTCATGCAAAAAAGAGACCGTGTTGACGTCGCAAAAGACATGATTTGCGAGGCTGAATCCGATCCCACATTCATCAAAAGGATCATTACTGGAGACGAGACGTGGGTTTATGAGTACGACACGCAATCCAGACATCAGGCAAGTGAATGGCGTTCACCAAATGAGCCGAGACCAAAAAAACCACGTCGTTTTCAGTCAAAAAAGAAGGCAATGCTGACGGTTTTCATGGATTACAACGGTGTAGTGCATCATGAATTTTTGCCAGAAGGCCAGACAGTAAACAAAGAGTATTATTTGAGCGTTATGAGATGTTTGCGTGAAGCAATTCGCCGAAAGAGACCAGAAATCGTCGCACAGTGCGTCGAGACCGTCGCACAGTGCGTCGAGACCGTCGCACAGTGCTATCATTATTCGTAATTTTTTGACGAAAAATGCAACAAATACCATCCAACAGCCACCGAATTCACCTGATTTGGCTCCCTGTGACTTCTTTCTGTTCAATCGAGTTAAAAAACCATTACGGGGAACGCGTTTTAGCAGCCGAGAGGAAGTAATGGAAAAATCGCAGGAAGCACTGATGGACATACCGAAAACCGAATATAAAAAATGTTTCGAGGATTGGATCAAGCGCTGGCATAAGTGTGTTGCAGTCGATGGGGATTACTTTGAAGGGGACAATATAGATTTAGATGAATAAACTTGTATTTTTAATTTTCTGAATAAATTCCGGGAACTTTTTGATCAAGGTAGTATATAGTTATATATAGAAGGAAAATTGTATGGAGCATATAATGTGGGGTGGATGACAATGGAGATATGGTTCTTGGTTTATTTGTCAATGGAAGTGATTAATGTATTATATTATTTTCAAGGGAGATGGTTTTTATATTAAAGGCTATACTTAAATCTACTGGGTGATTCAGGGTTCAGAGAATGGACACAATGAAACCGCTATTGTGTACTGGCAGGTGCAAGCCATTCTCATGCCTGAACAGAAGCACTGCAAAATGCCTATGAATGTGCCACATGACTGTCATTAGCCAGAGGAATGCCAATAACACAGAAGGTTGGAAGGGGTGGCAGCAACTCATCTTTGAGTGAGTGACAATGGAGATCATAGCGATTGGTATAATCACATCTCCCTAGCAACAAGTGTGATCAAAATCAGGCTCTTTAAAAACTGTGTCAAGGGCAAAGAGACACCACCACAATATCTTGAAAAGCAGAGTCTCATCAACATCTCTCGACATTTTTATTAAATGAAAGACAAAATGGGGTCCTCTAGAATATACATTCCAGACAGCAACAAAGCAATTCTGGGAAGGTGATATCAGATAAAACACATTAAAAAAATATCATTAGGAGTTGAAATAAATGAATGAATAGATCTGCAAGAGATCTACACTAGGATACCAGAATTATGGAGAGCCACCTCAAGACATGGAAAAATTCTTAATACTTCAGAGGCTGGAATATTGGTTTTGAAATGCGAATAATTTTCCGAAGAAATAATTAGCATAAATAGTTGTTTTCAATCACCCTACTAGCATCATATGTGGAAAACACATGACTGAAATATCCTTATGCATGTAATTAAATGAGAATTTACCATTTCTGGAGCTGACTAGAATGAAATTAACACTGCCGTACACCACTTCTGTCTCCTCCTTAAGGCACTGAACCCAGTGTGAAGTCCCCTCTTCTGGAACAGTCTCTCTTGGGGCATCACTCCTGGAGGCAGACTCGACCTCCCTCTTTGCCTTTTTCCCCATGTCCCATATGCAAGTTGTCAGCAGTCGAATTAACTGCACCAATGTTGGACTATCGGTAAAATTTAATAAATTTATGATGACTTTTATCAGTCCCTCATTGGTGTCAATTTTTCGTCGCACACTCTCTTCGCAAGCCAGATTACCAAGGATGCCAATCATAATCTCCTAAAATAGGTGACCAGGTAAACATCATTAATCCTTAGACCACATATACAAATTTATGGAAGATTAAAGCATATTCAGTTTTTAGGCACATGCATCAACTCATTAAGCATTTATATTTTGCAACAAGTACCTAATTAATTATAAAAATATTCTTGAGTAACTAGCTGTTCCATGGTAGGTCAAACAATGGGAAGATTTTGTATAAGGCCATTTAACCTATGCAATTTAAGGTTGACACCACGGGTTTAGTGTTCACATTGGATTTGTTAACTTTGCAATACACTGGGGTTGTCAGAATTGGTCATTTCTTTTAAATTTTGCTGGAATGGAAATGAAACTGCAAAATTTAAATGACTATGATATATTCACATTTGAATAATTCCGAGGTTACCAGAATGGGAAATATCTCAATTTCAATACGTTATAACATTTCTACGCCTGTAACATGTGTGTGTGTGTGTATAAATAAATATTATACATATATATACGGGTCACAGTAGTCTAGGGGGTAGAGCATTGGACTACTGACCGGAGGGTCCTGGGTTTGATTCCCAGGCAAGGCACTTTGGGCACCTGCAGCTCCACCCAAGCTAGTTTGTTTTTTGGGTACCAGATCTTCCTGGGAAACCATAACCGGCACAGGGAAGGGAACTGGCCCCCCTACCCTGATATGTGAATATTCACACGCCGTCGGGCTTGGTACATGGGTGAGCTCTACCATCACCTACTAAACCGACATTCGGGTTGATTACTGTGTTTATGGTTTATATACATATAAACACAGTAATCAACCCGAAGGTCGGTTTAGTAGGTGATGGTAGAGCTCACCCGTGTAGTAAGCCGGATGGCGTGTGAATATTCACACATCAGGATAGGGGGGCCAGTTCCTTTCCCTGTGCCGGTTATGGTTTCCCAGGAAGACCTGGTACCCGAAAAATCAACTAGCTTGGGTGGAGCTGCAGGTGCCCAAAGTGCCTTGCCCAGGAATCGAACCCAGGACCCTCCGGTCAATAGCCCAACGCTCTACCCCCGAGACCACCGCGACCCGCTATATATATATAATTTAGAAGCACTCACAATAGCCATATAACACATAGACAAAACAAAAGGGCAAAAAAATACCAATAGTTAACACGTAAACGGCGGGTCGCAGTGGTCTAGTGGGTAGAGTGTTGGACTACTGACCGGAGGGTCCCGGGTTCGATTCCCGGGCAAGGCACTTTGGGCACCTGCAGCACCACCCAAGCTAGTTGATTTTTCGGGTACCAGATCTTCCTGGGAAACCATAACCGGCACAGGGAAAGGAACTGGCCCCCCTACCCTGATGTGTGAATATTCACACGCCGTCGGGCTTGGTACATGGGTGACCTCTACCATCACCTACTAAACCGACCTTCGGGTTGATTACTGTGTTTATGGTTTAACACGTAAACGACGCATTTAAGAAAGCTCGCACTTTCCCACTTTTCTCCTTATATTTTTGTGTTATACTGTGCCATCCAAGTGTAATATGTGTATATATATGTGTGTGTATTTATATATATACATATATATACACACACACACACATATATATATATATATGTGGGTCGCGGTGGTCTAGGGGGTAGAGCTTTGGACTACTGACCGGAGGGTCCCGGGTTCGATTCCAGGGCAAGGCACTTTGGGCACCTACAGCTCCACCCAAGCTAGTTGATTTTTCGGGTACCAGGTCTTCCTGGGAAACCATAACCGGCACAGGGAAAGGAACTGGCCCCCCTACCCTGATGTGTGAATTTTCACACGCCGTCGGGCTTGGTACATGGGTGAGCTCTACCATCACCTACTAAACCGACCTTCGGGTTGATTACTGTGTTTATGGTTTTATATATATATATATATACACACACACACATATATATATATACACATATATATCCACACTCATGGATGGGAATGGTGGAATAGAACTGACAACAGGCGTAAAAAAGTTTCCTATACATAATGCCATACACGATAGGCACAGTACATGGATCTGCTCGAACCCATCTTCCCCACCATTCCTGTGTTTGTCTTTTGTGTGTGTTCCTTTTCTTTACATCTACAACCATGTGAATATCTGTTTGCCATCTGGAGAGTTTTCGTACTTGAATACATGTGTTTATAGTTTTTATATATATACACACACATATGTGTGTGTAATATATATTATTATTAGGTAATCTACCAGTTAAGGTAGGTTTTTGGATGGACAAAATTATCAAATAAAAATTTTGTAGCTGCAATCAAAACCCAAACCAACAACCTAATCTACATCTCTGTGTACCTCTTTCCTCCCTTCATCCCGTCCAACATCCCTATCCTGTTCCTGCCCTTTCCTAGCTTGCCCTACTACTACTCCCTACTACTTTGACCGTGTTGGTCCAAAATACATCAAAGACACATAAACTGTTCTACCTGCTCTATTGTTCTCCTCCTATTTCTATGTTTATCTTAGCCTTTTTCTTTCTGGAAAATCGCATAACCTTTGTTTTATCAATACTGATTCTCATCCCATATCTATCACACTGAACCTCCAATTACTCACCAATTCCCCTACACCAATACCCCTTGGCTGAGTGAGCAACTAATGCTTGGTCATCTGCAAACCTAAATGATTTCACGAATTCCCCTCCGACTTTTATTCCTAACTCCAGTGCTTCCCATGCCTCTTTAATCATTTCGTCCACATATACGTTGAACAGCACTGGTGAAAATGGTCAACCCTGCCTTACACCTCTTCCTAACACTGCCCATTCGGACTCTCTGTTCCCCACCTGCACCTGAGCAGTCTGAGACAGGTACAGGTTGCGGATCAGTCTCCTGTCCCTCCAATCCATTCCCATTTTCTGCAATACAGGCATTAATTATTCCCAATTCACTCGATCAAACACTTTTTCAAAATCTACAAAACAGGCAAATACGTCCTGATTGTATTCTATATTCCTCTCGATTAGAGATCTCATTACTGCAATGGCATCACACGTACCTCTTCCT
The DNA here is from genome assembly GCA_037158775.1 of Hetaerina titia. Lineage (NCBI taxonomy): Eukaryota > Metazoa > Arthropoda > Insecta > Odonata > Calopterygidae > Hetaerina > Hetaerina titia. The sequence continues at coordinate 2,046,831 of CM073775.1, read as the reverse complement.
TTCTTAAACCCAAACTGATCATCCCCTAAGTAATCATTTGCCTTACTATCTATCCTTTTGTTGATGATCCTGAGAGTAACTTTGGCTGCGTGGGATATCAAACTTATTGTTCTGTAATCCTCACATGATTTGGCCTTTACCTTTTTCGCAATAGAAACTAACACTCATCTCACAAAATATTCCGGCCAGATTCCTTCCTCATAGATACTACAAATTAGTCCATAGAGTGCCTTCTTCCCACATTTTCCTAAACATTTCATCAGTTCTACAGGTATGCTGTCTGACCCCACGGCTTTATTTGCTTTCATCTCCTTTAATGCCCTTTCTATTTCATCGTCGAGTATGCCTGGACCTAAGCTATCTTCTTCTACGTCATGTTCCTTTTCTATGTCCAACCTTGTTGGCCTAAGTTCTCTACCATACAGTGTTTCTATATATTCCTTCCATCTCTCTTGGATTTTTTCTGGTTCAACTATTATCTTACCCCACTTATCTTTAACTGTTAGCACATATCTTGCATTCTTACTTCCCGATAATAACTTAACCTTGTTGTACAGCGCACCAATATCCCTCTGCCTGTGTAAACATTTCATATCCTTGCATTGCCTTTTCCACCATTCTTCTTTTATTTTATTTGGGGCCCTACTCAATTTATTGTTTAACTCTTTGTTCTTCATTTTGCCTAACTCTGTGCTTACAATCTTCCATCTTCTTCTCTCATCCGTTACCCATGGTTTCCTTATCCTTTTCCGGTTCCTATAGTGTCTTTTGCGGCTTCCGATATCCCTTGCTTGATACATTCCTATTTTTCTACGATAGTACTCAGTTCTTTATCTTCATCCATGATTTTCTCTACAGCTTTCTGATACTCTTTCCTCGTTAATCAATTTAATGCTTCTACCTTCAATTTCCTAACACGCAGTCTGTGCCTTATCTTTTTGAAATGGACGTTACATTTCATAACAACTAAATTGTGGTCTGAGTCCGCATCCACTCCTAGGACTGTGCGAATTTATCACACTCTTCCAAAACCTGTGCCTAACCACAATATAATCTAACTGGTAGCTTTCTGAGTCACCTGGCATTTTCCATGTATATCTACGCTTTTTGTGGTGTCTAAACCATATGTTGGTGATGACTAACCCCTGTCTCCTGCAGAATTCAATTGCTTTCTCTCCATGTTCATTCCTTGCGCCTAACCCATAGTCTCCCACCTCACCACCATCTCTTCCTTCGCCCACCGTCGCATTGAAATCCAACATCACTATCAAATGTTTCCCTGCAGGAACACACGTGATTATATCCTCTAACTCATCGTACATCCTATCTACTTCTTCCTCCTTGTGGTTGCTCGGTGGCATGTATACCTGAACAATGACCAAGTTCGTTGGCTCTGCTTTAATCTCTACGATTAAGATTCATTCAGTTACTTCCTCTATGTTGACTATGCTTCTTCCTACCCCTTTATTTAATATTACAGCAACCCCTCGCTAGCTCTCGTCCCTGCCACTGTATATTATTCTTTAATTATCACTCCAGTAATCCCTGCTATCCTTCCATCTCACCTCGCATAGAGACCTAAAACATCTATATTACCTCTTTCTATCTCTTGCTTAATATTCTCTAATTTGCCTGTCCTCAACATTGTCCTAACGTTCCAGGTTCCTATTCTAACTAATTTCGTCTTCTTCTGCGTCTTCCGTCCTGCTGCTGTTATTTCTTCCCTGCAAGGGTTTCGTGGGATGACGACCGCGGAAGCCTTGCCTCCCTCGCTGCCGGGCATGACACACGGCCGCTTGGGCCGAGTCCCGTAGTTGCCAGGACTCATATTCCCTATAGTGCCCATCATTACATTCTTGGTAATGATAATTGAGGTGGTTTCCCGTTGCCTTCCTCAATAGTGTTTTTAACGTGACACCAGCACTTAATGGCCGCCCCACTGGGGTCAGACGCCCTTGCAGCCGCCTCACTGAGGAATAGACGCTGCGTGGACTACCTTTCGTCTGGCTCCTAACCCTCGACCTATCGGGCATGGGTGACCCTACCAAGAGCAATTATTATTACTCCCGCTAGCACAGCTCTAGGGGTCATTGGAACGCACAATCCCTTCCACCATGTCAAGGTTGTAGTCCATGGGAGGGGGTTTTATATATATATACACACACATATATTTATATATATGTATATATAAACATGTATATATATATGCATACATAACATATTTATATACACACACAGTACTTTTATATTATTATATCATTATTTTAGTGCTTATAGCATTCTTAGCTTGGAAATACCTCAAAATTCCTATCCGTTGATTTGAATGTATAACACTAACCTAACAAACGTAACTGATGTACACTTGTAAATATCTAATTATAACTCACTGTAAGCCTTGGTGAGCAACTAAATTTGACAATATCCACTATGAGATCCAGAGTATCATGTTCCACTAAAAAGTTTGCGACGTCCGGCTCTATGGTCATGTCCCAGAGAAGACCAAGATCACTTTCAAAATCGGATTCCAGGCGATAATCATCAGTACTGGTATATTCCACATACTTCTGTAAAGTTTTAAATCCAATATAAATAAAATAATTCAGTACACTTAATTCAATTTATTTCTTCTTTAGACAACATAAAGCATCAATACCTCAGACAGTTTCATTAAAGTCTTTAACACCCATCGTCCACTGTACATCGTATCGCCGATAGCATCACCTTTCATTTTGTCAGCATCCTCTTGCATACTACGCGGCAGTGATGGATTCATCATGTAAGGAACTTCTTAGGCACGTAATTAATCAATGCTTTACATGAAAAAATGTCCAACAGCACCCATGAGATGGTAAGCTGGCATATAAATTAATCATATCCAACGAGCGCAGCCCTTAATCACAGAGAATGTATTTCCATTTCGGGCATGCTAATCAATTATTTACTTTATCTATCCTTTACAAAGATATTCACATAAACCTAAATGATTTCTCGGTTTTTCGCCAACTGTTACAGCATTATACCATTTACGTTGACGAGCGAATTTAAAGAAACAAAGAAGTTTGAAGATAAAAACATTCTATAAGTTCAGTTATACCTTCTCGCTGAAACGATTCACAGATGTCAATACGTCGGCCCTCAATCTTCTGCTCGGCAATATCGTGAACTATAAAGCAGGTTCCAGACAATTGACGAACTGTTGACGCATTACATGAATGCGTTGGTTTTGAATGCGGTTGCCTTTCCCTTTTCCGGGTGACGTAACAGACCCCGCCACACGCCCTTGCGGCGCTGCGGCTTACGGGGTATTACGTAGATGAGTAGAAATTCGTGTAGTTAACATCGCCCACAAACCTTGAATGGATCAAATAGAATTTAAAATAAGGGTGTCCATATTTGTGTATATGCGACCATATTTTCCTCATATTCTCCAAATTCGTGTTTTATCATACATAATCTAGAGTTTGCTGTGCTTCCATTGTGGAAAGATAATCCATGCAAATGAAAGCGAGCAATCAATATCAGTGAATCATCTATACAAAACAATTATTTACGGAAAAATAAAAGACTAGTTTTTCAAACAGATGTTTATTTTCAGTAGTTACTTTTTTCTTATCCCTGAAACGGTAAGGCTATTTCTTTCACCCTATTCTGGTAACTGGGGTGAAAAACACCCCAATTTTAGGCAATTCGTATCTCACACCCATTATGACAATGAGAGTCCTATTGGGGGGGGGGCTCATTTTTTGTTTTTTTTTAATCTATAATAACATTACACAAAGATTTATTTTTAAGTTTATCAGATGAGAGAAAGATGAGGTTGAGAAGGGTGAAAAATCAGCAAAATTACTTTTTTCGTAAATTTACGATATCTTAATCAATTTTCAACCAAATCAAGTGAATTTAATGGGATTATAAAGGGGAGATACTAACCTTTAAGAAATTATCAGTTGTCTTCCAGTTCCGAAAAAGGTTTTTATTTTAAGAAATAAAACTGCGCAAATAAAAGAAATGGAAAAAACGATTTCTGCCGCGGAAATGGGCATTATTAATAAGAATATCGTTGAAATTGAAAATAACTGCCTTAATAGAAAGCAAAGAGCACACACACTATCATTGTAAAACATTATTAATCATTGTGAAAAATACAAACATATCGATTTCATAAGTCTTTTTCTCGCTGAGCGCACGAATGATAGAGAACACCCCTGTACTCTGGACACACGTATGACATACAATGAGAGCATTTTTCGACATTTCCGGTAAATGGTTCTAGGGCAATGAACACAACGTCCCTCCCCTTCTGTAAAATTCTCTTTTTCACTGGGTGTATCATCAGGTGCAGCAGGATCGTCATCCGTTTGTTTAACGGGACCACAGCATCCGAAAATCTCAAGTTATAGAACCCCGCCATTGTTTAGATTTTTACATGATATAACATCCGTAACCTACCAGTTAATGTAGCTTTTTGGACGGGCACAAATATCAATATTTTGTAACTCCAAACAAAACCCAATCCAGCAACCTTCTCTACATAAGGTCTCTCTTCATCTCTGTGTACTTCTTTCCTCCTTTCATCCCATCCAATATCACTATCCTGTTCCTGCCCTTTCCTTGCTTGCCCAACATTCTCTCCTCTATTACCTTCTTCAGCATCCCACTGCTGCTCTATATGCCTTTCAACCAATTTCCTGCCTCCATAGGACATCTCTCAACAAACCCCTCTCCTCACCCACCATCTCCAGTACTTCCTCATTTTTTTTTTCCTTTCCGTCCATTTCACCTTCTCCATTCTTCTCCACTCCCACATTTCAAAGGCCTCCAATCTAAGTCCATCCTCCTGCTTCAGCGACCACGTTTCCTCGCTGTACATAGCTACGCTCCATATCAGAGTTTTTGCGAGTCTTGTCTTAACCTCCCTAATTGACGTCCTCATCATCTACTCCCTCCTCCTTGAGAAAGCCTCCTTGCCTAGCACAATTCTTCTCCTTACGTCCCTACTACTTTGACCGTGTTGGTCAAAATACGTCAGACACATAAACTGTTCTACCTGCTCTATTTTTTTCCCTCCTATTTCTATGTTTATCTTAGCCTTTTTCTTTCTGGAAAATCGCATAACCTTTGTTTTATTAATACTGATTCTCATCCCATATCTATCGCACTGAACCTCCAATTCACTCAGTAATGCTTGCAACCCTTTGGCTGACTGAGCAACTAATGCTTGGTCATCAGCAAACCTAACTGATTTTAAGAATTCCCCTCCGGCCTTCATTCCTACCTCCAGTTCTTCCCATGCCTCTTTAATCATTTTCTCCAAATATATTTTGAACAGCATCGATGATAATGGGCAACCCTGTCTTACACCTCTTCCTAACAATGCCTATCTGGACTCTTCATTTCCTTAACTTTTTCCCGTTAACGGTTCCTATAGGGCCTTTTGAGGCTTTAGATATCAATTTCTTGATACATTCCCATTTTTCTTTGATAGTACTCAGCTCTTTAAGGTCATCCATGATTTCCTCTACAGCCTGCTGATACTCCTTCCATGTCAAATCCATTTAATGCCTCTACATTCCATTTCCAAACCCACCACCCATGCCTTATTTTTTTGAAACGGACGTTTCATTTCATAACAACTAAATTGTGGTCAGAGTCTGCATCCGCTCCCGGGAGACTGTGCAAATTCATCACACTGTTCCTAAACCTGTGCCTAACTATAATATAATCTAACTGGTAGCTTTCTGAATCACCTGGCATTTTCCATGTATACCTACGCCTTTGTGGTGTCTAATCCATGTATTGGTGATGACTAACCGCTGTCTCCTGCAGAACTCAATTGCTTTCTCTCTGCATTCATTCCTCGTGCCTAACCCATAGTTCCCCACCTCATCACCATCTCTTTTTTCGCCTGCCGTCACATTCCAATCCCCCATCACTATCAAATTTTCCCAGCAGGAACACATGCGATTATATCCTCTAACTCATCGTACATCCTATTGACTTATTCCTCCTTGTGGTTACTCGGTGGCATGTTTACCTGAACATGCCCAAGTTCGTCGGTTCTGCTTTAATATCTACGTGTAATATTCTATCCGTTGCTTGCTCTATATTGACTACCCTTCTTTCTACCCCTTTATTTAATATTACAGCAACCCCTCCTTGACTCTAGTCCCCGCGGCTGTATATTATTCTATAGTTATCACTCCAGTAATGCCCGCTACCCTTCTATCTCCATGCCTTGCCTCCCCCGCTGCTGGGCATGACACACGGTCCCTCAGGTTGAGTCCTGCAGTTGCCAGGACTCAATTGCTGTCTTGTGTTTATCATTTTTCATGGGAATTATAATTGAGGTGGTTTCCCGTACAATTATATATATATATATATATATATATATATATATATATATATATGAGTTAGGCAAAATGAAGTACAAAGAGTTAAACAATAAATTGAGAAGGGCCACAAATAAAGCAAAAGAAGAATGGTGGAAAACGCAATGCGAGGATATGGAAAGTTTACAGAAGAAGGGTGAAATTGGTGCTCTATACAGCAAGGTTAAGTTATTATCGGGAAGTAAGAAGGCAAGATCTGTGCTAACAGTTAAAGATAAATGGGGTAAGATAATAGTTGAACCAGGAAAAATCCAAGAGAGATGGAAGGAATATATAGAAACACTGTATGGTAAAGAACTTAGGCCGATAAGGTTAGACATAGAAAAGGAACATGACGTAGAAGAAGATAGATTAGGTCCAGGCATACTCGACGATGAAATAGAAAGGGCATTAAAGGAGATGAAAGCAAATAAGGCTGTGGGGGTGGACAATATTCCTGTAGAAATGTTGAAATGGTTAGGGAAAGGTGGGAAGAAGGCCATGTATGGACTGATTCATAGTATCTATGAGGAAGGAATCTGGCCGGAAGATTTTGTGAGATCGGTGTTAGTTCCTATTCCAAAAAAGGCAAAGGCTTCGTCATGTGAGGATTACAGAACAATAAGTTTGATATCCCACGCAGCTAAAGTTATTCTCAGGATCATCAACAAAAGGATAGAGAGTAAGGCAAATGATTACTTAGGGGATGATCAGTTTGGGTTCAGGAAAGAAAGAGGTACGCGTGATGCCATTGCAGTAATGAGATCACTAGTCGAGAGGAATATAGAATACCATCAGGACGTTTTTGCCTGTTTTGTAGATTTCGAAAAAGCGTTTGATAGAGTGAATTGGGAAAAATTAATGCGTGTATTGCAGAAAATAGGAATGGATTGGAGGGACAGGAGACTGATCCGCAACCTGTACATGTCTCAGACTGCTCAGGTGCGAGTGGGGAACGGAGAGTCCGGATGGGCAGTGTTTGGAAGAGGTGTAAGGCAGGGTTGCCCATTGTCACCGGTACTGTTCAACGTATATGTAGAGGAAATGATTAAAGAGGCATGGGAAGAACTGGAGGTAGGAATGAAAGTCGGAGGGGAATTCGTAAAATCGGTTAGGTTTGCTGATGACCAAGCATTAGTTGCTCAGTCAGCCAAGGGGTTGCAAGCATTGCTGAGTGAATTGGAGGTTCAGTGCGATAACTATGGGATGAGAATCAATATTAATAAAACAAAGGTTATGCGATTTTCCAGAAAGAAAAAGGCTAAGCTAAATATTAAAATAGGCGGGGAAAGAATAGAGCAGGTAGAGCAGTTAACATATCTCGGAAGTGTTTTGGACCAATACGGTCAAAGTGGTAGGGACGTAAGGAGAAGAATTGCACTAGGCAAGGAGGCTTTCTCAAGGAGGAGGGAGTTGATGACGGGGACGTTGAGTAGGGATGTTAAGAAAAGACTCGTAAAAACTCTGATATTGAGCGTAGCTATGTACGGCGCGGAAACGTGGTCGCTGAAGCAGGAGGATAGACGTAGATTGGAGGCTTTTGAAATGTGGGTGTGGAGAAGAATGGAGAAGGTGAAATGGACCGAAAGGAAAACAAATGAGGAAGTACTAGAAATGGTTGGGGGGGAGAGGGGTTTGTTGAGAGAAATCCTATGGAGGCAGGAAAAATGGATGAAAGGCGTATTGAGCGGTAGTGGAATGTTGAAGAGGGTAATAGAGGGGAGAATGTTGGGCAAGCGTGGTAAGGGTAGGAACAGGATAGGGATGTTGGACGGGATGAAGGGAGGAAAGAAGTACACCGAGATGAAGAGGGACCTGATATAGATTAGTTTGCTAGGTGGGGAGTCACAAAATGTTTATTTGATAGTTGTGTCCATCCAAAAACCTACCTTAACCGGTAGATTACCTAAAAAAAAAAATATATATATATATATATATATACTACCTTGATCAAAAAGTTCCCGGAATTTATTCAGAAAATTAAAAATACAAGTTTATTCATCTAAATCTATATTGTCCCCTTCAAAGTAATCCCCATCGACTGCAACACACTTATGCCAGCGCTTGATCCAATCCTCGAAACATTTTTTATATTCGGTTTTCGGTATGTCCATCAGTGCTTCCTGCGATTTTTCCATTACTTCCTCTCGGCTGCTAAAACGCGTTCCCCGTAATGGTTTTTTAACTCGATTGAACAGAAAGAAGTCACAGGGAGCCAAATCAGGTGAATTCGGTGGCTGTTGGATGGTATTTGTTGCATTTTTCGTCAAAACATTACGAATAATGATAGCACTGTGCGACGGTCTCTGGTCTCTTTCGGCGCATTTCTGGTCTCTTTCGTTGAATTGCTTCACGCAAACGTCTCATAACGCCCAAATAATACTCTTTGTTTACTGTCTGGCCTTCTGGCAAAAATTCATGATGCACTACACCGTTGTAATCCATGAAAACCGTCAGCATTGCCTTCTTTTTTGACTGAAAACGACGTGGTTTTTTTGGTCTCGGCTCATTTGGTGAACGCCATTCACTTGCCTGATGTCTGGATTGCGTGTCGTACTCATAAACCCACGTCTCGTCTCCAGTAATGATCCTTTTGATGAATGTGGGATCGGATTCAGCCTCGCAAATCATGTCTTTTGCGACGTCAACACGGTCTCTTTTTTGCATGAAATTGAGGTCTTTTGGCACCAACTTTGCTGCTACACGACGGAAACCCAAATCATTAACCACAATGTCTTGGGCGGATCCATAGGCAATGTTCAAGTCCTTTGCTATTTCTCTGATGGTTAATTTGCGGTTATTGACCAACATTTCTTTTACTTTATCAATTTTTTCACCGACTTTCGATGTCGATGGTCTGCCACTGCGTTCATCATCTTTGATTGACTCACGACCACTTCTGAACCGCTCGTGCCACTGGTAAACGACCGTTTTTTTTTAGATAATCGTTGCCAAAACACTTTTCCAACATTTCCAACGTCCGTGCGCCACTAAATCCGTTTTTTACGCAAAATTTAATACAAGTTCGTTGTTGCAAATTTAAATCCATTTCTGCAATTGTAAAAAATCGCCAACACACACAGAGATAGATGTACTCTTGGCTACGTAACTTTTGCAAATGTCAAGTTATGACACTAAGATTTAAAAGGAATATCAACAACAGATGTACCAATTTAACAAAAAAACAGAACTCAAATCGGAACGATGGGAGCGCCACACGGTGGTTATTCCGGGAACTTTTTGTTCAAGGTAGTATTTAGATGATTTCTTCGAAAAACGTAGAAGTGTTAAATAAAAAACTTAGATAGCAACACACAACATGAGAACACATAGAAGGAACACTTACACGTTATACCTTGATAATTTCAACGGACTCAAACTCCATCTTCTTTGGAAGATTAGTTACGACTGAGGTCTATGGGTTTGTGGGACAGAGAGAGAAGGGGACGAAGGAGGGGGAGAAACAGGTGGTGGGGGATGGGTGAAGGATGGGATTGTGGAGGGGGAGAAGGGGAAGGGGAGAACAGTTGGTGGGGGAGGGGTGGAAGAAGGCGTTGTGGAGAGTGAAAGGGAGGCCAGAGGGGAGCGGAGATGGAATAGGGATGAGCGGGAGGATGTGGAAATAGTTCCAAGCGACACAGAAAACTAATTATTCATCCACAGATACCATAATACCCACGACCCAGGTGTCAACTCACAAAGTCATCATCAGGACTCGACAAGTCAAAACCCAGGCCAAGAATGACAAAATATATGCGAATGAATAAACTGTCCCACTACCTTGCATGAAACAAACCCACACCTATCCACTTCAGCCCCCCCAATTACTGAACAACATTGAGACCTGGATGTTGATAGGCTTTACACAGCCATAAATATGCCATTTCCATTGTTTTCAATTTTATAGGGTTATCAGATGGGGGAAGGGATGCTAGAACGGAAACATTGTAAAACTGGTTAAAGGGGGTGTTGTGGTGGGAGGCATGTTTTGGGATGGGAAGACCCACGGATGGGGAAGAGAGATTACTTGAGGCGCGATGATTGTTTATCCTGAGGTTCAGGGGTGTAGAGCACTGGCCTAAGTAAAATGCTGGGTAGAGTTTGCATGTCAGAAGATAGACTACATTCTGAGATGTTCATGAGGAGTAGGGGAAGGGTTAGTTAATTAGAGAGAGTTAAAAGGTGGGATGGAGAGGGGTGGAGTGGTGAAAATAGGACAAGTTTTACATCTTGTTTGCAAGCAAGGAGTGGGTGTGATTCTGGGGGTGGGAGAGGATTTGGAAAGAAGCTTGGCGGATTTAAGGAGATCTGATAGGTTGGCGGGCCATTTACAGGTAACAGAGGGGCATTTGGGAAGAAGGTTGGACAAAACGTTGTGGTTTTGGAGGATGGGGTACAGGTCTTTGAAGATGAATTTGAGGGACTGAATGCTAGGGAAGTAGGTGGTACACATTGAGAGAGGGTGGGAGTCCGTGGTTGAGGGAGAATTGGGGGTGTAGGAATGTTTTAGGATTGTTTTGTTAAGGAGAGAATCTGGCTATCCCCATTGGAGGAGGGAGTGGTGAAGGTTGTTGAGGTATTTGTCGAGGGATTCGGGATGGTTGCAAATGCGGTGCCCGCGGATAGAGAGGGAGTAAGGGAGGGAGCGTTTGGTATGGTAGGGATGGCAGCTGTTGAAATGAAGGTATTGTTGTTTATTAGTAGGTTTAGGATGTACCGAGGTCAGAAATTTGTTATTGGTTAGGGAAATATTAACATCAAGGAAGGTGATCTGTGATGATGAAATGTTGGAAGTGAAAGAAAAAGATGAGGAATCATTGAGTTTGGAGATGGAGGAATTGAGGGAGTCTATGTTGTGTGGCCAGAGTAGAAAAATGTCATCAATATAATGAAGCCACAGAAGGGGTTTTAGAGGGTAACTGGAAAGGAACTTCTCTTCCAGGACACCGAGGTGGAGGTTAGCGTATGACGGGCTGAATCTACTTCCCATGGTACAGCCCTTGATTTGGAGGTAAAAATTGTCGTTAAAAGAAAGAGTTATGGGTGAGGATGATGTTAGAAAGGTCAATGAGAAAATCGGTGCTTGGAGTTTGAGGGCTAGTGCATTTGGAGAGGAAGGGGCGCAGGGAAGCAAGGCCTTCTTCGTGAGGAATGGAGGTGTATAGGGATGTGACACCAATTGTGGCCATAATGATCTTGGTGTCAGAAGGGAGGGAAATTGAGTGGAGCAGATTGAGGAAGTGGTAGGTACCTTTGACATAGGAGGGTAACGAGTGAACTAAAGGTTGGAGATAGTGGTTGACGAAGGCGGAAATTCTTTCAGTCGGGGAGTTGCAGGAGACTATAGGCCACCCTGGGTTTTTCAATTTCAGGAACACACGCGATTATACCTGTATCCTGTAACTCATTGTATATCCTATCGACTTCTTCCTCCTTATGGTTGCTTGGTGACACGTATACCTGAACAATGGCAAAGTTCATCGGTTTTGCTTTAATCTCTACAAGTAATATTCTATCCGTTGCTTGCTCTTTGTTGACTACGCTTCGTCCTACCTCTTTATGTAATATAATGGGATCCCATCGTTGGCTCTCGACCCTGCCGCTATATATTATTCTATAATTATCACTGTCATAGACCTAAAATATCTATATTACCTCTTTCCTTCTCTCGCTTAATATTCTCTAATTTTCCTGTCCTCAACATTGTCCTAACATTCCATGTTCCTATTCTAACTAATTTCATCTTCTTCTTCTGCGTCTTTTGTCCTGGTGTTGTCGGTTTACCCTTGCAAGAGTTTCGTGGGATGACAACCATAGAAGCCTTGCCTCCCTGCCTCTCCACAGCTGGGCACAACACATAGCCGATTAGACTGAGTCCCGCAGTTGCCAGAACTCAATTTCTCTATACTGTCCATCATAAAAATCTTGGGAATAATAATTGAGGTGGTTTCCCATTGCCTTCCTCAATAGTGTTTTTAACGTGACACCACCACTCAATGGCCACCTTACGGGGGCCAGATGCCTTTGCAGCCGCCTCACTGAGGAACAAACACTGTGTGGACTACCTTTCATCTGGCTCATAACCTTTGACCTCTCTGGCATGGGTGACCCTACCAGTAGCAATTATTATTACTCCCGCCAGCACAGCTCTAGGGGTCATCGGAACACACCAGCCCTTCCACGCGTCAAGGTTGTAGTCCATGGGAGGGAGATATATATGCATATAGTGGGCACCGTACAAGTAATACTTACTCAAAAATTACAAAAAAATTAAAGTGAAGAAGACTTGAAAAATAACAAGTACATACAAATGGTAACATGGGGTGAAAAAACACCCCACTCGCGCTTTCAATGTTTACTACTCGAGACTGCACGTGCCACTGATGTGGGGAACTCCCTGCTCCAGGATAATTGAAGTGAATTATGGTAAAGGTGCCGAGTACTGACGTAAGCCATTTTTGTTTGGCACAAGATTTCAACCAGCTCTGGGGTGTTTTTTCACCCTCGTTACCATTCTGCGATTAAGAAGTCCAATCGAAAGTATTAACGATAGTTAATGGTTCATGTGAAACAATCACTGGTATGATAATGTAATTTAATAGTCCTTTCATGAATTTTGGAAAAATAAAATAATATTTAACTAAATACATCAGATTTAAAAAGTCAGTGAATTTTCTGAGCTGTTTGGAATTTAATCAAAGTAAAATTAAAGAAGTTACCATTATGTAGGCTTGCTAAGCGTTTGCCTTAACCTCAATGTAGAAAGGCATTTGATTGGAATAGCTATAATAATAATAATTAGTAGTACCATCAACTACCTTCTGCTTGTCACATTATGTAATTAGTTTTACACAGGTCCGATGCATGATCAAATGAAATATTCATAATCACAACCAAACACAGGCTGAAGACACAACATCAAAATATGATACCTTTGTGACGGGCACGGTAGGTATTTAGTAACCCAGGAAAAAAATGTCTCGAGAAATATCTAGGGGGTTATTACAAATTAGAGGGTGGAGTCATTCCATCAGGTGGAGATTACTAATGCCTTGTTGTTTACTAATGCCTGGTTGTAATTCCACCTCTGGTTGTTACAAGTAAGCAGTCTGGAGTCTGACCACCCGTCACTGTGTTTACTTTTGGGGTCGGAGTTTTATTTGTAACCGGAGGCTTCGTATGCATGTAAATTATCACATTCATACGATTTAAAAATGATATTAGTCAGTGATGATTAGCTGTACGATTAGTAGATGAAATAATATACAGGAACTTCTCAAGAAATACATATATGCATATTTATCAATTATTACAACGAAACCCAAATTAACATGTGTAAAATTGTTGATTAATGGATGCGGTGGAGAAGATGGCAAAATATTTTGACTCCTTAGTTGAGAAAATGTAGACTACCATTCATTTTTAGATGAAAGAACCTAATAAGGTAAAGTGAACTATCCTCCTCCAGCATCAGTTGCCTCTTTTATGGTTCATCGTATGAATTTCACCTAAAAGAATTTCTTTGGAGAATATAGGCCATGTTATTTAAGCTTCTTAAATGACGGTCCTCTGCAGTCTGAATCAATGAAGAAAGCAACGTGACAATGGTTCATGAAAGATTATTACACACATTTTGTCCTTATGATTTGTTTATATATATACATCGCAAACTTCCTGTCAATGTGAGAGGACGAAGGGAATATACATAACTGATTTCATACTTTATCTAAGGGAGAGACAGGATTTTAAACACATATTATGATAGATATGGAATAAATAGGGTTTGGTAAGCATATGACAATTTTCAAATTTTATTTTATTGACAAAAAAGTCACAAAATTTTTACAAAGACATCAATAAATGAAACAACTAAAACTGTAGAGATTAAAATGAACCCAAATAGAGATCCAAAAACATTTATATATATATATATCGATGATGCGGAAGTACTCACGAGAGCAATATAACTTTTGGACGGCACAATAGAACACAATAAAACAGATAACACGTAAAAGGACACTCACACTGTAGATGATTTAAGCTTTCGGCCTACTTTGAGGCCTTCTTCAGGTCAGACTGAGAGGTTTTGAGGGGAGAGTGCCTGGGGAGGGGAGGGGGGGCGATACCTCCACAATCTACACCATGCACTCCACAAACGCGGTTACCCAGAAAAGCTCCTACAGGATAAAATCTACCACTCCACCCGACCACACACACCACAGAATAACAACCCCACATCTGACGCTGGACTCAACCTTTGCACAACCTATTTCCCCGGATCCCACAGACTGAAAACCATTCTCAAAGAACTTTATCCTATATTACATGACAATGACGCGACCACATCCTTACTGCCCCAATGCCCCTCTGTCGCTTACAGACGACCAGCCAATCTCAGAAACCTTCTGAGATCCACCAACCCCTTGAAACCCCACCCTGACAAATTTCCACATATTTCCCCTACCTGCAATCGACCCCGATGTAAAACATGTCTCCTAATCAGATCTGCTCCCCTCTCCCCACATCCCCTCATTGTCCCTTCACCCCGTTCCCACGTTAATTGCCTCTCCAAAAATATTATCTATCTTTTGTCGTGCAAACAATGCACCTCATTCTACATAGGCGAATGCATTACCCCCTTATCCATCCGAATGAACAATCACCGCTACTCATGTAATTCTGCTTCACTCTCTTCTCTTCCTATCCCTTTACACGCAAGTTCACACAACCTATCATTTGACGAATGCTTTTCCCTAACAGTTCTAGAATCCCTACCCGATTCAGCCACCAACATAGAGGTGAGAACTCGCGAATCCGCATACATCCTATATTTCCGATCCTTTAAAATTCCCACCCTTAACCACCATCTTTAATTTCTTTCCCAACAGTGCCTAAACCTTCCGCCCCTCCTCCCCTCCCCAAGCACTCTTCCCTCAAAACCTCTCAGTCTGACCTGAAGAAGGCCTCGGAGTAGGCTGAAAGCTTAAATCATCTACAGTGTGAGTATATATATATATATATATATATATATATATATATATATATATATATATATATATATATATATATATATATATATATTCATTCACATTGAAATAGAGATAAGGAAAATGGTAAAGGAACACATATAAAGGACGAACACAAGAGAGGTGGAGATGGCGGATGTGAGCAGATCACAAATGTAAAAATATCTTCCTCGACCGGGACTTGAACACCAGATCTCTCCACTTGCCGGGCGGATGCTCTAACCACCTGAGCTATCGAGGGAGCGTACTTTCACATTGAAATCTGCGGTTAAAGCATCCGCCCGGCAAGTGGAGAGATCCGGTGTTCAAGTCCCGGTCGAGGAAGATATTTTTACATTCGTGATCTGCTCACATCCGCCATCCCCACCTCTCTTGTGTTCGTCCTTTATATGTGTTCCTTTACCATTTTCCTTATCTCTATTTCAATGTGAATGAATATTTATTCGCCATATGGCGGTATTTCGTGTTTGAATGTATATATATATATATATATATATATATATATATATATATATATATATATATATATATATATATATATATATATATATATATATATATATATATATATATATATATATATATATATATATATATATATATATATATATATATATATATATATTATATTTATATATATATATATTTGAATATATATATATATATATATATATATATATATATATATATATATATATATATATATATATATATATATATATATATATATATATATATATATATATATATATATATATATATATATATATATATATATATATATATATATATATATATATATATATATATATATCAGAATCTGATGACGACAGCCGTGCCGTCGAAACGTAAATATCTACCGTAAGTGTCCTTTTATGTTTCTGTATGTTTAATATTTATTAACCTAGTGTTTGTATATATGTATATATATATATATATATATATACACACACATATATACACATACATGCATACATATATATATACACATACATACATATATACACATACATACATATATATATATATATATATAAACTTGGAAAAGACGCTCTCCGGCGACGCACAAACACACAAACACTAACACAAAAAACACCACACACATAGAAACGTAAATATCCAATGTAAGTGTCCTTCTTTTATGTTTCTATGTGTGTGGCGTTTTATATATATATATATATATATATATATATATATATATATATATACATATTCAAACTTGAAAATCCCGCCATACGGCGCACAAATATTCATTCATTCATTCAAACAGAAATAGGTATAAGGAAAGGGGATAGGAAAACACATAATAGGCGAAGACAGGACATGTGGGGAAGGCGGTTTTTGAGCAGATCACGAAAGTAAAAATATTTCCCTATCCGGGATTTGAACCACGGACCTTCCACTTTCCGGGCGGATGCTCTACCAGTTGAGCTAATAGGGAAACCTGATTTACCTTGAGATCTGCGATCTTATAAAGCGCCAAAGTGCTCCGATACACATTGCCCGAGAGATGGCGTTATGTTTCACCCACCAAAGGAGAAATAGACGGGACACAAGAAGGGGAAAGGATAGTAGAAAAGCATTCATACGATCTTATAAAGGATAGGAACGGTGCGTTTCATGGCACGCATAGCCAGAAGAAGAGACGAGCCACATTGGCCAAACACATATTCAAACTTGAAAATCCCGCCATACGGCGCACAAATATTCATTCATTCATTCAAACAGAAATAGGTATAAGGAAAGGGGATAGGAAAACACATAATAGGCGAAGACAGGTGTTTTCCTATCCCCTTTCCTTATACCTATTTCTGTTTGAATGAATGAATAAATATATATATATATATATATATATATATATATATATATATATATATATATATATATATATATATATATATATATATATATATATATATATATATATATATATATATATAATCTACACACACACACACGTATATAAGTACACATGGGCCAGACACAGACCTCATAAAGGATTCAAGGTCTTGGAATAATGCAGAAAATAGTAAAATTCAAAAGGAAACAGATGAATGTATTGATATACTGGCAGCAGTAAATAATGAAAATAAGAAATGAAGAGGAAAATGGACTGAGGAGAAATGTAGAGATATTGAGGAAATTAAGAGAAACGATGAAAAGGCTCACTCCATGACCTGGAGGATATTCATAACCTCACACACCTTTGGGAAAGAAAAATGAAGAAGTAATAATTGGTGAAGAGGAATTTGCATTAAGATGGAATACATTGAATAAGGAAAAAATACCTACAGAACATCATATTCAGGAATTGTAAACAGGACAATTTGGAAATAATATCCTGGAAGAGGAGCAGACAGTTCCAGATGAAGAAATTACATACACCATAAGCATAACAGAATTTGATTAATCCCTAAGAGAGAAAGTACAGTAAAGCACCAGGGCCAGATCTAATATAGGCTACACTAGACAGGGCCAAACAAGCATTTCATATCAAAAGCAGATTGTCAAAATGTGAAGGAATCAGACAGGCACAAAGCAGTTTATGTAAACCTATTCATAGATTGTCAAATTGTACAGGGTAGAAAGCTTGGCCATCCTAAAAAAAGCCAAAGAGAAAATTAAAATTTTTCAATGTGCTGGTGCCTATTGATAGTAACCTGGACCAATGCACATTGAAGAAGTTCTGGACAGAGGTAAATGAAAGTACTCATTGACAGAAGCAACAGAAAAGCATAAACAGGCCAGCCAGGCAATTGGTTAGATATTTGATTGGAAATATTTCATACAGGCTTATATGCTAATTGCAGTACTGTTCTGAATAAAAGCTGAGCCATCCTAGAAAAGGAGAGGAAATCTCATTGCTTGAAGGTTCCTGTGCCTATGTTTATGATACTTTGGATTAACAAGCTGTAAAGAATTAATCACCATAGGGAGGGAAGAGTACAAGTTGGCCAAAGTAGAATAGCAATAGGCTAGACAGACACCTGATAAGGCTTTGAGATTGAAAATAAATCTAATTGGGAAATATTAGCAGCATTAAAGAAAAGAGGATTACCTAGGATGAAATCTATGTATGGCAAAAACAAATATATTTGCACTTGAAAGTGAAATAACTGGCATTTATCAGAAAACTCAAAACAAAGATATTATTCATTCTACCCACAAACTCTACTGGTCAAGTTAGAAGTCCCCACTGAGCCAGATAGTGGCTCTATATGTGGTACTTATTTCTGCCTTCTTCACAAAGATTGATATATTTAAATGCTAGACTCTGTCTTAGGCAACATTTTCACAATGTAGTCAAATATGCTATGGTTATTTAGGTTAAATACATAGACATTTTGAAGCCATCAAGCCCTTTGAAGCAGTTACTTCTTTAATTTTTTAAAAAATCTCACCATATGTCTTTAATCATGTAGATGATTTGCCATTGCATTAATAATATTTGGGTACCACTACAGTAATTCTACCACCACCAAAATTAATAAAATACTTTGGAATATTACAGTTATAACTTTCTTGTTTACAGTTCCTTTGATTCATCTTTAATTCTTTGAATGTTTGTAAAGTAATTTTCCATCGCTAAATCATAGGGCTTACTTAAAGGTTATTAAAATAAATAACATAATAAAATCTTAAAGGTTTTTCTATTCAGAATGTGCTTGCCTTGCCAGAGACAGCAAATGTCTTGTCCACCTTGAGGAAGGGAATGAAGCAAGAGAACCTGTTCAGAGGATTCTTGCTGATATCATTAGAAAATATTTTGCATTTTTAATGCTCATGTAGAGTTTAAGGAAAATGAATATAATACACTTAATTGAAAAATTGTTCATTTTCAAGACTCTGTCAAAGCTAATTAGGTGAAACTTTTCCAATATTTTGTAAATATGGCCATCCACCATACCCAAGTTAGCTCATTTTGTCACTTTTTTCATGAAAGATGTTTGAAATTAATCCCTGCTCTCACAAACTAACAAAGGTGTTTATTAGCATAGAATAATGCATTCTCTTTTACAGGATTTTGTGATGGCCAAGGGATCAAAATTGGGTTTGTAAGCAAAAATAGGTGAATTAGCAAATCAACTCTGTTCCCACCCGTTTGTGTTGATCCTGCTATACCATCATACTGTAGAGCTATCTTGAGAAATGAACTGAGCGCTCACAGATGGTCCACAAATGGGTGATGAGGGTTTCTTAATATTTACCATTAGACTCTATGAAAATGGGTAAAAGATTTTGAAGCTTCTATGAATGATAACACCAATGCACCATTGAAATTCAGAAAATAAACATAGGCAGTGGCCTTTCTTCTCAATGTGCAGGATTTCGGGGATGAAATCACTGCTGTGGCCACAATCTCTCCAGTGTTTAGCGAAGAGTGACATGGAGATGTTGTTTCTAAAGCATGCTCGGTGCTCCATTACTCTCGTCTCAAATCTCATCTGGCCTATGTATATCCGGTTGCAGTCTTTGCAGAGGAGTTTGTACACCCCTCTTTAGTGTAGGGGTTCAATTTGGTCCTTCATGTGGCATAACAGGTTGCTTAATTTGGTTTTATTGTAGAAGGCCCGTCTCACCTTTTCCTTTGGGAGGATTCTTTGCACTTTTAATGACAAGTGGCCAAGAAAAGGGAATCTCCACCACAGTGGTTGGTTTTTTGTAGATGTGGGAGAACTGTACATGGCTAAATTGGCTAAACGGGATAGTATCTTATGGTAAAGTTATCCATTAACTCTTCTCTATTTCTATTGTTCACCGCAATTTGTTCAATGATGCTTGGTTCTTTAAGAGTGTTCTCTTTAGACAAGGGGATAAAACATACTCTATGCATCAAGGCATGGAAGGCCGATAATTTTTGAGAGAAATAGTGCCTAGAATTATGGTGAATGATATGGGCTGTATAATACTATTTTCTGAAAATAGAAAACACATCAATTGTTTTTAATTGTAATAGTCAAGTCTAGAAAGTTGAGGGATCCATCCGCTTCTAATTCCTTGGTAAATTTTATATGTTTATCTTTGGAATTGGGGAAATTCAAAAAACTGTCCAATTGTCAGTCAGAACCCATCCAGATGCAGAAAACATCATTAGCATATCTATACCAGCAGAGGATATTTTTTATGAGAGGATTCTCTGGGGAAAACATTAGTTGCTCAAAATTGTCCCAAGTAAATGTCTGCTAGTAGTGGGGAAAGTGGAGAGCCTATTACTAAGCTGTCTTGTCGTTGGTGTATTTTGCTGTTAAACACAAAACTGTTTTGTTTTACACACACTTTGAAGGATGAGCACAATTCAAATATCACCGGGGTTGGAACCCTTGCTTTAACAAGGATAACTTCCACAAGATTTAGAGCTTCTGATCTTGGAACACTGGGGAATAAATTTGTGACATCAAATGATACCATTATGCACTTGGAGGTTACCATTTCTTTAGACAACATTTCCACAAGTTCTTGTGAATTTTTTATTCTGTATTTCAGGGAAAATTTGGAAAAATTTTTGAACAAGACATTAACTTATTAGCCCATAAGTGGTTAGGGGCAAAAACAATGGAAATCACAAGCCGAATAGGTACACTGCTACACAGATTACTTACACTAATTTTATGGATTTTTGGCAAACCAAAAAATCTGGGCACTGATGGATTCATTTGTATTAGGTTTCGTTTCTCCCAGGGACTTATTATCACATTACATGAGTTGATGGAAGCTTTGCAAACTTCCTGATGTTCAGGTATGGGGTCCTTAGTTAAAACTATTGCTTTGCTATTCCATCTTAGAAGTCCTTGGCAATTAGGTTTTTTAGTCGTCTCATCATTTCTTGCTTTACTGTGTCCACATCTTCCTAGTGATGTCAACTGATCACATTTTTGCATTTTGGGAATAGGAAAAAGTGGCAGGGGGTGAGATCTGGCAAATAAGGAGGTTGATCAAGGATTATGATCAAATATTTTGCCAGAAACTGGCAACCAATCAATGCTGAATGTCCAGGTGCACTGCCATGGTGAAGGATCCATCCACCGCCTTGAGTCAAATTTGGCTAAAATAGTGTGCACTGTTGATTTTCCTAAATTCAGTTCATCAGAAATAATTTGGACAGTTTTTCGATGATCGGTAAGGACAAGGAACCACACACGATCAATGTTATCATCAACACAGGTGGTTGAAGGCCGTCCCGGCCTTGCATCATCCGTGGCGTCTTGTCGGTCATCTTTAAAACACTTAATCCACTCAAAAACGGATGTTTTCGTCAGAGCATTATTGCCATAAACAGCTGTCAAAATTTCAGTAATTTCTTGATAAATTTTACCACCCTTCACCAAAAAACTTGATGTTGATTTGTTGCTCCGTGATTTCGTCAATTGCCATTTTCGACAAACAGTATAAACAAGAACAACAGAAACTAACATAACTGGCACCATACACACAGCTCAACTATCCGCCAAGCACAGGCGGCTCATTGCATCTCGGGCAACTAGCGCCGCTAGTGGCTATAGTCCACGCCATGCCCACCAGATTGTACCAGTTGGTGCATTTATTGCACGCACCACGTACACAGCTAAGGCTATTGTGCAATATTTTTCAAGAGCCTCTTCTCTAAATGCATTTTATTTTTATGATCCTTCAAGGTAGGCATAATTTTTTTAGCATCCCAGGTAAATGAGTTTCCTGTACTCTAGAAAGTGGGTTATAATGTACCATTGGACAGTTAAATGTTAATGTGGTTCAAATCACACATATAGGTCAACCTGCACATTTCACAATGTCTGTAATTCCTGACAATGTACCTTTCCCAACTATAAGTACAAGCAATTAATCCCTCAGTTGTAAATGACTCCTGAAAGTGTTATTACTTTATTTATTATTTGACAACAATTTACTTAAGTGATGGCAGTTTTCAATGAACCTGATACTTATAAATCAAGGACTGGGGGGTTAAACATTTAAACTTTTCATAGAATTAATAGATGTCTTCTCAATAAATTCTAATACAGTTCTCCACCTTTCAAATGTTCATCAAATTACAATGAAGTAAAACTTTGAATGACTAGAACAAAGCTTTGATTAGAATATTTAATGATACAAAAGATAATGAAAACATTATTAATTAGATGCACATGGTGTCTCATGTTTTATCAAGCTTGTACATGAGAAACAACTGCAGAACAAAAACTGTTTCATCAATTTGTAATTCTGCTTCAGTTAATTTGTTCATTGTTCGACGGACCTTTTCCAAGACAGTCCGCTCAGGTGGGGTCAACATATCCTCGATCTGTAATAAATGCAATTTTTTTTAAATGGAGACAAAGGAAAACATACACCGCTGCTTGTCATGCACATTGCAGACCAGCAATTCTAGTCGTTTAGTTCATAACTAAAGAGCAGAAATATGAAGGTCAGCTTGCACAACATAAGAACATGAAATGCAGAATAGAACATTAAAATGGGAGCTGTCACATGCACTATTGTGACATAATCCAAAGGATGGGCCATGCTCACCTTTTATGTTGTTTAGTTGAGCATTTACTCTTCTCTTGGATAATGTAATTAGATAAAACAATGTTGGTAAATTATGCAGTTGGAAACTTCTCATCGGTGAATTCAGGAAAAGATTGAAGCATTCCCTGATTGGCTGATCTTGTTAAACACATAGTGCCATAGGCATGAAACATTGAAAGTATTGTGATTGCTCTTAATTTTAATGTAAACTTGAAAAGCCTCAAAGCTCTTGCAGAAAAGAAATGACTTGGGTAAGAGCTATTAAACTTTATACAAGTTGCTCAAAAGATAACACAGTTTATATATGTTAGATAAGCATTAGTTGGAGAAAATAACTTATTGGTATTACTAATCAGTATAGATGCTGGATAGACAATGTACATGTACTCCCACATGTTCTAATGGAAAGAACATTAGCCAAGCAGGATCACACCCACATCACTAGCTTGCTCTAATCAAGAAAGTTCACATGCTGAATTGAGCAAGACACAAGCGGATATCTGACATTACAATAAGCCACTATTCAATTCCACACACTTCATTCCATCCAACATACCTATCTTGAAATTTGTTGTCTAAGGTGTAACTTTATGGAATTTGCATAACATTATGATATAAAATACTTTACTTTGTAATTCATTTCATTATACGAGGCGTATTCTTAAAGTAAGTACCGTTTGCTTATATTTAAATATTGGCGCTTCAGAACACAGTTTTGCTCCTGCAGCGCCATCTACTGATTCATTGAGAAGCTATAGCAGCATTTGTTTTGTTTCAGAAGTCGTTTGCTTGTCCGTGCATGCAAACAACAATGTCCGCAACAATCGTTGATCCCACCAGCTGTGAAAAGTTCTGTCATACGATTCTTGTATGCAAAAGAATTGTCGGCTGCTGAAATTCATCGGGAATTATGCCTAGTTTATAAACCTACAGTTATGAGTGAAGGAAAGGTTAGACCATGGTGCTGTGATTTTAAAAACGGACGAACAAATGTCCATGACGAAGAGCGAAGTGGTAGGCCCAGTATTCTGACCGATGATATTGTTTCGCAAGTGGAACAAAAACTGCGATGTGATCGTCGATTGACAATTAATGGCCTGGCTGAACAATTTCCTCAACTTGGACGCACTACTGTCTACAATATTGTTATGGAAAACCTCGGATACCACACATTGCGTGCAAGGAGGGTACCGAAAATGCTCACCGACCACCAAAAAGAGCAAAGAATGTCCAGTGGACGAGAGTTTTTGGGTCGTTGGAAACTCTTTAAACCACCCACCGTACAGTCCTGACCTTACACCCAGCGACTACTTCCTCTTCTTGCACTTGAAACAGTGGTTCGGTGGACAACGTTTCGAAACCGAAGAGGAACTCAAAAATAGCATTGTCGATTGGTTCAACCCTCAGGCGGCGAGTTTCTATGCAGAGGGGTTAAAGAAGCTGGTGCAGCGGTACGAAAAATGCTTAGAAGTGAACGGCGGTTATGTAGATAAGTGAAGTAGGTTTGTAGCTAACTAAAAGTGCCAATAAAATGTATTTCATATGAGTATATTTTTTCCTGTGACCAAACGGGCCTTACTTTATGAACACGCCTCGTACCTATCTTATTTCTGATAATGATAGTGTAACATATCTTTCAGGATTCCTGGGAATGTTCCATATATGACCTTACATTTATGTATGACTTTTATGGTGTCTAAACCAAGTGTTACAAAAGATTAACCCCCGTCTCCAGCAGACATCTTTTGCTTTCTCCCTGAGATCATTTTTTATTCACTAATTGTAATCCTATTACTCACTGCCATCTCTTTTTTTGCCTACCATTGCATTCCAATTCCCCATAACTACGGGGTAATTTGAAAATTTCTCAGTATGGAATAGAAATTAGAATAAGAAGACTTACCTCGGTGAAAATTGTATATTGTTCAATTTAGTCTTTGCATACACTAATTCACTTAGTCCAGTGATGTTCCAATGCCTTGATCCCATTTTAAAAAGAGATTCCTTCAGGCATGCAAATACCCATCTACTTCAGATGTTAGTTCCTTGTTAGAAGTGAATCTCCGTCCACCAAGGATAATTTTGAGCTTGGGGAAGATATGGAAATCTGATGGAGCCAAATCAGGCAAATAAGGTGGGTGTGGTAATGATTCGTAACTTCATTGCCATTGGCAACGACACTTGTGTTTGGGTCTAATTTGTCTTGATGAAATTCGACTTTCATCCTTGACAACCTTGACTTTTTTTCATGTATCTTTTGCTTTAGTTGGTCCAGAAGGTTAGCATAGTACTGTCCAGTAACTGTTTGATCAGTTTTAAGATACTCTATCAGCAATATTCTTTTCACATCCCAGAAAACTGGAGCCATCACCTTTCTGGTTGACCGTATTGCCTTTGCTTTCTTTGGTGGTGGTGAATCAACATTTTTCCACTGCTTTGACTGCTGCTTTGTCTCTGGGGTATATTAGTGAACTCAAGTTTCATCTGTGGTCATATACAGACACAGTAAATCTTGCTGGTTGCTCTTAAAACGAGTCAAATATTGTTCCGAAATTTCATTCTGAGGCATTTGTGAGCCTGCTTCAAGAGACCCCATCTACTGGATAATTTTCTCATTTCCAATCCCACTTTTAAAATGTGATATACCCATTCAGATGACATCGTTACAACTTCAGCGATTTCTTACACTTTCAGTCGCCAATCCTCCATGACCATTTTATGCTATTTTGCAATAATTTCTGGGGTAGTGCCACATTTTGGTCGACCACTATGTGGACCATCAACTAAGTTGTCCCGATGAAACAAACTTGTTTGTCCACTGGGTAACAGTTGAATATGAAGGAGCAGAGTCATCCATATTGTATTGACAGTTGGCATGAATTTTCTTTGTTTTCATACCTTTCTTTATGAAGTAATTAACAACTGCTTGAATCTCAATGTTTTTTATCTTCACAAATCACTAAATGGAAACAACAACAGAGAAGCATCTGCACCATGCACCTCCAGACGATCGACAGCTAAGGTCATTTGCGCCATTAGAAATGGGTGGGAAAGAAAGGGTGGAGAGAAACCCGACATCAGCTTTAGCCTACTCTTGTTGAGAGGTGCCAAGGGGTCTGCAGTTTAACGTCCCATCCAATGGACTTCATACTCAATTTACGCGCTACCACAAAGCACCTCAAATAGGGATCGGGATACCACTGAAAAATATTTATTGTCTCCAGGATTTGAACCCAGGCCTTCTCGGGGGGAAGCCTGTACATTAGCCTCCGCACCATCCCGATCCCCACGTGCCTCTTCCCAGAGCACTGACGCATTATGTTTACTTTACTTATTTCACCAAGTACTACTGGCAAACAAATGCTCGTGTACCATTCAGAATTCTCGGTTCTACTTTGCTCTAACGGTACAGTTGGCACATGTCCAGTTATTCCGAAGAACAAGCAATCGTTTGCTTCAATGTGCTTTGTGCACAAATCACTTTTGTCATATTTGGCTAGTCTTGGAAGACCCATACAATGGATAGCTGTTTTTTTTCTGGCTCGTACGCATAGATCCAAGATTCATCACCCGTATAAATTTTATACACAGTTTTAATACACGACGATTATATTTCTTGAGCATTTCTTTACACCAATTGACACAAGCATCTTTTTGAGTTTTTGTCAAATCATGCAGGATCCAACGCGACCAAATTTTTTTCACAGCTAAATATTCATGCAATATCTTATTGATCCTTGTCATAATAATCCCCAAGGATACCTCAATCTAACAAAAAGTCACATTAAGATCTTCCTTTATTAGTTCTTACACAGCATTAATGTTTTCTAGCACAATAACTGATTTTGGATGACCTTCGCGACTTTCATTGCTGAACGAACGGCGACCATGATGGAATTCGTTATACCAGCGTTTCACAGTGACAAAGGATGGCGCTTCATTACCAAAAGTGGAAGTAAGTCGATCGATGAATTCCTTTCTTGATAATCCATGTCGAAAGTTGTAAAAAATCATCGCACAAAAGTGCTCACAAGTTAACTCCATTTCATTGCTGAGACAAAATTTTCGAGTCACTGTAAACAACACAAGTTATGATCAAATGACAAAATGTTCTGAGGAAAGTTAGCATTAAAAGAGTCAAACTTTCAGATGAAAACGTCAGATGGCACCTAAAGCACTTAGTGTTGTCAAGGCTCTAAATATAAATAGTGACCCTCGTATGTAGACCTGAATAATAACCAATTTACGAGGTTCATATTTTACTTCTGCTAATAATATTCTATCACTCACCAATTCTATGTTTACTATACTTGCTAATATTCCAAGTCCCTTGACATGCTCAGCCCACTTCTGTGTCTTTTTTGCTGTTACTGGTGCATTTGATTTTGAAGGATTTTGTGCAATAAAAACTGGAAGCCTAGCCTTTCCTGCTGCTGGGCATGACACACAGCCCAGTGGGATGAGTCCCGTAGGTAATGGGACTCATTTTCATAATTGTGTCTCTCATAGCAGCATGAGCTATTTAATTGAGGTGATTTTCAATTGCCTTGATAAATAGTGCTTTAACGTGACATTATCACTCAACTGTCCCACTTTGATCAGATATCTTTGCAATTATCTCATTGAGGAACAGATTCTGGGGGGATTACTTGTTGTCTTGCTCCTACCCTCTGATCTAGCATGGGTGATCCTACCAGGAGCAAGCATCATTTCTCCCAACAGCATGACTCTGGGATTCATCAGACTGCACAAGCCCTTCCACAACATCAATGATGTTCTAGTCCAAGGGGAGGGCATTGGATATGAGATGAACATTTTTTCCACTTGCTATGAATGAAATATCAAGTCTTATTTTCAAGTCTCAGGAAAACTAATCACAATACACAAATCACAAAGCATCAGTCTGGTGTGCAACTAATGTCTAATTTCATTTCAATTTGCATAGAAAAGAACCCATGGGCAGAAGGCAGGTGGAGCTATCACATGTTCCCCTCACAACTTCAAGGGGATATTGCGCTGCCAAATCTCCTCCCCAAGCATAAGGGAAATACCAACTGTATTGAGTCCTCACTTAACTATGGGCCCTTCATTCAATGAATTCACCTTAAAATGTGGTTTATGGAGAATCTTGTGGTTCACTTTATGGCTGAAGATCATATTAAAAATGTGAGCGTCTTTTACCACATGGAAATTTATTATCTAATGGAATTTTATGTGCCATCAATTGCAGATTTGCTACATTTTATGGCACTATATAATTAAAAATTTATTTCTTTGGTTGACATATTTTTAGCCATAGGTATTCAATACTAAGAAAAGACTCGTGAAAAATTTGATATGGAGCATAGTTATGTACAGTGCGGAAACGTGGTCACTGAAGCAGGATGATAGATGTAGATTGGAGGCTTTTGAAATGTGGGTGTGGAGAAGAATGGAGAAGGTGAAATGGACCGAAAGGAAAACAAATGAGGAAGTCCTGGTGATGGTGGGTGAGGAGAGGGGTTTGTTGAGATAAATCCTATCAAGGCAGGAAAAATGGATGAAAGGCATATTGAGCGGTAGTGGAATGTTGAAGATGGTAATAGAGGGGAGAATTTTGGGCAAGCGAGGAAAGGACAGGAATAGGATAGGGATGTTGGACGGGATGAAGGGAGAAAGTATATGGAAATGAAGAGGGGGTTATTGTAGCGTCCAATTTCAGGTTGTGTTTTTGGTAAGGAGAGGCAAGTAAATAGAGATCTACCCTAGCTGGTAGAGTACAAAAAAATCGATGAATTCCACATCATACATCTGCCTATCATATGAGCTTATGTACCAAGTTTATTTCTTTAACAGAACATGCACAGCATTTGTTGAGCATAATATAAACACTAAATTGCCCAAATTTTAAACTTTGTTGAAAGTCACCATTTATGAAAGATTTTCTAAGAGATAAATTAGAATTTTCTGAATAAAATAATTTCACATCATCAATCACTTAATAACACTGAAAATTGTTGAATAAAAAATTCAAATCCTCAGCCCTACCCATTAAGAAATTACCAATGTTAATCCATTTACTGAATTCAAGGCAGTAAGGTGAAGAAGCCAAGGACACAAGATGCTTTGACAGTAAGTATTGATCACATTATTTTTATTTACTGTCATGGGGGTTGGTCATGCTTTGGGAGGATTTCCTCACTGTCTTCCAGAGGTGCAATATTGCACTGATGTGGACTTCTTTCATTCGCTGTTCGGTAATATTTTTTACACCAGATTATTAAGATTTTGCATGGAACAAGGGGTTTGAATGGAAGAAAAACTGCTGTGTTGTTTTTATTTTTAAATGTGTTTTTTTACCTCTAATAATTGTTGTGTACCATTTAAGCTATGCTAATAACAAAACTACTTACCCAACTTCCCTGTTAGTTATAAGTGAGGGTTCACTTATCAATTACTATTGAGGAGATTTACATCAATGTAAGTTTTAATTTTCATAATAGGAGGGTAATCCAGAAAGTAACCGCCATTTTAAAATAAAAATTAAACCAGTGACAATAGAACAATTTTATTATATACATCTTAAAAACGGGACTCGGCCCAAGAGCCGTGTGTCGTGCCCGGCAGCGGGAGAGGCAAGGCTTCCGCGGTCGTCATCCCACGAAACCCTTGCAGGGAAGAAATAACTGCAGCAGGACAGAAGACTCAGAAGAAGGCGAAAGTAGTTAGAATAGGAACCTGGAACGTCAGGACAATGTTGAAAAGAGGCAAATTAGAAAATATTAAGCGAGAGATGGAAAGAGGTAATATAGATGTTTTAGGTCACTGCGAGGTGAGATGGAAGGATAGCGGGGATTACTGGAGTGACAATTATAGAGTGATATACAGCGGCGGGAACGAGAGCCAACGAGGGGTTGCCGTAATTTTAAATAAAGGCGTAGGAAGAAGCGTAGTCAACATAAAGCAAGCGACAGATAGAATTTTACTCGTAGAGATTAAAGCAGAGCCGACAAACTTGGTCATTGTTCAGGTATACATGCCACCGAGCAACCACAAGGAGGAAGAAGTCGATAGGATGTATGATGAGTTAGAGGATATCATCGCGAGTGTTCCTGCAGGGAAACATTTGATAGTATTGGGGGATTGGAATGCGACGGTAGGCGAAGGAAGAGATGGTGGTGAGGTGGGGGACTATGAGTTAGGCACGAGGAATGAACGCGGGGAGAAAGCAATTGAATTCTGCAGGAGACAGGGGTTAGTCATCACTAACACATGGTTTAGACACCACAAAAGGCGTAGGTATACATGGAAAATGCCAGGTGACTCAGAAAGGTATCAGTTAGATTATATTATGGTTAGGCACAGGTTTAGGAACAGTGTGATAAATTCGCACAGTTTCCCAGGAGCGGATGCGAACTCTGACCACAATTTAGTTGTTATGAAATGTAATGTTCGTTTCAAGAAGATAAGGCAAGGGCGGTGGGTTAGGAAATGGAATTTAGAAGCAGTAAATGCATTAACGAGGAAGAAGTATCAGCAGGCTGTAGAGAAAATGATGGATGACGGTAAAGAACTGAGTACTATCGAAGAAAAATGGGAATGTATCAAGAAAGGGATATTGGAAGCTGCTAAAGACACTATAGGAACTGTTAACGGGAAAAATATAAGGAAACCATGGGTAACGGATGAGATGATTGCAAAGATGGGTGAGAGAAGAAGATGGAAAAATGTAAACACAGAATTAGGCAAAATGAAGTACAAAGAGTTAAACAATAAATTGAGAAGGGCCACAAATAAAGCAAAAGAAGAATGGTGGAAAACGCAATGCGAGGATATGGAAAGTTTACAGAAGAAGGGTGAAATTGGTGCTCTATACAGCAAAGTTAAGTTATTATCGGGAAGTAAGAAGGCAAGATCTGTGCTAACAGTTAAAGATAAATGGGGTAAGATAATAGTTAAACCAGGAAAAATCCAAGAGAGATGGAAGGAATATATAGAAACACTGTATGGTAAAGAACTTAGGCCGACAAGGTTAGACATAGAAAAGGAACATGACGCAGAAGAAGATAGCTTAGGTCCAGGCATACTCGACGATGAAATAGAAAGGGCATTAAAGGAGATGAAAGCAAATAAGGCTGTGGGGGTGGACAATATTCCTGTAGAAATGTTGAAATGGTTAGGGAAAGGTGGGAAGAAGGCCATATATGGGCTGATTCGTAGTATCTATGGGGAAGGAATCTGGCCGGAAGATTTTGTGAGATCGGTGTTAGTTCCTATTCCAAAACAGGCAAAGGCTTCGTCATGTGAGGATTACAGAACAATAAGTTTGATATCCCACGCAGCTAAAGCTATTCTCAGGATCATCAACAAAAGGATAGAGAGTAAGGCAAATGATTACTTAGGGGATAATCAGTTTGGGTTCAGGAAAGGAAGAGGTACACGTGATGCCATTGCAGTAATGAGATCACTAGTCGAGAGGAATATAGAATACAATCAGGACGTTTTTGCCTGTTTTGTAGATTTCGAAAAAGCGTTTGATAGAGTGAATTGGGAAAAATTAATGCGTGTATTGCAGAAAATAGGAATGGATTGGAGGGACAGGAGACTGATCCGCAACCTGTACATGTCTCAGACTGCTCAGGTGCGAGTGGGGAACGGAGAGTCCGGATGGGCAGTGTTAGGAAGAGGTGTAAGGCAGGGTTGCCCATTGTCACCGGTACTGTTCAACGTATATGTAGAGGAAATGATTAAAGAGGCATGGGAAGAACTGGAGGTAGGAATGAAAGTCGGAGGGGAATTCGTAAAATCGGTTAGGTTTGCTGATGACCAAGCATTAGTTGCTCAGTCAGCCAAGGGGTTGCAAGCTTTGTTGAGTGAATTGGAGGTTCAGTGCGATAAATATGGGATGAGAATCAATATTAATAAAACAAAGGTTATGCGATTTTCCAGGAAGAAAAAGGCTAAGCTAAATATTAAAATAGGCGGGGAAAAAAATAGAGCAGGTAGAACAGTTTACATATCTCGGTAGTGTTTTGGACCAATACGGTCAAAGTGGTAGGGACGTAAAGAGAAGAATTGCGCTAGGCAAGGAGGCTTTCGCAAGGAGGAGGAAGTTGATGACGGGGACGTTGAGTAGAGATGTTAAGACAAGACTCGTAAAAACTCTGATATGGAGCGTAGCTATGTACGGCGCGGAAACGTGGTCGCTGAAGCAGGAGGATAAACGTAGGAGGCTTTTGGATTGTAGGCTTTTGAAATGTCGGTGTGGAGAAGAATGGAGAAGGTGAAATGGACCGAAAGGAAAACAAATGAGGAAGTACTAGAAATGGTGGGTGAGGAGAGGGGTTTGTTGAGAGAAATCCTATGGAGGCAGAAAAAATGGATGAAAGGCGTATTGAGCGGTAGTGGAATGTTGAAGAGGGTAATAGTGGGGAGAATGTTGGGCAAGCGAGGTAAGGGTAGGAACAGGATAGGGATGTTGGACGGGATGAAGGGAGGAAAGAAGTACACCGAGATGAAGAGGGACCTGATATAGATTAGTTTGCTAGGTAGGGTGTCACAAAATGTTTATTTGATAGTTGTGTCCATCCAAAAACCTACCCTTAACCGGTAGATTACCTAATGATACATCTTAAAACTAAAACTTTACTTTATTTTTCCACATAGTCGCCAAATTGGTTCAAGCACTTGTTGCATCCTATAACAGTCTTTGCATTCCCCTCTTCATAAAAACCTGCCGACTGTGAATGGAGCCAACCTGCCACAGCATTTTGAAGCTCTTCATCATTGTCGAACCTCTGAGATGCAAGCCACCGCTTCATGTACAGAAACAAGCGAAAATCACTTGGAGCCAAGCCCAGGCTATATGGGAGATGGTCAAAAATGCCCCACTTCAACTCTTCCAAAAGTTCACTTGTTCTTCGAGCTGCGTGAGGCCGAGCATTGTCATGCACAAGCACAACACCAGATGTCAGGAGGCCACAACACTCATTTTCGATTGCACTTCTTAGCCATTTTAATGTTTCGCAATAAACTTCAGAAGTAATGGTCATGCCACATTCCATAAATTTGACAAGCAAAATGCCCTTGGAACCCCAGAAAACCATAGCCATGACCTTTCTTGCTGACAACGTTTGATGGGCTTTGGTTGCTTGGAGAAGCGGTATGACCCCATTGCATCGATTGCTGTTTTGTCTCAGCATTCATGTAGGCCACCCAAGTCTTGTCACCAGTAACGATTCTGCTTAAAAATTCTGCTCCTTCCAAGTCGTACAGAGAAAGAAAGTCAATGGCAATCGACATTCTTTTTGTCTTGTGGTCGTCGGTGAGCAGTTTTGGTACCAACGAGCACAAAACTTGTGGTAACCTCGTTTTTCTGTCACTATCTCGGGTTCGATGCTTCAAGAAACTTCAGGAAAGTTGTTGGAGAGATCTGAGATCGTGAATTGACGATTCTCACAAACCTTTTCATTCACTTTGTCTAGTAGGTCATCACTGACAAGAGAAGGCCCACCACTCCTTCCTTCATCGTGAATGTTTGTTCTTCCATTTTTAAAAACCGTACCCACTGACAGACTACACTTTCACTCATTATGTTTGGGCCATAAACCGCACAAAATTCACGATGAATTTCGGCTGCCGAGTGATTTTTTGCCCAAAGAAATCATATTACACCACGCACTTCACACTTGGAGGGAGTTCCTATTACGGCACTCATGTTTTTAGGTTATAACTGAACAATGCGTGAACGTACGACACTCTGCCTATCACAGTTAGAAGCGTACTGATCTACTGAACACCCCAATGTCAATATGGCAGCACTACGCACAAATGGCGGTTACTTTTTGGATTACCTTTGTATTTTCTGCTTATAAGGATCTGATTCATGCTCATTGGTCTTTCCAGTGCATTTGCAGTAATAATTAAATGTTTGGGCCTGCCTGGAGAAATGCACTTCTTAAGACACATAATCTTGGACTTTTGCACCAATATGTAGCTTCCAAATTATTATGCTCATCTGCAAAAGCCTGAGTTTTGTTTTCCCGAGTATAACACTTAGCTTTCTCTATATATAAAAATGGATTACACTTGAAGTAGTTGTTATTGCTCACCACAGAATATCTGAGGTTATTCAGCCTGTCATTTATTTTGTCACTTGAAATCTTATAAAAATGTGTTTCATTCGAATCATTACCACAACTCTGGAACTTTCACATCACTATAGCCCATAAAAACTAAATTAACCTATTACCAATGCCAGTTAGTTACCAAATTCTTATTCCCAGCCATTTAAAACAAAATGAGTGTGATACATTCACACTGACAAGTAATTACCATACCACAACAGTTAGTGATTTTGCTATTATGGTTAACTAATCCAAACTGCCATTTTATTTGGATGGAGTTTGGCCATGTATGAACTGCAAGTGGCTTATTAAGGGGTTACAAGAAGTGGCACTGCTGTACTCAACTAAAATATACTCGTACATTTTTCTTGCTTGCTTCTATGAATAATTTAGTTTAATAAGAACACAAATGTGACAGGTCTTTTAGGGGATATAGGTTGGGAGCCACTTGAGATGTGAAGAGAACAAGTGAGACTTTAGACTTAACAAAGTTTCAGAACAAACAAGTTTAACAATTACACTAAAGGAATTATAATGACCCCACACTAGTTA
Source organism: Hetaerina titia (assembly GCA_037158775.1). NCBI lineage: Eukaryota > Metazoa > Arthropoda > Insecta > Odonata > Calopterygidae > Hetaerina > Hetaerina titia. The sequence continues at coordinate 2,012,277 of CM073775.1, read as the reverse complement.
CGTAGAGCAGACCACAAAGATAATAAGATAAGGGAGATAGATTCCAGTACAAATAGATACAAATCCTCATTCTTTCCCCAAACATCAGAAATCATAATACTAAGAGACCGAAGTCGCTTCAGAAACATTAAAAATATTTAATTTACAAGTCGGAACAATATTAAACATTGCAAAGATATTAGGTGTATGTTGCAAGATGCATGTGTATGTTAGTTGGTAGTTTTCTATTTTCATGTAAACGCAAAATACCAGGACCGTAAACTTGAATGACACTAAGTAATAAGAAAAAGAAAAATATTTAAAAATAATAATAATAAAATAAATAAAAAATAAAAAACAAATTTACAATCACTCGATCACAAGGGTGTGTTACAAAATAATTTTCACTCTCGTGAATCACATTTACACACACACTCAGGGTTTGCAAGGATCCCTCCTATGTCAGTGACCCGTCAATCACACAAATAAATGAAAATTATTAAAGGATGTAAAGAAAAAAAACAACTTATGTGAATACACAGTCACTCAATCACTCAGGTGTGCACGAAAACAAGGACCTTCGTGATTCACAAACGCTCACACGTTCAGGGTTTACCAGGATTCCTCCTAGGCCAGGGACCCACCAATCACACAGAAATAACAAAACGGGAAATAAGGGACTTTGGTAGAAATGCAATCACTCAATCACTTAGGTGTATCCGACCATTGTGAAACGCATGCACTCACTCACTCAGGGTTTACAAGGATTCCTCCTATGGCAGGGACCCGTCAATCACACAAACAAAATTAAAGAACTAAAATTGTGGGTAGGTAAGTGCCTAAGAAAACCTGACACCAGATGTTTCGCCTGTAAAGCAGGCCTCTTCAGAGAAGAATGAGAATTCCATTGGTGAGGTTTGAAAAAATGGCTCATTGTGAGGGAGAGGGGGTGATGGGGAAACCTCGTGATTGGACGACAGAGAGAGAGAATAGATGGTCCAATGGGTATTGTGGGTTCAGTGGAGGTGGGGGAGGAAGAGTACAGCGAAGTATAATATTGGATAAGGAAGAGGGGAAGTTTTGGCGGTTGGTTTGCTAATAGGAGGGGGGAAAAGAAGAAGGGGGTTTTTTCCAAAAAGACAAAGAAACACTTAGTCATGCCACACACCCCACCAAACTTGATCAAGGCATCGACCTACAAAGTCATCGTCAGGTGTTGCTGGTAAATTTCCAGCTAATGGAATGGCCAGTTTGGGGAAATCATGTTTTTAGAAGTTGAACAACAGTAAGAGCACAAACACACGTGGTATACGTGCATCAGCGATCATATGAAGCACATGGAGCTGATATACAAGGAAAAAACCATGAAAAAGTTTCCAAATACTTGTGGCTGTGTAGGAGGCATAGCATACATAGTAAAGGTTCTTCATGAGTGCTGACAGTGACATATCATGGTGAAAGCATTTATGGAACATTTGCTGGAACTGATGGCGGTTATGATTTACAGTAATCGTAGACCTATAATACAAATGAAATAGGCAAACACAGAAGAGCATTGACAGAAAATGCACAGCGTTTATAAATATGCATGATGACGTGATTCCAAGATTCCTTGACAAACAACATCCATCTGCAGAAGTTGGATTAGTAAATGACTAATAAAATTCAAGCACCATTAACAAAATTGAGTCAAAACACCACAGAAAATCAGCTGTAATACTCTTACATATTTTAGAAACAATAACCAATTTCGTGAGTGAATATACTTCAATGGCAGGTTCAAAGGCAAAATTCAAGTATGCCGGAGAACAGCAGCAATTATACCTTGCATCATTATTATTAGGTAATCTACCGAATAAGGTAGGTTTTTGGATGGACACAACTATCAAAATATACATTTTGTAACTCCAAACAAAACCCAATTTAGCAACCTACTCTCCAACAGGTCCTTCTTCATCTCTGTGTACTTCTTTCCTCCCCTCATCCCATCCAACATCCCTATCCTGTCCCTATCCTTTCCTTGCTTGCCCAACATTCTCCCCTCTATTACCTTCTTCAACAATCCACTACCGCTCAATACGCCTTTCATCCATTTTTCCTGCCTCCATTGAATTTCTCTCAACAAACCCCTCTCCTCACCCACCATTTCTAGTACTTCCTCATTTGTTTTCCTTTCAGTCAATTTCACCTTCTCCATTCTTCCCCAAACCCACATTTTAAAAGCCTCCAATCTACGTCTATCCTCCCGCTTCAGCAACCACATTTCCGCGCCATACATAGCTACGCTCCTTATCAGAATTTTTACGAGTCTTATCTTAACCTCCCTACTCAACGTCCTCGTCATCAACTCCCCCCTTGGGAAAGCCTCCTTGCCTAGCGCAATTCTTCTCCTCACATCCCTACCTCTTTGACTGGATTGGTCCAAAACACTTCCGAGGTATATAAACTGATCTACCTGCTCTATTTTTTCCCCTCCTATTTTAATTTTTAGCTTTGCCTTTTTCTTCCTGGAAAATCATATAACCTTTGTTTTTTTAATATTGATTCTCATCCCATATCTATCGCTTTGAACCTCCAATTCACTCAGCAATGCTTGCAACCCCTTGGCTGACTGAGCAACTAATGCTTCGTCATCAGCAAACCTAACCGATTTTACAAATTCCCCTCCGACTTTCATTCCTACCTCCAGTTATTCCCATACCTCTTTAATCATTTCCTCCACATATACGTTGACAGCACCGGTGACAATGGGCAACCCTGCCTTACCTCTCTTCCTAACACTGCCCATCCGGACTCTCTGTTCCCCACTCGCACCTGAGCAGTCTGAGACATGTACAGGTTGCGGATCAGTCTCCTGTCCCTCCAATCCATTCCCATTTTCTTCAAATACACGTATTAATTTTTCCCAATTCACTCTATCAAACGCTTTTTCAAAATCTATAAAACAGGCAAATACGTCCTGATTGTATTCTATATTCCTCTCGATTAGTGATCTCATTACTGCAATGGCATCACGCGTACCTCTTCCCTTCCTAAACCCAAACTGATCATCCCCTAAGTAATCATTTGCCTTACTCTCTATCCTTTTGTTCATGATCTTGAGAATAACTTTGGCTGCATGGGATATCAAGCTTATTGTTCTGTAATCCCCACATGATGTAGCCATTACCTTTTTCGGAATAGGAACTAACACTGATCTCACAAAATCCTCCGGCCAGATTCCTTCCTCATAGATACTACGAATCAATCCATATAGGGTCTTCTTCCCACATTTTCCTAAAAATTTCAACACTTCCACAGGAATGCTGTCTACCCCCACGGCCTTATTTGCTTACATCTCCCTTATTGCCCTTTCTATTTCATCGTCGAGTTTGCCTGGACCTAAGGTGTCTTCTTCTACGTAATGATCCTTTTCTGTCTAACCTTGGCCTAAGGTCTCTACCATACAGTGTTTCTATATATTCCTTCCACCCCTCTTGTATTTTTCTGTGTCAACTATTATCTAACCCCTCTTATCTTTAACTGTTACCATAGATCTTGCCTTCTTACTTCCCGATAATAACTTAACCTTGCTGTAAAGCACACCAATTTCACCCTTCCTCTGTAAACTTTCCGTATCCTCGCATTGCGTTTTCCACCATTTTTCTTTTGATTTATTTGTGGCCCGTCTCAATTTATTGTTTAACTCTTTGTACTTCATTTTGCCTAACTCTGTGCTTGCATTCTTCCATCTTCTTCTCTCATCCATCTTTGCAATCATCTCATCCGTTACCCATGGTTTTCTTATCCTTTTCCTGTTAACGGTTCCTATACTGTCTTCTGTGGCTTTCGATATCACTTTCTTGATACATTCCCTTTTTTCTTCGATAGTACTCAGCTCTTTACCGTCATCCATGATTTTCTCTACAGCCTGCTGATACTCCTTCCTCGTTAATCCATTTAATGCTTCTATATTCCATTTCCTAACCCACTGCCCCTGCATTATCTTTTTGAAACGGACGTTAAATTTCATAACAACTAAATTGTGGTCAGAGGCCGCATCTGCTTCCGTGAAACTGCGATTTAATCACACTGTTACTAAACCTGTGCCTAACTATAATATAATCTAACTGATACCTTTCTGAGGCACCTGGCATTTTCCATGTATACCTATGCCTTTTGTGGTGTCTAAACCATGTGTTGGTGATGACTAACCCCTGTCTCCTGCAGAACTCAATTGTTTTCTCCCCACGTTCATTCCTCGTATCTAACTCATAGTCTCCCATCTCATCACCATCTCTGCCTTCGCCTACCGTCGCATTCCAATCCCCCATCACTATCAAATGTTTCTTATGGTTGCTCGGTGGCATGTACACCTGAACAATGACCAAGTTCGTCGGCTCTGCTTTAATCTCTACGAGTAATATTCTATCCGTTGCTTGCTCTATGTTGACTACGCTTCTTCCTACCTCTTTATTTAATATAAAGGCAACCCCTCATTGGCTCTTGTCCCCGCCGCTGTATATTATTCTATAATTGTCACTCCAGTAATCCCCGCTATCCTTCCATCTCACTTCATATAGACCTAAAACATCTATTATTTCCTCTTTCCATCTCTCGCTTAATATTCTCTAATTTGCCTATCCTTAACATTGTCCTGACGTTCCATGTTCCTATTCTAACTACTTTTGTCTTCTTCTGCATCTTCTGTCCTGCTACTTTTATTTCCCCTGCAAGGGTTTCGTGGGATGATGACTGCAAAAGCCTTGCCTCCCCCGCTGCCGGGCATGACACACAGCCCCTCGGGCCGAGTCCCGCAGTTACCAGGACTCAATTTCTGTCTTGTATCCATCATTTTTCACGGGAATAATAATTGAGGTGGTTTCCCGTTGCCTTCCTCAATAGTGTTTTTAATGTGACACCATCACTTAATGGCCGCTCCACTGGGGTCAGATGCCTTTGCAGCCTCCTCACTGAGGAACAGATGCTGCGTGGACTACCTTTCATCTGGCTCCTAACCTTCCACCTATCTGCATGGGTGACCATACCAGGAACAATTATTATTACTCCTGCCAGCACAGCTCTAGGCGTCATTGGAACGCACAAGCCCTTCCACCACTTCAAGGTTGTAGTCCATGGGAGGGAGTATTATTACAATATTTTACTATATATATTACCATACATTGTATTACTATTTTTCTATTTGGAAAACTATTAGGTGAATATTTTGGCAGAAATGAAAGGATATAAATATAAAGAAAAGGTTAATACAGTGAACAGGAGGCCAAATTCTGATGAATTGGCAAAAGAAAAGATTACTAACTGATTAATTATCCCTTGAGTGTTCTAGGAATGGCCTAGTAGTAGTTCATGTTCATGGAAGATGATATAAGTTGAAAATAGCCTCACTTTACTCAAAAAGATGGTCTACTCCATGGTCATTGTGAAGGCAGGTCTCAGCGATGGCAGCTAACTGAATAAATTTAGTAATTTAAATATACAAGGAACGAGCTACGGTCGTGAATCAATGTAAACAAAAAATACCAGGACCGTAAACTTGATGTCAATTTAAGGTGGAGGTGGTATGCTTGTAATTCTAGTTTCGCTCTCTTGGAGAAGAGATAGTGAACCTCGGAATTCAAAATGGTCGTTTTAATTTTGGAGTCGTAACGAGAAAATTGAATCTTTCCAAAGGTGGTTGCTGAGATGAATTTGGGAAGGACCCTGAGCTTTTTGCAGTTTCTAAGGAAGTGTATGTCCACGGAAATTTTAAAGAGATTTGTCTTAAGCTGGAAATATCTGTTACGTTCAGATGACATGGAGGCCATGATACAATTTAAATATACAAGGAACGTAGCTAAGGTCGTGAATCAATGTAAACAAAAAATACCATGACCGTACACTTGAGGTTTACGGTCCCAACTCAAGTCAAGTTTTCTGTCCCGGTATTTTTTGTTTAAATTTAGTAATGTTTATGCAAAATAAATATAAATTTGTTTTCAGCCAACATTTTTGAATATCCTATTTCATGCATTAAATTATATTTTTCCCTATAACTATGCCAAAAAATTCAAACCATCTGATACTCAGTGCTATTTTAAATTTGGACTAATATGGCACTGGACTCTCATTCACATATGTCATCTAGTTAATTTTTAAATCTACAAATTTCACATCTCCTTAGGCATTCTACACTGGTAGTTGAAGGAGGTTTGGATGTCTGTCACCACTAAACAACACTTTGTGGACTTCAGAGCACCTCCTCCCAGCCTAATTCAATAGTTTTCCCATTCAATATTACCTTCATTTCATTCATTTCTTTCACCAAGATCTAATTCAACAATATTACTTTCATCTTTTTAGGCATTGGTGGGAATTATAGAATATAAATGTATCTGAATGGCACTTGGCAGCTCATCTAAATTAGAAGAGAGTTTCACTGGTGATAAAATGCTTATGCCAAGCCGAAGATTAAAAATCATAAAAACACATCACATGTTTTATAGGAGATGGTGGACATGATGCATTGTTTATTGTATAGGCATTGAAAGTGCTCCAAATAAGGTTTTTCTAATATTTCTGAAAATGCTGTCACTTCGGATGCAACAACAATCCCCTTCAGCACTCTTCTCAAAATATTTTCATTGCAAAGAAGGAAAGATGGGTTACTACACACAAACCAATAGGATGTAATCAACTTTACCTCAGCCAACTGATCTTCAGAAGCTCCTCTCTCTTTCAGGTTCAAAGCAATGGACTCAATCCTTTGTTGCTTCTCAATCAACCTCTTGTTATCACTTCTTTTTGACCTCCTTCTAACTGAAGCATTGAACAGTGCCTTAAAACACATTTCAAGAGTCATGCGGACAACCTGTAATGGACAACACAAATCCAGTGAAAAATATTGCCCCATTAACTAGCACCTTCCATCAGAATGGTAATGATGAAGTGGGTACACTTTCCCTTTCTAGGCGAAAGCACTGGCTAGATAGTTATACTAAAAGAGATTAAACATTAAGATTTTTTGGTCAAATGCATAATGATAGGAGACGTTGTTCATTCATTTGTGATTTCTAAGATGTTACCTTGGGGTCCTGGACAAAGTGAAAAAACAAAACCAGCCAAGTGATAACATAATAAGATTCCAGCAGAAGCAAATTTAAATCCTCTTCCTGCTATAGAAATTATTACCAGTAATTTAAAGGTCAAGCCCTTCCAATGGACCACAACATTGATGAGGTAGAAGGGCTTGTGTATTCCGATGACCCTTAGAGTTGCATCGGTGGGAGCAACTATGATGCGTGCTCCTGGTAGGGTCACCCATGCCAGATAGGTCGAAGGTTAGGAGCCAGACGAAAGGTAGTTCACGCAGCGTCCGCTCCTCAGTGAGGAGGCTGCCAAGACATTTGACCTCATTGTGGGGACATTTCAGTGGTGTGTCACAATAAAAACACAATAAAGGAAGGCAATAGTAAATCAACCTTAATTACTTACCCTAGGACTTAATGATAGACACAATCATGAGAAAGAGTACTGTTTACGTGCAAAATAAACATAGAGGAGGTGAGTGATAGAATATTATTTGTAGAATTAAAAGATGAACCATTAGCTGTGCAACATGAGAGAGAAGGATAGCAGCAATTACTGGAGTAGGAGTTATAAAGTAATAAACAGTGTTAGGGAATTGAACAAGGAAAGGATGACAACAGTATTGAGCTGAAGGAATAAGCATAGTAAACAAAAAACAGGTGGGTGAGTGATATGAAGGGAAATGAAAGGTGAATCATCATACTGAGTCCTTATTCAGGTCTAAATTCCAACAAGTAATCATAGGATTCAATAAATAAGACAGGGTATACACTCAATTAGAGGAAGGGAGGATACGTTTAATAGTTATGAGGGATTGGAATGCAGTGGTGGGAAAAGAGAGAGACTGGAGTGAGGTGGGGGACTATGGTTTAGGAACAAGAAACGACTGCGGAGAGAAAGCAATACAGTTATGCTAGCCTCTAAGTCTAGATAAAGAACAGTTGGTTTAAACACTTCCATGTATGTAACTATACATGGAAAATGCCCTGGGATTCAGCAAGATATCAGCTAGGCACGGATTTAGTAACAGTGTATTTAATTTGCACAATTTCCAGGGAGCTGATGTGCACTCAGATAATGCTTTACCACTAAGAAAGTCACGTCAAAACATTAAAGGTTAAAAACAGGAAAGCATTTCAAAAAAGAATTAAATATTACAGATAAGGAAGTATCAGTGGAAAAATTTCCACTGATGGAAATTTCCACCGATTTCAAGTGGAAACTTTCCTCTTGAAATTTCCTCAAGTCTTGTGCACCGATGATTGCCACTAATGACTCCAAATGATGCATGAGAACCCTTAAGCATAAGAAGACCCCCATAAAATATTAAAAATACTCACTAATAAGTATTTTCCCCTGCATCAGACGTAGAACATGGTTGCCTTGATTGCAAATTTTGATAGTAACACTATTTTGGGTCAACAGTACACAACAAGGTTTTAATATTTTGTTAAAAGAACTTCCAAAATAAAGACTCACATAAATCATAAATTTATACGATGTCGTGTGTTAGGTACATCTCGTATGGGTTGCTGCTATGAAACTTAATATGCAATGGGCTAATGGTGATGTCGCCCCTCTGCTAATATGATTATATATGTACTTTGTCTCTTTCCCAATGAACTCTGAGCCCACAGATATTCAACCTTAAGAGTATCAGAGGGTATTGTAAAGGTATGGAAAATGGTTGCTCTTAATACAAACTTCAATAATATCAAAACAATAATAGAAACTAAGCGTCACATAAAAAGTTAAAATGATAACAACCTCTCGTGGGATCTGAAAAGAGAGAAGATTGCTATACAGTATTGCATTTAAACTTGAATTTATGAATTACCCTCCAGAACACGGAAACAAGGCAGCTAAAAGGCATTTTGGCCCAGTGATGATGAATTCCAACGGATTCTACGATGAATAAATGTCAACATGTGTGTAGCTGCTTATTTTTTAATGGAACAATTCAATTTTCTTCATATTGAGTGTTAGCATCAAATTACTTTGATCCTTTCCTGTCTGATTCAAGTATTTTTTAAAAATTCTAACCTGAAAATTAAGGGCTGGGAAATAGGGCAATCATGAAAAAGAATATAATAGTCAAAAGTCAACATGAAGCACTATACTGAAGAAAGGGAAGAATTCCTGAGGGAGAATGCATTTGACAAGGATGTAACAGATGAAAGGACGTGATGAGGAAGTCCCAGGCATGTCTGTGTAAGCCAAATGACGAGAGATCCAAGGTGGAAAAGCTCTCAGTGCATATAAGAACTACTATTAAATAGTAATGAATGGACAGCTGTCATGAACCAATCTTCATGCTCAATGACTGAATCAGTAACTGGTTAAGCACAGTATTTAAAAAGGTTGTTCATTGAGTTATTGCTCGGTAGCACTCTTTAGTCATAGGGCATCTTTGATATACAACTTTGGAGCTGATATGGACAGTAAAAACTTTCATGGAGAGGTATTCAATGATTAAATGATACTAAATTTTGTTTTAAGAGTTCCACCCAACAGAAAATGAGAAAAGATCAACAAATAACAACTATAATGATATAAAATGCAGTCACCTGTTCCAGATCCACATGATAAAGGTAAAAAGTTTTATTTGGTCCAGTATTAGACAATGTTTTCCTCAGCTCCCGTAGCTGCAAAAAGTTCTCTTGAGTTAACTGATATAAGAGCAGCTTGCACTCCTTTGATGGTATCATGCATAGCTGTAATATCTGATCTTGCTCAACGTACTTTTTTATTTTAACCAGCCTACAAAGATATTAAAATGAAAAATGAGTACAAAGAAAATGCAAAAAAACGTTATTGCTAATGCCTCTCAATAAGTATTGGTGTTACTCTATTGTTGGTAATTAAAGTATATTTTATTACTGGGCAAGAAAAGGGGTAATAAGGTGAGAACCTAACCTTAGGATTTGAATCATATTGGACTTGGCAGCAAGGTTTATATTGGTACTGTGATTACTTAATTTCAATGTTAGAAAACAGGAAAAAGATTTTCTGTTCAAAATTAAATTCTTTCTCTTTGCATTGATTTACCTGGGATCAATAGTGATTGCATGAAACCTCATCAGCAAAGGCTTATATGAGTTACTCATTTTGAAATGAATTAAGACACTTGTATACACTCTTGGGTTCATGCATGTTAATGATGATATTCCATTTTGATTTTAAATGTTTTGCAGTTTATCATATTGTTTATCATATTCTTCCCAAGAAGCTTATTGTTTATCCCTCGGGGCTATGACTTGAATATCCAGGTCAGCTAAAACAAGAACCCAGATGAAAACATGAAAAGGACTGTAGGTTGATTAAAAACATTTTGGGGACACTGAAATTAATAACAGCATCAAATGACTCAAACCTGGATGGTCATTATCACAGAAAATTGTCATAGAATTCAATAAAATTGGATATTACAAATTGAAACTTGATACACAGAAGACTGAGATGCAGAAGTAGGGCCATTATTATCTAGTCGACACAATGGTACCTGCTTGAAAATCCATCAATCACATTAGATTTTCCCAACTCTTGTTCTTTTTTACTTTTTTTCACCTTTTCCTTGCAACAGTTACAAGCTGATGTGCCCTACTTATTGTAGGGTCTATCATGAGTTTCTCCATGTCTTCAGCAGCGATGAGTGCTTCACCTTCAGATCTTTCAGCTACTTACCCTCAGAGGTGAAGAGGCCTGCACTATGCACTTAACACTCATCCCATTCTAGTAATCTTTTGCCCTCCACTCCATCCTCTCATTGATGATCCTATGTACCAGTCTAGTTGTGTGAAAAATCAAACTTATTGTTCTATGCATAGTCTTCACATTCAAGTACATTTCCCTTTTTTGGAATAGAAACAAGACATTGAGCTGAATAAATCTACTTGCCAAATCTTCCCTCATAATCGCTCCAAATTAGGCCATAAATTTCAAGAAACTGTAACAGTAACTTTAACGGAGTCACCCGCTATGTGTGCATTATAATGCAACCATTTCAGAGAGTAAAAATCATTCGCCTTGACCGGGATTCGAAAATTTCAGAGTGTAAGAGGACGTCTCGGTAGCTTAAATGGTTAAAGCACTCGGCCGGATATCGAGGGATCCGGGTTCGAATCCCGGTCAAGGCGAATGATTTTTACTCTCTGAAATGGTTGCATTATAATGCACACATAGCGGGTGACTCCGTTAAAGTTGCTGTTACAGTTTCTTGAAATTTGTCTAAGGTATGAACAGCCTAAGTGTTTGAAATTGGCTTTATTAACATTGTGGACTGTGGCGCGTCGCGCACAACTACGAATGCCTGTGACATTGTATGTACGGTATTTCGTCATAACATCTTGTTCCTTTAAAGCCCAAAATTTCAGAGTGTAAGAGGACGTCTCGGTAGCTTAAATGGTTAAAGCACTCGGCCGGATATCGAGGGATCCGGGTTCGAATCCCGGTCAAGGCGAATGATTTTTACTCTCTGAAATGGTTGCATTATAGGCCATAAAAATTCTTTCTCCATTTTCTTAAACCCTTAAGTAAATCCACTGAAACGTTATCTACCTCCATGGCCTTACTTGAATTTGATGCCCTTAATACCTTTTCTATCTCACCATCCAATATGCCTGGACCTAAGTTACCCTCATCTACATCATATTCTCTTTCTATGCCTAAGCTTGGTGACCAAATTTCTACACAACATTGATCCTTTATACATTTACTTTCCATCTCTCTTGAATCATTCCTGGTTCATTAAATATCTCCCTGATGTATCTTTGGTTGTTTGCATGGATTTTACCTTCTTACCTATTGTCTCAGCTGTCACCTTACTGCAGAGTGCATCCAATGTGCATGTCCAACAAAGCAACATATCCTCTCCTTGCATCCTCCACCATGCTTCTTTGGCCCCAATACTTTTCAGCCAAGTTTATTTTTCAACTCTTTGTACTTTTTTCTCCCCAATTCTTTATGTTTGCATTCTCCTATTTCCTTCCTTCATCTATTTTTCCAATAATTTCCTCAGCAGACCATGGTTTCCTTCTCCTTTTCTATCCACTGTTCTTTGCCATTCCATTTCCTCATCATTCTTCTCCTTTTTCTTTCCTTCCTAGGACACCCTCAATTGAATGCCTTCATTGATTGCATACCCTATTTCTTCCTTCCTTCCTCTGCTGAAATGTGGACCTGAATGACGACCAAGTTCAATAGTTCAGCGCTCACTTCTTCTATAATATTCTATCCCTTTCCTGTTCTATGTTAACTATGCTTCTTCTTACCTTTCACCCCAACACTACTGTCACAACTCACTAGCTCTCTTCCTCTGTATATTAGACACTATCACTCCAGTAATCCCTGCTACCCTTTCATCTCATCACGTAAGACCCTCAAACTTCTAAATTTCCTCTCCGAATCTTCCACTTCATATTTTCTAATATCCCTATTTTCAACATCGTCCTAACATCCCTCATAGTAAGATATAATTTTAAAAAGTGTAAGGCTAAATATTGCAACATGCATCTCATAAACACAACAAAACTAGCCATTCTAGCCATTATTACAACAATTGACCTGCTTTTGCTGCATGCCATGGTTTTGGTAATGCATATAGAAGCCACCACTCAAATGTATTTCTGTAACCACCACATCTATGCCAAGTAAATTATTCCAAAAAAAATTCTATCAGTAGAAGTTGACCTTTACAGCCTGAATTCCAAATTTCACAACTGTACACCAAGCATGATTTACTGCTGCATACGTAACTGGGTGTTACATATATTGTTACATAGTAACTTAATTAAAAATATTTAAAATGTTTCCACAGTTAAATATACGTGAAAATGTTTGGGATTTGCAAATCAAACTTACCTTAATATTCTGGCTGCTTTGGATCCTAATTTCTCCACCACTATGTTTTCAATGGTGACCCAGGCCAGTTGGACAAATGCATTCTTCATATTGACAGAATACTGACCACCACCAGCATCACCAGATTTATCTACAAAATCACTTGAATCCTCTTCTAAAAAATGAAAATAAAATCACTCATTTAATTAATTACTCTACACTGCATATACATACTACCTTGATCAAAAGGTTCCCGGAATTTATTCAGAAAATTAAAAATACAAGTTTATTCATCTAAATCTATATTGTCCCCTTCAAAGTAATCCCCATCGACTGCAACACACTTATGCCAGCGCTTGATCCAATCCTCGAAACATTTTTTATATTCGGTTTTCGGTATGTCCATCAGTGCTTCCTGTGATTTTTCCATTACTTCCTCTCGGCTGCTAAAACGCGTTCCCCGTAATGGTTTTTGAACTCGATTGAACAGAAAGAAGTCACAGGGAGCCAAATCAGGTGAATTCGGTGGCTGTTGGATGGTATTTGTTGCATTTTTCATCAAAAAATTACAAATAATGATAGCACTGTGCGACGGTCTCGACGCACTGTGCGACGATTTCTGGTCTCTTTCGGCGAATTGCTTCACGCAAACGTCTCATAACGCCCAAATAATACTCTTTGTTTACTGTCTGGCCTTCTGGCAAAAATTCATGATGCACTACACCGTTGTAATCCATGAAAACCGTCAGCATTGCCTACTTTTTTAACTGAAAACGACGTGGTTTTTTTGGTCTCGGCTCATTTGGTGAACGCCATTCACTTGCCTGATGTCTGGATTGCGTGTCGTACTCATAAACCCGCGTCTCGTCTCCAGTAATGATCCTTTTGATGAATGTGGGATCGGATTCAGCCTCGCAAATCATGTCTTTTGCGACGTCAACACGGTCTCTTTTTTGCATGAAATTGAGGTCTTTTGGCACCAACTTTGCTGCTACACGACGGAAACCCAAATCATTAACCACAATGTCTTGGGCGGATCCATAGGCAATGTTCAAGTCCTCCGCTATTTCTCTGATGGTTAATTTGCGGTTATTGACCAACATTTCTTTTACTTTATCAATTTTTTCACCGACTTTCGATGTCGATGGTCTGCCACTGCGTTCATCATCTTCGATTGACTCACGACCACTTCTGAACCGCTCGTGCCACTGGTAAACGACCGTTTTTTTAGATAATCGTTGCCAAAACACTTTTCCAACATTTCCAACGTCCAACGCGCCACTAAATCCATTTTTTACGCAAAATTTAATACAAGTTCGTTGTTGCAAATTTAAATCCATTTCTGCAATTGTAAAAAATCGCAAACACACACAGAGATAGATGTACTCTTGGCTACGTAACTTTTGCAAATGTCAAGTTATGACACTAAGATTTAAAGGGAATATCAACAACAGATGTACCAATTTAACAAAAAAAACAGAACTCAAATCGGAACGATGGGAGCGCCACACGGTGGTTATTCCGGGAACTTTTTGATCAAGGTAGTAGTCCATTTTGAAAGCAATGCAAATGATTTTATTGTGACATGACTATCCATGGCAACATGTTAAGACCAGTTGGGAAATGTGGGGGGGGGGAGTGCCCTTCAAACACCGCCAGTTGCCAGTTTGCTCCGAGTAGTCCTCCACGAGAAGTGTGTTTTTCGACTTTGTAACATGGCACAATAGAGCACTGATGGAGGTCAAGCTCCACCATGACAATGCCCAAAGCCACACTTCCTTCATCGTTACCAACTTCCTGGCCCGGAGCACCACCCCAGTGGTCCCCCAGCCCCCTTTCAGTCCTGATTCGGCTCCGTGCAACTTTTATTTGATTACCCGAGAGACATTCCCGTCGAGAGGAGTTTCAGGGAGCCTTCCAGGTGTGGCTGATACGTCTCCGCAAGTGTATTGATGCAGGGATTGAGTGTTTTGAAGAATTTTAAGCATTTGTACACGTACGATCAATGAATCTATTTTTCCCAGAGAATGTGCATTACTTTTGTAGTGGACCCTCTACATATCCTTAAGAGTGAATTACTTAACCCAAAGATATATGAGCACATAAAATAAGTAACCTTATTACCTTTTTTGTTCAATGACAACAAAAATGTGATGGACAGACACTCATTAGTGATAGATGATAAAGCTTAATGCACATAATGAAGGTGGCAAGACTGGAGGGGTGCATCTATCAATATGGCAGTGGGCTCGGAGTGAAGGCAAGGTCACCTGACCCCCGAGGGTTTGAGAAAGCTTTAATGTTTACCTAATTTCAAAAATATACAGGGACTAAAGTCCTTTGGTGTTTATAAGATTTGCAGATTTTTCAGGAAGAATGGAAGAGACTTTAAAAGTGTCTTTAAGACACTAAATGTTGACGTTTTCAACGCACATTCTTAGTAAGGCCCCATGCTGCTTCCAGGGAATTTCTGTTGTGTAGGTTGGCTTTATGAAAAACAGCTTCACCCCCACTCCACGTGGCATCTTCAGGTTTAAATGATTTGCATTGCAATTTTGCCACAACCTATGGGAGCCACTGGCTAGGCCAGAGTGCTCTGAATGGTTGTGCTTGTGTCTGGCTTTCCTCGAGCATCCTGATTGGTGGTTCCTTGGTGAGGCCAAATTGCCCTTTTTTCATGTCAAGTTAAGGGTGTCACTATCCTCATGGTTGAAATTTTTCAAATTCTTCATTATCTCTGCCACTTCTCCTATCAGTCTTGGGAAATAGCCATTTTTCCTCACTGGCATTTTAGGCTTGTCAAACTCAATTTTGTGCCCTGGTTTCAATCATACATGCTCGGTGATTGCGCAGGGGTTGAATATTTTCCTTTTCGCGGCCCTTTAGTATTCCTTAATTCAGCATCTGAAGGACCTTCCAGTTTGGCCAATATAGGATTCTTCACATGTTCATTTGATCTCACATTCTCCTTCGTACATGAGATCGGGAATCCCTTCCTTAGGTTTTGGAATGACATCGCTGATTTTCTTTGTTGTGGAGAACCCAATCACTACATTATGCTTCCGTACTATCTTGCTTATATTATTGTGCTGTGCTTGCTTATATTGTATACTATGCTTGTTTTATTTTCCACCATTCCACGGGAATGGTGGAAAATAAAACTGTATACCTGCATACATGGGCCATGGTAGCCTATTGTTCACCTACCTAGGGTCGTGGGTTCAAACCCTTGTCTTAGCATAATTTATCCGATAAAATTTCACCCACACAATTTCCTAGATATTACAACTTAATATGGAAGCAATTTTTGGCATGGGAAAGGAATTGCCTTTCTCCCCCTCTCTCTCTCTCTCTCTATGCATGCCCTGTATGTGTGAATTTCACATGCCAAAATGGGCACAGCTCAGGGTGAGCTCCATCCCTACTCAGTAAAACCTTCAGGACTGATCATTGTGAAATTGAATATTTGGCTATATACTTACATATAAACATTTAATTTTAAAATAACAAAATAATCTCAAACAATGTTTTGATGTTATAGTATCCTCAGAGCTGTACCTAAATGTGCCAAATTGATGAAAAAAACCTCTTTCACTTCTGCACTCCTCTGGCAACTAATAAAAACAACGATGAATGTAAGTCATACTTTTCAAACAGAACACCATTTCTTTGTTGTAGAAAAAATGTTTTGGATTCCCAACTTAAATGAACTTATATTTACCTAAGACTTTCACATACTGATCCAAAAACTTCAAAAGAGTTGGATGTCCTATGCTTTTCCTGATTGCCTCACGAATCTCTGTCAAAGAAATGGGGTTGGAAACAGGGGCCCAGGGATCTGTCTTCTGATACATAAGTTTTAATAGGTGACCCATTAGTTCAGCTGCATTGTCATCAACTCTTCTGGCTATTGATGATATCAATATCTGGTCCCTGTAAAAAATTTAACTTAGATTAACAGAGTCACAATTGGCTGTTGGGCATTGACACAAGGTTCAATTGGTGGAGTCCTACAGTTGCCAGGATTTGTCTAATCATTATTTCTTGGGATAAATAATTGAGGTAATTTCCCATTGGCTTCCTAAATTTTTTTTGAGTCATCAGAACCAAAAATCCATACCACCCACCCACCATGTCAAGGCAAATTACTCTGTCGAACAAAAAAGTTGATAGAATTTCGTTATTATTATGAAACAAAAATTTTGGAGAAGGAATTAAAAGTATGTAAATTCTGGTTTTTAGGCAAAGTACCCATGGGCAATGTTGGTTCCAGCAAAGGAAACAGGAACTTTCTCTTGGATTGGATGATACATACTTCTTAAACCTTCTAAATCTGACCTATTTATATTACCTCTGCTTACTCATGCAATGCTAAAGGGTTGCTTTTTCGTCCATATTTGTTTATGACAATATTTTTCATTGTTTTGGTAAACTTAAATTGATTTTATTAAAACTGCATTTTATCATGCAGAAGAGCTTGCAATCTAAACATTTTGGGCAAAAAACTATAAAAATGTGGGCAGGCATTCTTTACATACACCATATTATTAGGAATGGCACATAAATGGTTAGTGATTAATTCTTCTGCTCAAATTATATGGCATAGATAATAATGAAAAAGAAAAACTTTGTTCCAATCCACCACTTTATTTCAGGTACGACTAGTTTCGATGCTACGGCGTCATCCTCGGGTACCTCGGCGTATCCTCAGGTAAAGTTGAGGCTGAAACTATGGAGTTGGCATCAATAAGATCATTTCAGCTCCTCAAATTTTATATCAACTCATTTTGTCATCCAAGTGCATGAATCAATAATAGATAACAATGATTACTACACAGCCTGCAAATGTGTACATACAGAACATATGAAGTACAGGGTGCGGCAACCATAAACCATAAACACAGCATTCAACTCGAAGGTCGGTCGGGTTGGTGATGGTAGAGTTCACGCAGTACTAAGCCGGACGGCGTGTGAAATTCACACTTCAGGGTATAGAGGGGGCCAGTTCCTTTCCTTGTGCCGGTTATGGTTTCCCAGGAAGATCTGGTACCTGAAAAATCAACTAGCTTGGGTGGAGCTGCAGGTGCCCAGAGTGCCTTGCCTGGGAATCGAACCCGGGACCCTCCGGTCAGTAGTCCAATGCTCTACCCACTAGACCACCGCGACCCGTGGTGCGGCAACATTACTTCCTTTTTTGAAATATGCGCCAATCAGGCTGTAGAGGTCGTAGCTAGGTAAGAGTGGTGTCATTCGACAGCCAGGGTTCTAAAGTTTTTCCCTCACCCAGGTCAGTGGCCATCTTGCGTTGGAACAGTGAGGAGCGTGCGTTCGCAGTCGAGGCCTACTATTTGAACAGATGTTCTGTGATTGCAACCTAGCGGGCCTTCCAAAATCGCTTCAATATCTCCTCATTTGCTCCTGCCCTGAACTGGAAATCATTTTTTGCAAGGGTCACTATGATCAGACAAACCTCAAGTGCGACAAGACGAAGAACTGAAGTCCTTCAGCCCATCAGATAATCTGATAACACTGCGGCAGTGAGAGATGCAATCTTGCAATCGTCTCAGCATTCTGCCCACAAACATGTGTCAGTCAGCCGTTGGACTTCTGATCGTTCAGTGAGACAAATTCTTCACGATGACTTTCATTACCACCCTTACAAGTCGGCGATTGTGCGGAAACTCTCCAAACTCAACTTCAATTCCTGAAGGAACAAATATGAGGCTCTTCTCGAAAATGTTCCTGCGTATGCAATTGTGTTTTTCTGTGACGTAACCCATTTTCATGAGAGTGCACTACTGGGCTGACATTAATCTCAGAGAATTGCATCAAATTCCTTTGAATTCACCTAAAGTCACTGTGTGGAGTTCAATTTCCTCAGTCGGTATTGCTGGTAACTTGTTTTTTGAAGAAATTGAGGTCACAGTGACAGTGAATTCAGACTGGTATGTAAACATGTTGGAGGAATTTTTCTTTCCACAACTTGATGAACTGGACTCGTGAGTCATATGGTTCCAACAGGGCAGAGCAACGGCTCACACTTCAAGGACACGTATGGCCGTGTTGAGGGAACACTGCCCAGGGAACCACTTCTCAAGAAGGGGGGACTCGGAGTGGCCAGCCTACTACTCCAATTGGGCCCCTTGCAATGTTTTTTGTGGCTTTTTTTGAAATCCCACGTTCATGTCAACCATCCAAGGACCCTACAAGACCATGAAGGGCAACATCCGGGCAGAAATTGCCAATATATCTGCTGCTATGCTGGTAAGGGTCATGACAAACACCAGAAATTGGCTTTTTCAGTGTATGGACAATGAGGGGCGTCACCTGCCTGATTTGATTTTCAAAACTGAGTGAAACAATACTTTAAATATGTACCTTCATTAAAAAAATAATGAAAAGATTGTTTCATAAAATGGGTTTTATTGCATTTTGAAAAAGGAAGTAATGTTGCCGCACCCTGTATATGATTTAGAAGTCATTCACTAGTAGAGATAGGTAGCTCAAACTTAAAGAGTTACAAACCTATGACCACAGGTTAATATGGAACTTATTTTATTTTGATAATAAAATTATTTAATAAACAAAACTAATTAGCTACTCCAGAATAAAAGAGCATGTGGACTTTTGTAAAATGAAGGATGCCAACAATATGGGTTGATTCTATAAATCTGTAGATCAGTTTTTTAAAACCATTGCGGTTTTTTTAAAAAACCTCAATGCATTCTGTCTCCTTATCAGTGGTATGCTGCTGATCCCTGGACTATTTAACTCAAAGTTTATTCATCCTGAAATAATTTGAAATTACAGCTTCAAAATTCTGAATGTGATCAAAGTAAATGAAAGACACTCTCTATTTGATACAAAACAAGAAAAGCCTTATGACTGTAGGCAAAACAATTATGTTACTTCTCAAGTCACTAAATGAGGAGTGCTTAGGCAATATGAATGATAATAACTTCATCATTTGAGACTTCTTAATCAAAGTTTGAAGAGTGCTAAAAGAATACTTTACATGCAGAATATGTGACTAAACAAACGAATGGAATCCACATTATTATTCTTCACATGATGAGGGAGCGATTTGGGAATTTGATTCCACCGGGTCACTCTAATTTCAGTGTCAACATCTAGGGATGTGAATTGCACACATGCACACACACACACACACATTAATGGCACACGGGAGGTGTACCCAAAACTTATCCCCAAAGCATTATTCAAGAAACTACATATTTGCTCAACAGTGTGCTGAGGAGTAATTGCATTGCCACCAAATTGCAAAATTTAAGGCTCATTATATTGGTCGTAATATAACGACCTCATTATAACGTGTTAACGTAAGGAAAATGAGCCAAGGCAACACGGCAACAATGGGACTTGGTCCACTAAGCCATATCATGCCTGGCAACAGGAGAGGTAAGACTTGTGCCATTGTTATCACATGAAATCCTTGGAAAGATGGATCGAAAGAGCAGTACAAGTAAAGAAGAACCATAAAAGGGAAGAACCAGTTAGAACAGAGACTTGGAATTTTAGTACAATGCTGAGGACAGATAAATTAGAAAATTTAAAACAGCGGTAAGAGAGAAATATGAATATATAATAAAGCTGCATGAGGGACTATCAGAGATATAATTATATAGTAGAGTAAAATACAGTGGAGGGGTACAGAGCCGGCAAGGAATGGCAATAACATTGAACAAAAAAAGGTAGGAAGAAGGATGGTAAACACAGAGATATCAATAGTAGGAGTAAAATCTGAAGCAATGAACTTATGTAAGTCTAAATAATAATAATATTTTTATTCATCTAATAACTTTTATGATTTAAGATAACTTTCCTATAAACTAAGATAAACCATAAATTTAAGATAAGAACAGGCATACAGATGGTCCCAGGACACTATTTCATATGACGCCCTGGAGAAAAAATGGAATAATACTACCTTGATCAAAAAGTTCCCGGAATAACCACCATGTGGCGCTCCCATCGTTCCGATTTGAGTTCTGTTTTTTTTGTTAAATTGGTACATCTGTTGTTGATATTCCCTTTAAATCTTAGTGTCATAACTTGACATTTGCAAAAGTTACGTAGCCAAGAGTACATCTATCTCTGTGTGTGTTGGCGATTTTTTACAATTGCAGAAATGGATTTAAATTTGCAACAACGAACTTGTATTAAATTTTGCGTAAAAAACGGATTTAGTGGCGCACGGACGTTGGAAATGTTGGAAAAGTGTTTTGGCAACGATTATCTAAAGAAACGGTCGTTTACCAGTGGCACGAGCGGTTCAGAAGTGGTCGTGAGTCAATCGAAGATGATGAACGCAGTGGCAGACCATCGACATCGAAAGTCGGTGAAAAAATTGATAGAGTAAAAGAAATGTTGGTCAATAACTGCAAATTAACCATCAGAGAAATAGCGGAGGACTTGAACATTGCCTATGGATCCGCCTAAGACATTGTGGTTAATGATTTGGGTTTCCGTCGTGTAGCAGCAAAGTTGGTGCCAAAAGACCTCAATTTCATGCAAAAAAGAGACCGAGTTGACGTCGCAAAAGACATGATTTGCGAGGCTGAATCCGATCCCACATTCATCAAAAGGATCATTACTGGAGACGAGATGTGGGTTTATGAGTACGACACGCAATCCAGACATCAGGCAAGTGAATGGCGTTCACCAAATGAGCCGAGACCAAAAAAACCACGTCGTTTTCAGTCAAAAAAGAAGGCAATGCTGACGGTTTTCATGGATTACAACGGTGTAGTGCATCATGAATTTTTGCCAGAAGGCCAGACAGTAAACAAAGAGTATTATTTGAGCGTTATGAGATGTTTGCGTGAAGCAATTCGCCGAAAGAGACCAGAAATCGTCGCACAGTGCGTCGAGACCGTCGCACAGTGCTATCATTATTCGTAATTTTTTGACGAAAAATGCAACAAATACCATCCAACAGCCACCGAATTCACCTGATTTGGCTCCCTGTGACTTCTTTCTGTTCAATCGAGTTAAAAAACCATTACGGGGAACGCGTTTTAGCAGCCGAGAGGAAGTAATGGAAAAATCGCAGGAAGCACTGATGGACATACCGAAAACCGAATATAAAAAATGTTTCGAGGATTGGATCAAGCGCTGGCATAAGTGTGTTGCAGTCGATGGGGATTACTTTGAAGGGGACAATATAGATTTAGATGAATAAACTTGTACTTTTAATTTTCTGAATAAATTCCGGGAACTTTTTGATCAAGGTAGTACATGAGTTTTAATGCCTCTAAAGGCACTGTTCATGCAGGAACTTTACAATGTACAATACAGCTTGCAGTTTAGAACACAGATTATTAACATGAATGTTCTACCCAATGGTTTCCTGAACATGTAAACCTACAAGCATTGTTTATGTTTTATTAGGTGATCTACCGGTTAAGGTAAGTTTTGGATGGACACAACTGCCAAATAAATATTTTGTGACTCCTAACAAAACAATCCAGCAACTACTCTACATCAGGTCCCTCTTCATCTCTGTGTACTTCCTTCCTCCATTCATCCCATCCAACATCCCTATCTATCCTATTCCTGCCCCTTCATCATTTGCCTCACATTCTCCCCTCTTTACAGTATTGAATATCCCACTGACGACCAATATGCCCTTCATCCATTTTTTCCACCTCCTTATGATCTCTTCCAACAATCCCATCTCCTCACCCACCATACTTCCACACCATACTTCCTCAATTATAACAGAGGCGAAGACTATTACAATTTTCCCCTTAATAAAGATTTATTTCTGACTAGTTTTGATGCACTAAATCATTTTCAAGTCTGACTTGACTGGACTTGAAAATAATGTAATGCATTGAAACTAGTCGGAAATAAAACTTTGTTAAGTGGAAAATTGTAATAGTTTTCATCTTTGTTTTATGGAACACTTCCACCACACCACACCTGAATCTGTAATTTATATTACAAGTGTCAACTTCCTCATTTGTTTTCCTTTCAGTCAACTTCACCTTCACCATCCTTCTCCTAACTGGCATTTCAAAAGCCTCCAATCTACGTCTATCCTCCTACATCAGCAACCATGTTTCCGCACCATACATAATTACACTCCATATCAAAGTTTTGACAAAGCTTTTCTTAACATCTTTACTCAACGTCCCCGCCATCAACTCCCTCCTCTTTCTGAAAGCCTCCTTGCCTAGCGCAATTCTTCTCCTTACGTCCCTACTACTTTGACCGTATTGGTCCAAAACACTTCCGAGATACGTAAACTGTTCTACCTGCTCTATTTTTTCCCCTCCTATTTTAATGTCAAGCTTAGCCTTTCTCTTTCTGGAAAATCCCATAATCTTTGTTTTATTAATATTGATTCTCATCCCATATCTATCGCACTGAACCTCCAATTCACTCAGCAATGCTTGCAACCCCTTGGCTGACTGAGCAACTAAAGCTTGGTCATCAGTAAACCTAACTGATTTTACGAATTCTTCTCCGACTTTCATTCCTTCCTCCAGTTCTTCCCATGCCTCTTTAATCATTTCCCCCACAAATGCGTTGAGCAGCACCGGTGACAATGGACAATCCTACCTTACTCCTCTTCATAACACTGTACATACATTCCTTCCATCTCTCTGGGATCTTTTCTGTGTTAACTATTAACCTACCCGACTTGTCTCTAACTGCTAGCACAGATCTTCCCTTCTTACTTACTGATAGTGATTTAACCTTGCTGTAGAGTGCACCAATTCCATCCTTCCCCTACAAATTTTCCACATCCTTGCACTGCATCTTCCACCATGCTTATTTTGCTTTATTTGGTACCTGTCTCAATTTATTATTTAACTCTTTGTAATTCGAGGTTGACATAAACATTAAAATTCAACATGCACAAATTTTCAGTCATGGTAAGCCAGACATGAAGCCACTAATGACGAGGAACATGAGCATACAATCAAGTATTTATTTGCTCTTTAGATTTTGATAATTCATGCGATAGAGTAAACTGGGTAGCATTAATGAACGTATTGCAGAAAGTAAAGAGTAAATTAGAGTGAGAGTGTCCATTATTGCCTGTGCTTTACAACGTATGCATGAAGAATATAGCAAGAGAGGCAAAGGAAGAACTAACGATAGGATAGAAATTCTGCAGAGAATTCATAAAATCAGGTTTGTTACACAAAAATTACATACAACTAAAGATGTAGTTAAGTTAGTAAGCCAAGGGGATAGCAATCATTGCTAAGTGCATTAGCAAGCCAGTGTGATAGGTGTGGGATGTTAATTCTGTAAATAGAACAAAGTTTATGTGATTTTAAAAAAGGAAAATCAGAGGTCATGAACTAGAGCAGGAGGAAGTTTATGTATCCCTGAAGCCATTTATGCCAAATGGTCAAAGTAATAGGGATATAAAAAGGCAATGAATACAAATTACCCAAAGCCGTACTCTTGGGGGCACTAGTTAGGAGACACGGGGGAGGGTGCAAAGAATAAGGATAACAAAACTGCACACACTCTCTCACTCCGGTATTTGCAGTGCAAATTGACCGTTGCAAGTCACAAACACACACGCACTCAGGGTTTACGGGGGAAAAAACCCCTCGCCAGGGACCACACACTCAGACAAGGCAAACAAAACCACACGCACTCCTTCACTCCGGTATATGCAGTACAAATTGACCGTTGCAAGTCGCAAACACACACGCACTTTTTTTTTTGTTTGCCTTGTCTGAGTGTGTGGTCCCTGGCGAGGGGTTTTTTCCCCCGTAAACCCTGAGTGCGTGTGTGTTTGTGACTTGCAACGGTCAATTTGCACTGCAAATACCGGAATGAGAGAGTGTGTGCAGTTTTGTCATCCTTATTCTTTGCACCCTCCCCCGTGTCCCCTAACTAGTGCCCCCAAGAGTACGGCTTTGGGTAATTTGTATTCATTGCATTCATTCGGCCGTAGTACGTTCCCTTTTGCTTTATTATATAAAAAGGCATATAGCATCAGGCAAAAAAGCTTTCACAAGGAGGAGGGAATTAATGAAAAGAAAATTCTGCCAGAATGCAACAAAAAGGTTTATTAAAACTTAGATACCAGGTGTGGTTTTGTATTTTGTGGAAACTAGACCATTAACACAAGACGATAGGGGTAGATTAGGAGGCTTTTGAAATGGGAAAATGGGGTGTGGAGAAGGATGGAAAAGGTGAAAAGGTCAGAAGGAAAACAAATGAGGAAGTGAAGATCACTCTGAATGAAGTGATTTCTTGCAAGCAAGGCAAATTTTTCACCCATGGGGTTGGCAAAGAGGGAATTGTTGCCAGAGATCCTAAGGAGCCATGAAAATTAGATGCAAAGGATGTGTATAGGTGACGGGAGGTGCAGACTGTGGCACAGGGGATAACATTAGATCAGTGAGAAAGAGGCAGGAAAAGTATAGGCATGTTGAATGGAATTAAGGGTGGAAGGAAGTATGAGGGATTGAAGGAGGATATATTGTACTGTCAGGTATTGTTTTATTATGAAAGGCAAAGAAATCTTTCTGTGTCCATCCAAAACCTACCCTACGTAGGTTTTTGATGGATGACCTAATAATACTTAACAGAATGCTCGATTACTTTTCAGCTGAAATAAAAAAAATAAATTGCAATATTCTAGTATTAATGTCTAATCAATTGATGACCCAAAATAAATAAGCTGAAAACAAAAATCAATAAATGCTTTTCATAACAAAAGCAAAGCTAAAAAATCAATGATGGGGCAACAAAAGTATACCTTAAAAAATATAAATTATGAATGATAATTAAAAATAAAGACATGAAGAAAGAGATGCCAGTGGCTGAATCATATAAACAAATGCATAAAGATATACCTCATTTCCTGATGGAATCTATCAAAGTTGACTCTCCAATAAATATGATCATCCAGCAGGTTATCAGATTTGTCGTCTTTGTTTTGGATTTGCTGGGAAATCTTTTTCAAGTTAATATCGGGCACAAAATATAATTCAGCTTCTGTAATCACAAACGTGGGAATACTTGCTTCTGTAACTGAGGGGCATCTCTGAATGAAGTGATTCCTTGCAAGCAAGGCAAATTTTTCCTTCATATTTGGCAATGAGACTGTGTTTTTATTTCCTGAAAGGGAATGGGTAAAATATTAAACTTTTTGCTGGTTAAACTGAAGAGAATTTAAGGATAGCTGTAAGTCCCAAAAGATGATATAAATGGATGCCATCCTCCTTTTTATGCTAGAGCTCAAAGCTATACATGGATGAAAAAGCAGAAATGCGGAATCACTGTGCACAGAATAACATGTTAAATTCAATTAATTCCCCACCCTTCAGATTGAAAATTTTAATTACAACATTAAAACATGTTTTACCTTTATTTCTTGATATTTTTCAACTCACTGTACCATAATTAACCTCATAATGTTTACGAAATCAATGTTTGTAACTATTCGAAAACTTCATTGCGAAAACGGTAGACATTTTAAGCATATGATGTTTATGGGAAAACAGAATACGTATATTACTATGAATTTGGTATGGGCATTTCGCAATTTTAAGATTGACACAACCTCCATTAACTCGAAAAAGGGAAGTCTATTGTCCATGTAAAAACATTGTGATGTCGGGTAAGGCAACCTCGAATACTCCTAAGTTAAGTAAAGATTATAGAAATTATATATAACGAAAGTATTTACAACAATAAAATACCTTCCATTGCTTCTGTTAGTTTTCGTGCAACACTACACAACGTTCCAGACGCCGTTTTCTGCCCATACTGAAGTAAATCCTCCACTAGGAGTTCTTCTTCATCCCCAAATAATGACTTTATCATGAACAGATACCTGTGGAAAATATCCATAATTTTGAATGCACATACAACGAAATATTACTAATTGTACACAAACATGCTTACCTCATACCTTGGATAACGAAGTAATAACAGTAGTCTTTCGCAGTTGAAAATGTATTCGGGTCTCTCAGGATTTCGACTCTCAGCAAATTTAACCAGATTGAATTGGATTAACAAGCATAACGCCTCTCTTACCTGCAACGTTTTTCAAACTGTCGTTGTTAAAATTGTAGTGCAATTGCTACGGTAATCATGATTGCACCCGACTTGCTAAAATTACTATTTGAGACCAGCATCCAATGCACCCAAATGAATTATATGTACGAGTGGCGAATAATTAACGTAGAAAATAAGAATAAAATATAAAATGTTCCAACTGTCACCTTTTCTGGCGATAATCCAGTACTTGAAGTGAGTTCGCGAAGAGATTTGGCACCCCATCTAAATAAATCATCGCCAACTTTCTGCGCTGTTTCACCATAATGCTCTAACAGCAACACCGATACCAGTTTACCAAATTGCCAAGACATTTCTCTTGCACCTTTAACTTACGTTAACCTTCTCACCCCAAAATATGGTCCAAACTTTCGCATCGCGTTCAACAGCGCAAAATAATTGCGCTCATCGATGTTACACTGTCGTCCTCTCTCTCTCTCTCTCTCTCTCTCTCTCTCTCTCTCTCTCTCTCTGTCTGACGGTCTCTCTCTCTCTCTCCTCCGGCACCTTCATCCTGCCACTCCGTCACCCCCAACACTACAATTCCCCCTCAGGTAACCATGGAACGTAAGCATTGATATAAACAATTGTAGACCAAAATCTCTTTTATCTCATTTTGCTAAAATATTTTAAAGAATTTTTGGGTTTCCAGATAAGTTCAATGTTTTTTTTCTGATTCTTTTGGGGTTATTGTAAAGACAGACCTATTGTCAGCACTCATGAATGCTTTCAATTCCAACACCCGTTCCTTGGATAACCAGAATTCACTTCTTGCTTTGTTCTTGACCATCCTCTCTATTTGAGTAAAGCTAATCGATTGGGAGTCAGAGGCATGGCCAAGATCATACTTTTTTGAAAGATAAAAAAATAGTACAAATAACATTGAATCTGTAAAATATACATCAGATTCCTATCCTATTAGTATTAGAGTTCTGTAACGTTCAGTACTGGTACCTTGTTTATTTTTCCTTTCCATTATTATCTTTGAATATAAATGACCAAAGCATTAATTCCATACTTTTTACCAATGCTTCAAACTATAATTTCCAATAAAAGTAGCCAACGGCTTGTTAAAATGCAACAGATTTTAGACAGTGACAGTGTTGTAACCACAAACTAAATTTGCAAAAAAATATAGGTCCTTGAATTGCCAAGGCCCATTGAAAAAGCCAATTTCTGGTGTTTGTCATGACCCTTACCAGCATAGCAGCAGATATGTTGGCAATTTCTGCCCGGATGTTGCCCTTCATGGTCTTGTAGGGTCCTTGGATGGTTGACATGAACGTGGGATTTCAAAAAAAGCCACAAAAAACATTGCAAGGGGCCCAATTGGAGTAGTAGGCTGGCCACTCCGAGTCCCCCCTTCTTGAGAAGTGGTTCCCTGGGCAGTGTTCCCTCAACACGGCCATACGTGTCCTTGAAGTGTGAGCCGTTGCTCTGCCCTGTTGGAACCATATGACTCACGAGTCCAGTTCATCAAGTTGTGGAAAGAAAAATTCCTCCAACATGTTTACATACCAGTCTGAATTCACTGTCACTGTGACCTCAATTTCTCCAAAAAACAAGTTACCAGCAATACTGACTGAGAAAATTGAACTCTACACTGTGACTTCAGGTGAATTCAAAGGAATTTGATGGAATTCTCTGAGAATAATGTCAACCCAGTAGTGCATGTTCTGTTTGTTGACATATCCACTTACGTGAAAATGGGTTACATCACAGAAAAGCACAATTGCATCCTCAAGAAGGAGAAGCCAAGAGTCTTCAATGCAAATTCAAAGAAGAAAGGTCCTCCATCACACATTGGTTCCCTGGTAGCCTTGTCCTTTTGCAAAAGTGTGCATTGTTCCAATTCTGTTGAACCCAAACAATTTCCAAGATATTCATGTACTCCTCTCTTGATAAAAAAATATCAGTCGCTTTCCTGGTGAACAGTCTTTGAAAGCAAATAATTAATGGCAGAGAATGAAAGTTTGTGAAAATGAAAGTTTTAAAAATGTTTGTAATTTTGAAAGATATATGATAAAAGGAAAATGCTCACTTATATGTAATACTTTATACTAATTTCACAAAAATAAATGCAGCGATTCAAAATAATCATCAAAAAAAGTACTCACAATTAAATAGTTGCTGGAATCCAGTTTTAAAAAATGAGGATTCACATATTCATGTATTAGGATTCCCATTTTCTGCTTTCCATTTCCCAGATCGCTCTTTTGTCAGCACCTCATCACTGAGTTTGGCATTGAAGGTATTAAAATTCAGCAGGATGTGCCATTGTGGGAGGGAAACAAAAATTATGAATTCAATTGTGTCAATATATTCAAGAGATATATAATTTTTATCCATTCTATTCAAAAGAAATTTGGCAAAGTAAATTACATGCAGAAATCATGATCTATGGGGACTGAGGAATAAAAGACTTGAGTGCAGACAGCAAGGGCAAGGTGGACCATGATACATGAAGAGCATGGCATGGGCAGCGAGACATGGTCACCATGGCGAGTGACTGGCTGTGGGATAGAGATGACGTGAAGTTTGCCTTGGGGACTTTTTATCACCACCTCTGAATTTTGGGTGGAAGATTTCCAAATTATCCTCCTAGATTCCTAGGAAAACTCAATATGCAGACAGTATGCAGGGACAACCATTTGTATCAAGGTTATAATGCTACAGGAGGGCAACATTAGGAAAATGAAGGATCCAAACTGTGGCAATTGGATGATATAGATGAGTATGCTGAAAATCGTGGATTACACAAAACAGATTGGTGGAAATTATAAAATGAAGAAGCAATAACAACAATGCCATTTTTTCTTTAAATAGTGAGAATGGAATTGTGTTGAATTTCCCTAGTTGTTTCAAAATATACAAGTAAGTAAACAATCTTGGTGCTTTCATCACAACAGCACATATCAAAAACAGCACACCAGTAATCCCGACCACCCTACTCTCCGAGTCTTGCTCCAGCTGACTATTTCCTAAGTTGAAATCCACCTTGAAAGAATGCTGATTTGAAACTATTGAAGAAATTTTTTAAAAATTGTGTCGCAGGCTTAAAGGCTATCCTGAAAGATTCATTCCAGGTGGTATTCGAAAGCTGGAAAAAACATCAGAAGCGATGAGCATTGGCAACCAATTTTGAAGGCGATAAGCATGATAAAAGGGTAACCAATAAAATCAAGAATTTATTCACAGTCTCATCATTTTTTGAACAGAAATATGTAAACAATGTGCTGTTAATGTTTAACTTCAAATAAATCGAGGTGCATGATGTCTAACTAGGAAAAATTGACTCTTTTGTGCCTTTTCTCTCCATTATTAATCACTTGTCACATCCAGTATTATTAAATGTGATGCATCCAAATAGTTCTGGAATGAAGATAGTTCAAAGCATTGCTTATTTTCAAAAACAATCATTTTCATCCTTTTAATTTGAATTTATCATTATTGCACCAGAAAAACTGCCCTCATTGAATTCCTAATTTTTAATGTAAATTTGTAAATATTAGACACTGCTGTTGCAAATATCAATTTATACACTCCCATTGTATGGTAGATAAACTTCATTGTCCCATTTTTTAAAAGACTTTTAAGGAAAGACTCAAGCAATGTGCTGTAAAATATGATAGTCGAAGTTATTCAGAATAATTCAGAGAGCTACTTTGTTTTGAACTTCAGGTTTGAAAAATGACTGCACATGCTACACTACAGCTTTTCTACTGTTACTAGATCATGTGGAAGGAGATAAGATAAACAGGGGTACTATTTTCATTTAAATCTGGTGTCATATACTGACAATCAAGGAGAATCATAAGCATTGAACTACATTTTTTGCTTTACTTTCCACCTCTAACATTTCTACTATCAATCCTCTCACTGACTGCCCTGAACTGCTCTCCCTCGTCAACTTCAGAGTACCTCCATGACCCACCCCCATACACTCCACATGCCCACTTCCACAAATTTAAAGCTCTATTTTCTTCCACCTCTCTTCTATTTGAACTCACTCCCTCATTCCATTGATCTTTTTTACTTTGCTTCAATACATTTACTCCCGTAGCACTTTCCCATATCTCCATAATTAGATAACATAATGCCATCTTTTTTTATTCCTGTTGTTGATTTTTAGTGCATGAAGTGAACAGTAACTATGGCTGTATGAAAGTTTATGGGAAGAATCAACCCCAGCCATACTTTTACAAATGGGCAAAGGATATGGTGGGGGAAATTAGAAAGCAAGAAAAAATAAATAAAATAGACAAATAAATAATTCAAATTAAATAAAAATAACAGAAAATGATATAGGGGGGGCTAGAACAGAATATGATTAAACCAAAATATGATAACAAAAAACACTCTGGCTAAGGTGTACTAGATAGCAATGATCCTTGCCCTCATCAAGGACTCACCAGACAGGGCTTTCGAGGGAATTATCTCTGCAACAGTGGCCCACATGGTGTGATTCCACACTTAACAGTCAATATTTTCTCCATCGACTGGTTCTGTCTTCTTTGAAAGAGGTATAGCAATCATTTAAGGATAAAAATAACTGGCAAAAGCCATACATTTCCTACAAGGTTCAATAGTTTATAAGAAACCTATTCTTCACAATATGTAATGTTCATCATCAATTTGGGCCCCTGTAGATAATAATTAGATCAAAGAGGACTAGATAGAGGAAATCTAAAATGCTGAATTTAAAGTTTAAAGATCAGTGGTGTGTGATGGCTAGGGAACATATCACTACAGCATTGTGCTCAGAAATTCCTTACTTCCGTAAAACTAATCCCCTTACATCACAAATACAGTAAATACAAATACAGTATAAAACCTGTATATTCCTTAAAAATACATATACACAGAGATTTAGACATTCACTAGAGTGGATTTCCTGGTTTATAAACCAGGAAACATAAATGAGTTCACCTGAAGTACTTGGGGACTGTATTTTCCAAGAGAAAAAAAACTTGTTATTAAAAATTATTAAATTAAATCCAAATTTGTACTTTGGCCAAACCTGACTCTGCTGGAATTCTATTCAAACTTAGAGATTCAATGTTGAATATGAGTATTCATAGTCTTTAAGCCTTACATAATGGTTCCACATAAGGTTTTGTCCATAATGCAATGGACTTCTAGCAAAATTTATTTATTTATTCATCTTGGTCTGAATACAGCACTTACATCGGACAACAATCACAACACAACAGTAACAACAATGCAAACACCCAAGCCCTCGGTAGAAAAAATCCCACCCTGGTGGGAATCGAACCCGACGATTGGCAGACAAGGACGTTACCCTGCCGCCACCAAAGCCGGCAAAATAAATACCGTTAAACTGCTAAATTTAATTTTTTTTGCTAAATGTAATGAGATTAATTTTTTTCACTGGTATCATCAATTTTGTCTGTTTTCAACAACTAACAGATAAGTGCAAATGCTGGCATGATATAGGCAAGATGAATTTTGAACATACCTCATGGGTAAGAAACTTCTTTAGGGCACTTGTCAGCCTCCGCCAGCAGCTTCCACTTTGTCATCTTCCAAAACTTCCTTCACTGATCCTTCCACTTCTTCAGCAACAGCTACCACAAAATACTGCAAAATCTCCGTAACTTCTCAAAGTTCTTTCTCATCTTCATCTACATTTTTATGAACTTGTTGATAATTCTCAGATGAAGAATAAGATGAGGCAGGTTGAATTGATTGTAGGGCTCTAAGTGGTGTAGTCTTGAGTTAACTGAAATGGAAGCTACAAAGAGCTAGCCCACGACTACATCTCGTCCGGTACAAACTAAAGATTTTTCAGTGATACCAACATACACATTTTACCACAAAGTGAAGGGCTACATCCCCTAAACCAGTCCATTTGTATTGCAAAAACTGAAATTATAAACTCAGTATTACTTCCTCTAATCACTGGTAATTGCAAAATCGTACGCTTATTATAAAGTATATGATTCAAGGCTCCCCAAAGATAACTAAACTGAAATTAGCCCAAGCAGATAGTCATTTAGTATAGTGAAATTACAAAGTTTTATATAATATCTCCTAAATTAGCACATTTTCTTTCTTTAAATTTAATTGGTATACTGAGCAGTGCTCCATCTATTTGCATGAATATGGTTACTATATGCTCATGCCCTAGTTTAAGATCCAGGGACCACTCTCCTAATGAGAGTCTTCTTTTCAAGCACAAATCAGTACTAGGCAATATCTCCTGATCTAGAACATTTTTTTCATGAATTTTGCATAAAAACAAATCAGCACTCTCTCTATGTGCCTGTGAATAGTATTAACTCGTGGCCTAGTAGATGATACAGGGCCCACTGAAGGTGACTACGAAACTACAATGAACTTTTGAACCAATTGGGCCAAATCCCATGCTTGCCATCTGTCATCTGCCAATCTGTCCATCATAAAAGTCTTGGACTAAGTAAATGAGTTGGTTTCCAATTGTGTTTCTCAATAGTTGAATAGCATTTTTAACACGAGACCATCACTCTAAAGGCCAACTCCCTGCATTCAGGAACCTTCTGCAGTCTCCTCAATGAGCAACTTAAACTGCTGAAACTACCTTTCGTCTGGCACCTACACTTGTGTATTCCGATGACCTCTAGGGCTGTTCTTGAAAAACAAATGGTAAATGCTATTGGTAGGGTTACCATGCCAGGTAGGTCAAAGGTTAGGTGGCAGACAAAAGGTAGATCCCTTTGTGTCTGATCTGTAGTGAGGCGGCTGCAAAGCCATCAGAACCAAGTGGGGCAGCCATTGAGAGATAGTGTCACGTAAAAATCACTATTGAGGAAGGTAATGGAAAACAACTTCATTATTATTCCCATACATAATTTATAGAATTAACAGTATAGAGAAAATGAGTCATGGCAACTATGGGACTTGGCCCAATTGGCTGTTTGTTTACCCTAGCAACGGGAGAAGCAAGGCTGCCTAGGTCTTCATCTCATGAAACCCTCGAAAAGCAAAACTGACAGCAGCAGCAAAGAGGATGCATATGCCACATTTCCCTAAACCTCTCATTAATTCCACAGGAATGTTGTCTATCCCCCACGGCCTTATTTAGTTTCATCTCCCTTAATGCCTTTTCTATCTTGTCGTCGAGTATGCCTGGACCTAAGCTATCTTCTTCTACGTCATGTTCCTTTTCTATGTCAAACCTTGTTGGTCTAAGTTCTCTACCATACACTGTTTCTATATATTCCTTCCAACTCTCTTGGATTTTTTCTGGTTTAACTATTATATTACCCTACTTATCTTTTACTGTTAGCACAGATTTTGCCTTCTTACTTCCTGATAATAACTTAACCTTGCCGTAGAGTGCACCAATTTCATCCTTCCTCTGTAAACTTTCCATATCCTCGCATTCCACCATGCTTCTTTCGCTTTAATTGTGGCCCATCTCAATTTATTGTTTAACTCTTTGTACTTCATTTTGCCTAACTCTGTGCTTACATTCTTCCATCTTCTTCTCTCATCCATCTTTGCAATCATCTCATCCGTTACCCATGGTTTTCTTATCCTTTTCCTGTTAATGGTTCCTATACTGTCTTCTGTGGCTTTTGATATCACTTTCTTGATACATTCCCATTTTTCTTCGATAGTACTCAGCTCTTTACCGTCATCCATGATTTTCTCTACAGCCTGCTGATACTCCTTCCTCGTTAATCCATTTAATGCTTCTATATTCCATTTCCTAACTCGCCGCCCCAGCATTATCTTTTTGAAATGGACATTACATTTCATAACAACTAAATTGTGGTCAGAGTCCGCATTCGCTCCTGGAAAACTTTGCGAATTTATCACACTATTCCTAAACCTGTGCCTAACCATAATATAATCTAACTACTACCTCTCGGAGTCACCTGCCATTTTCCATGTATACCTACACCTTTTGTGGTGTTTAACCCATGAGTTGGTGATGACTAACCCCTGTCTCCTGCAGAACTCAATCGCTTTCTCCCCACGTTCATTCCTCGTGCCTAAACCGTAGTCCCCCACCTCATCACCATCTCTTCCTTCGCCTACAATCGCATTCCAATCCCCCATCACTATCAAATGTTTCCCTGCAGGAACACACTCGATTATATCCTCTAACTCATCGTACATCCTATCAACTTCTTCCTCCTTTTGGTTGCTCAGTGGCATGTATACCTGAATAATGACCAAGTTCGTCGGCTCTGCTTTAATCTCTACGAGTAATATTCTATCCGTTGCTTGCTCTATGTTGACTACGCTTCTTCCTACCTCTTTATTTAATATAAAGGCAACCCCTCATTGGCTCTCATCCCTGCCACTGTATATTTTCTATAATTATCACTCCAGTAATTGCCGCTATCCTTCCATCTCACCTCACATAGATGTAAAACATCTATATTACCTCTTTCCATCTCTCGCATAATATTCTCTAATTTGCCTTTCCTCAACATTGTCCTGGCATTCCATGTTCCTATTCTAACTACTTTAGTCTTCTTCTGCATCTTCTGTTCTGCTGCTGTTATTTCTCCCCTGCAAGGGTTTTGTGGGATGATGACTGCGGAAGCCTTGCCTCCCCCGCTGCCAGGCATGACACACGGCCACTTGGGCTGAGTCCCGTAGTTGCCAGGACTCAATTTCTGTTTTGTATCCATCATTTTTCATTGGAATAATAATTGAGGTGGTTTCCCGTTGCCTTCCTCAATAGTGTTTTTAACATGACACCATCACTTAATGGCCGCCCCACTGGGGTCAGATGCCTTTGAAGCTGCCTCACTGAGGAACATATGCTGTGTGGACTACTTTGGACTTTCGTTTGACTCCTAACCTTTGACCTATCTGGCATGGGTGACCCTACCAGGAGCAATTATTATTGCTCTTGCCAGCACAGCTCTAGGGGTCATCGGAACGCACAAGCCCTTCCACCACAACAAGGTTGTAGTCAATGGGAGGGTTCTCACATCAATCTCACTGAATTTCCAATTCACTCAGCTATGTTTGCAACTTCAATGAGAGTGTGACTAATAAACTAATGCTAGGTCATCAGCAAACCTAACTGATTTTGAATGAATTCCTTCCCAACTTTCATTCCTGCTTCTAGTTCTTTCCATTCCGATCTCCTTAAAACCTCTTCAATCATTTCCTCCACATGTACGTTGAACAGCAAAGGTGATAATGGATAACCTTGCCTTACTCCTTTTCCTAACACTGCTCATCCAGGCTCTCTGTCCCCAACTTACACCTGAGCAGTCTGAGACATGTAGTGATTACATTTTAGCCTTTTATTCCTACATTCTATTCCTATGTAGTTCAATACATTAATTTTCCTAATTTACCCTATCTTATGCCCTTTTGGAATTTATAAAACAGGTAAATAAATCCTGTTTGTATTCTATCTTGGTTCCTCTCTATTAGTTATCTCATTACTGCCACATAATCACATGCATGCCTCTCCCCTTCCTGAACCCAAACTGTACATCCCCTAAGTATTATTCATTTTCCCGGCTTTCCATTTTCTAAATGATTATCCTGAGAACCACTTTAGTTGTTTGCGATATAAAACTTATTGTCCTATAGTCCTTGCATGATGCAGCCTTTATCTTTTTTGGAATACAAACTCTCTCATAAATGCTAAAAATTAGTCCGTATAGACTTTTCCTGCACAATTTCCTATAAATTTTAGTAATTCTGCAGGAATGTTGTCTACCCCTACCACCTTATTTGGTTTCATCTCCCTTAATGCCCTTTCTATCTCTTTGTTGAGTATGCCTGGACCTAAGCTATTTTCATCTACGTAATTTCTCTTTCTATGTCTTAGTTTGTTGGCCTAAGTTCTTTACCATACAATTTCTCTATACAATTCTTCCATCTCTCTTGGATCTTTTTTGTTTCAATTATTTCCTTACCTGACTTATTTCTAACTGCTGACATAGATGTTTCCTTCTTACTTCCCAATAGTGTTTCAACTTTCATGTTTAGTGAACAATTTCCTTTGTTTAACTTTCCATATCCTCATACTGCACCTTTCACCATGCTTATTTTGCTCCACTGGGAAACCTCATAATATGAGCGTAATGCGTTTCACAATCTTTCTTGTAAAGCAAAACACTTATTTAGGGAAACAACTTTTTACAAATAAATTAATATGAAATATGATATTGCATTCCATGGTGCAAAGAAATAAATTATGTATAAGGTTTATTCAAAGAAATTTATGCATACATTGTTCAAAATCGTGGATCTCATTCACCTTCTATCACCGAATGAAGCAGCCTGGAATGTGAACTCGGCTTGGAAAAGCAAAAAAAAATCAAAATCAATTGCTAATAATTTATGATTTGTACTGGATTCCTTTTTAGAAACTGTTTAGAGAAATTTGCTCTCAATGATGCTTCAAAATTTGGTAAAATTGCAGATCAACGCTTGTTAAATAAATTCATGGCATGCATTGCCACTTCCTTATTAGGGCGATGCATGATACGATGCAAAAGTTTCTCAAGACCTACGCATCTCATTTAGCCTGCTGTTTTGGACTTGAAGGTTCAAAGAGTTTCTGAATGGTAAACAAGCAGTGGTTTGATTATCAAATTACAACTTGCATTTGCACAAAATAGCAATGTGAAACAGCCTTTCATTGCCTTGTGGTCAGGCAATGTATTCTCTTCTACTTTTATTTGCACAAATATAGGTTTGCTTTGGCATTTTCTTCCTGAGGAGAAATGTCTCATCATATTTATAAGCGTGTTCTGGCAGGTGATCCTCAGAATCTATGAGCTATAGTAAGCCACCAATGAAGTTCTCTACTGCCTTTGACTCAGAACTTACTGCTTCACCATGCCTTACAACACCATGGATGATGGTTCTTCTCGAACCACACATGACTTCACTTAAATTATTGTTCTGCCATTGATGATCCTGATATCTTATTAACAAGGTCGGCGAAAATCACTTTCCCCTTCTCACATAGTATACTCTTTTTAGTGGTGTCATATTTGCCCTCATCCCTCTTGAATGTGATTTTTGGGGTAACTATAGCAACAAAACTGATGTCGTCTTAATTTATTTTTACGTTCTTTAAGTAATAATATTCATAATGAATTGTAAATAATAATAGGATTTTAAAAATGAAATACATTTCATTATTCAGTTAATCCAACATCTTTATTACCTTTTATCCTTATTTATATAAAAAATTTCCAGAATACACAGCTTAATACATGCGACCTTTTTTTTATTTTCAACTTTTAACTTTCATACAAAATGTCAACATTTTCAAATAAAACACGATAACAAATCCACATAAGTTTAACACATACCAAAATCTTGCTGTTAAATTTTTCGTTATGTTTACCTTATTTATTAGCATGCATGATATATCATTAAACATTTCTCATTTAACGTTTTTATAAATCAAACCACTGGCATTTTCCACACATAAAATTATTTGAACATCCAAGTTTGAAATTCAAACTTAAAAAATTCTGCATTACTTGAAATTGGAGACACCATTTACAAGGAGCCTACACTTGTAAATGGTGTCTCATTGCCTAATATTACACCAAAATTTAACATTAAAAAATTTAACCCTGAAATGTAGCATAAAAAATGAATCTTTAGATGACAAGGCAGTAAATACAAGGTTTGTATAAAAAGTGTTGGTAATGATTTTTTCTTGATGTGTGCATGAAGTACTGAATTCACAATTCGTTAAGTGTACGCATGATTGCAGATTATATTGGCATTGATAAGATGACGGTGCACACCATTATCATGGAAAATTTGCACTGAACTCATCCTGAAGGTCTTGATGGACAACCAAGAGAGCAGAGTCGAGAGTGTCTGCTTACGAAAACCTTGTGCAATGGCATCATGACGATTCCCTAACCCCCTTAGAGTTCCGACTTGGAACCAGCAGACTATTTCTTATTCCCAAAAGTGAAATTATCCCTCTAACGACACGGCCATGGAACTCTATGTGCCGTCTGTCAAATAGGCTTGTAGGTGTGCCTATAAGGACCTTCTGGAATCCACCTAACAGGGAGCCTTTGAGTCATGGAAAAGCCACTGGCAAAAGTGTGACAACACTAACTGGATATACCTAGAAAAATTTTGAGGAATTGTAGCAATATCTGAAATAAACCCATTTTTTTCAAACATTTTTCCGATTCTTTTGATCCAATTCATGTATAATACATATTATCATATTATATGTATGAAATTTGAATGAAAGAAATAGTTTGTCATAAAGGGCAAATTAAAATATTTCCTTCCAGTATATGCTTCTCATATGGCCACAGCATTTCAATCATGATGTTACAAGCCCTTCAAAATTACATTTCTTTTGAAAACAAATCCTGAATGCATTTTCCTTCACCATTTTCAATGGAGTGAACCTAATACAGAGCATCCTCACCCAAGACCACCTTTTTCATGGGGTTATTATTTTCCTAAACATATATTGACTTCTTCATTGCCAAGGGGTACACTGTCTTCATTTATGTCAGGCATGAAGAGAAGTTTCAGCAATTCCACCTTGAGAAGGAAAATCACCAGAATCCTGAGCGTATATCTTGTCATCAAAGAACTTCTGTAAAATTCTTTACTGTGCAGTATATTTGGTACTTCTTTATAATGCTTATATTTGATATTTTTCACTTGATAATTCAGGTGAGGAAGATTTTGTGAGATCAGTGTTAGTTCATATTCCGAAAAAGGTAAAGGCTACATCATGTGAGGATTACAGAACAATAAGCTTGATATCCGAGACAGCTAAAGTTATTCTCAGGATCATCAACAAAAGGATAGAGAGTAAGGCAAATGATTACTTAGGGGATGATCAGCCTGGGTTTAGGATAGAGAGAGGTACGCGTAATGCAATTGCAGCAATGAGATCACTAATCAAGAGG
This sequence comes from Hetaerina titia, assembly GCA_037158775.1. Classification (NCBI taxonomy): domain Eukaryota; kingdom Metazoa; phylum Arthropoda; class Insecta; order Odonata; family Calopterygidae; genus Hetaerina; species Hetaerina titia. The sequence goes on along the minus strand of CM073775.1, from coordinate 1,972,432 downwards.
AATATAGAATACAATCAGGATGTATTTGCCTGTTTTGTAGATTTCGAAAAAGCGTTTGACAGAGTGAATTGGGAAAAACTAATGAGTATATTGCAGAAAATAGGAATGGATTGAAGTGACAGGAGACTGATCCGCAACTTGTACGTGTCTCAGACTGCTCAGGTGCAAGTGGGGAACGGAGAGTCCGGATGGGCAGTGTTAGGAAGAGGTGTAAGGCAGGGTTGCTCATTGTCACCGGTGCTGTTCAACGTATATGTGGAGGAAATGATTAAGGAGGCATGGGAAGAACTGGAGGTAGGAATGAAAGTCGGAGGGGAATTCGTAAAATCGGTTAGGTTTGCTGATGACCAAGCATTAGTTGCTCAGTCAACCAAGGGGTTGCAAGCATTGTTGAGTGAATTGGAGGTTCAGTGCGATAAATATGGGATGAGAATAAATATTAATAAAACAAAGGTTATGCGATTTTCCAGAAAGAAAAAGGCTAAGCTAAATATTAAAATAGGCGGGAAAAAAATAGAGCAGGTAGAACAGTTTACATATCTCGGAAGTGTTTTGGACCAACACGGTCAAAGTGGTAGGGACGTAAGGAGAAGAATTGCGCTAGGCAAGGAGGCGTTCTCAAGGAGGTGGGAGTTGATGACGGGGACGTTGAGTAGGGATGTTAAGACAAGACTCGTAAAAACTCTGATATGGAGCGTAGCTATGTACGGCGCGGAAACGTGGTCGCTGAAGCAGGTCGATAGACGTAGATTGGAGGCTTTTGAAATGTGGGTGTGGAGAAGAATGGAGAAGGTGAAATGGACCGAAAGGAAAACAAACGAGGAAGTACTGGAGATGGTGGGTGAGGAGTAGGGTTTGTTGAGAGAAATCCTATGGAGGCAAGAATAATGGATGAAAGGCGTATTGAGCGGTAGTGGAATGTTGAAGAAGGTAATAGAGGGGAGAATGTTAGGCAAACGAGGAAAGGGCAGGAACAGGATAGGGATGTTGGTTGGGATGAAGGGAGGAAAGAAGTACACAGAGATGAAGAGGGACCTGATGTAGATTAGGTTGCTGGATTGGGTTTTGTTTGGAGTTACAAAATGTTTATTTGATAGTTGTGTCCATCCAAAAACCTACGTCAACTGGTAGATTACCTAATAATAATAATTCAGGCGATGCAAGGGGCCACCTGAACCCAATTGGTCCATATCCAGTTTGACCTGATTTTAGAAACCTGCGAGATTGTATTTAAACCTATGCACAGTATTCCATATCCAGTAATCATCTTTTAAAGGACCCTCTTTGTCAGTCTTAAGAGGCTCTGTGAGCTTATGTATGTCTTGGGATTCGACCCCTTCAAATGTCTGATTAATCAAGGTGCTTCGTGATATGCATACTCAAATACACAAATCATGTCTGGCAGAAAAAAACTTTTTGAAATTTTCCCCTTTCAGGATATGCTCAAGGGGTATTACTGCATTTAAAACACCAATTGATCTAAGTATATTTGCTGCAATTGTCTACTAGCCATTTTGTTTCTACCACCAATTTGGTAACTGATAACAATTATTGATCACCTGGATTAACTGCTGGATTAACAATTTAACTTTTTTGTGGGTCAATGAATTAATCCATTTCAATACAACTTACAAGAAGAGCATAATGAAAACAAGGTAATCCTTATGTAAATAAATATTAATGATGAAAGGGTACATTAATTTACCATTCCACAAGCATTTTGTCAAAATACTTCCCTTAATGAACAAATTGAGTAGCTTCAGGCTTGATGTGGTGGAAATCAAACATCATGAATAACTGTTAGTAGCACTTTTCCACTGGAACAAATTTATTTTAAAATCAGGTTTTGATGTATTACATGGCCATGAGGTAACAAAATGAAGTTGTGTGCCGTCTTATATACTACCTTGATCAAAAGGTTCCCGGAATTTATTCAGAAAATTAAAAATACAAGTTTATTCATCTAAATCTATATTGTCCCCTTCAAAGTAATCCCCATCGACTGCAACACACTTATGCCAGCGCTTGATCCAATCCTCGAAACATTTTTTATATTCGGTTTTCGGTATGTCCATCAGTGCTTCCTGCGATTTTTCCATTACTTCCTCTCGGCTGCTAAAACGCGTTTCCCGTAATGGTTTTTTAACTCGATTGAACAGAAAGAAGTCACAGGGAGCCAAATCAGGTGAATTCGGTGGCTGTTGGATGGTATTTGTTGCATTTTTCGTCAAAAAATTACGAATAATGATAGCACTGTGCGACGGTCTCGACGCACTGTGCGACGATTTCTGGTCTCTTTCGGCGAATTGCTTCACGCAAACGTCTCATAACGCTCAAATAATACTCTTTGTTTACTGTCTGGCCTTCTGGCAAAAATTCATGATGCACTACACCGTTGTAATCCATGAAAACCGTCAGCATTGCCTTCTTTTTTGACTGAAAACGACGTGGTTTTTTTGGTCTCGGCTCATTTGGTGAACGCCATTCACTTGCCTGATGTCTGGATTGCGTGTCGTACTCATAAACCCACGTCTCGTCTCCAGTAATGATCCTTTTGATGAATGTGGGATCGGATTCAGCCTCGCAAATCATGTCTTTTGCGACGTCAACACGGTCTCTTTTTTGCATGAAATTGAGGTATTTTGGCACCAACTTTGCTGCTACACGACGGAAACCCAAATCATTAACCACAATGTCTTGGGCGGATCCATAGGCAATGTTCAAGTCCTCCGCTATTTCTCTGATGGTTAATTTGCGGTTATTGACCAACATTTCTTTTACTTTATCAATTTTTTCACCGACTTTCGATGTCGATGGTCTGCCACTGCGTTCATCATCTTCGATTGACTCACGACCACTTCTGAACCGCTCGTGCCACTGGTAAACGACCATTTTTTTAGATAATCGTTGCCAAAACACTTTTCCAACATTTCCAACGTCCGTGCGCCACTAAATCCGTTTTTTACGCAAAATTTAATACAAGTTCGTTGTTGCAAATTTAAATCCATTTCTGTAATTGTAAAAAATCGCCAACACACACAGAGATAGATGTACTCTTGGCTACGTAACTTTTGCAAATGTCAAGTTATGACACTAAGATTTAAAGGGAATATCAACAACAGATGTACCAATTTAACAAAAAAAAACAGAACTCAAATCGGAACGATGGGAGCACCACACGGTGGTTATTCCGGGAACTTTTTGATCAAGGTAGCACATTTAACATTCTGGAAGGGGGGGAGTGGACGTGGCAGGAAAAGAAGAGAGGGGGGAAGAAGGGCTTGAGCAAGGGGGAAAGGGGAGGGGGGAAAGAGAAGTGAAGCGTTTGCAAAGGAAGGCAGAATACAGAGTTTTGACTTTGTTAATAATAGTACAAAAACTCTTGAAGTGTGAAGAACACCCCCGTCCTCAATGATATAGTTCACTTCCTCCTCACCCCTCCTTTCCATCAACTTTCGTTTGTAAACATTGAGTGTCCCCTCCCATCCCCCCAGTGTGTGAGTTAAGAGTGGGGTATTCCATCCTCACCCTTCCAGAAGGGCCTAATTCCCTGGCCCACTCCAACCCTCAGCCCGCACACTGGCGTTGTCTTGCCTGCCGATGGATGGGTTATTGGTGACTGCCGCCATTATGCCCAAGTGGGCTCAAAGAGTATTAAAGGCCCACCCTAGTGGACCTTTAACCCTTTGTAATGTTTTTACCAAGATTGAAACTGTATTCCGTTATCTTTTGAAAACCTTTCCCTTCTCTTTCCCCCACCCTCTTTCCCCCTCTCTCAGTCCTTCTTTCCCCCCCTCTCTCTCCCTCGCCTCATTTCTTGCTGCACCCACTCCCCTCCTTTCGGAATGTTAAATGTGTATTAGACAGTACTCAACTTCATTTTGTTACCTGATGATGATGTAATACATTGATACCTGATCGTAAAATAAATTTTATCAAGTGGAAAAGTGTTACTATCAGTTATTCATTACTTCTGTTAATGGTTGCAATATTGTGTATTCTAACAACCCGTATTCCTTTAATAATTGTAAGAATCTTTTCAAAACATCATTATCAATTCAAAATGGTGTTAATTGGTAGTGAGTCACCATTACTTTACATAATGAGTCTGGGAAGAAACATTAGGGGTGAATAAAATAATTTATCCACAGGTTGTAATTCCAAGGTGAAAATATATACACTGCACTCTCAAATGGTGAAGAACAAAAGTACCACACATTGAGAACTACATCATAGAGTGAATTAAAAAGAATAAGAGGTAATCAAAATGTAAACTTATGAATGGATATATTGTGTTTACACAACCAACAATAGCTGTTCTCATTTGCATAATATATGTACAGAAATCTACCATAGGAAACTACTTTAATAATTTTTATCCAAATTATGAAATAAAGAATGAAATATTTTAATTTGTCAGCAAAAGGTATTTTAAAAATGACTTTTAAATCAATTTTTAAAAACTAGTTTTTCAACCTAAATATTTGGAAATTTTCAAATATGAAATGCATGAAATTGAGACACCCATTAAATGCTTACACTTTACTATTTTTTACCAATTAAACTATAGGAGACTTTATTTAATGATTGGTATGTACTTCAGGTAGGGTTATTATTTCATACCCATTTAGCCATTCATTATGATAGAATTTAAAATGGATTTATTAGTCACCAAATATTCTTCGATCTTCCTTTTGAATGAAACTAACAAGAGGCAATTGTAAATTTATAAAAAGATTCACATGAATAAACCAAATGTCGCTAAATTTATTAGCAAACTTCGCATGAAAGTATCACTCGAAAATTGTTTATGGTCCTATCCTTATTCTTCAAGGAAGAATTGAGGATTTCCAAAATTACATTGGTAAAGAGGGCTAAGGGTTATTCATGGATTCACTGTCATTCACCTGGGATGAGGAAATCCCCTAACGGAAATCATTATGGAAGTCATTGGATGTGGAAAACTGCTGATTCAATGCCGTAACTGCACACACATGAATAGTAGTTCATAAGGTGCTCTGACATTTGAATTCATACCTTATTTTAACTTTAATATCATAAGTGAATAAGATGACGTATTACCAAAGTCATTCGAGGAAATAGAAGCAACAAGCTTTGTGGTAGTCAGAAATTTCATTGGCCACTAGCTTAGACAGTCTATCCATAAAGACTGTCCCTTTGCTCAGGAAGTGAGACAAATTCAGGATATTCTTCATAAAACGTCTTCAGCAATATTTGTATTGTTATGTCTCCTTCTGAAGAAGTAATGCCCAATATTTTGCAAGAAATATGTATGTGTAAGGCGCTTGAGTGGATTTGAAAGTCTATTTTGAAAATGTTACCGTAAATTGTCGAGAATAATGAATAGAGGAAATGTGTTCAATAATTTACTGGTTGGCCGGAAAAGTAATGACACTGCAAAAAATTTCGTCTGACTATTTCATTGAATCGATTGCATAATGAGTTCAAAAGCACAGATGTTGAAGTCTATTTTGCAACATTGTGATGAAGTTTCCTCAGCATCCAAGGATTTGCAGACACCCCCTGATGCTGTTTCCTACGAATTACCACTGTCAAAAGTACTTGAAGACTTAGGGTTAACTGAAGGTTAGAATTAAGGCACAGAGTTCCCATAATTTTCCATAAAACTCGGCGTAAATCGGTTTCAGTGAAACGAAAATAATATTTCCAAATACATATTTCTCGTACTGTACAGCATACAGCGTTCCCAAGGACGCGATTAATTAATTAAGACCATGAGAAATGCTTTCATCTTTCGATTTTGTACATCCATTTCTCAACGTGATTGTAATAATTACTGAATCCAAAGCCGAGGGGGTATTCCCAAGACCGAATGGTGCATTTTTATTAGTTAGTTGCTAACGCCAATAGGGCTTGGAATATCCTCATAGAGCCTTGATCGAGACCACATGCACGCAGTACGGGGCGAGTGGTGGCTAGCGTCTAGTACCAGTCGACTGGCCGTCAGATTCAAGTCTATCAGCGTTTAGGCCACTGGGTCTGGCTGATCGGGGCTATATCGTCGGCGTAGCAGCTGACCCGACTCAAGCTGCGTCTGCACAGACTCGGGTAACAGGTCAGTCACTGACGCGACCTTGGGCCGTGAAAAACGAGCGATGGGATACCCGCCAGTATCTTGCTTCATAGCGAGATTACGCCTAGTATTAACCTTAATTGGAAGTATGCAAACGCGATTACGGAATACAACGGTTATTTGAATTTATTTAATAACGATTTAGCGTTCCCCGTATAAAGGCTTTTTAAGTGAATATGAGAATATTTTAAATGAGTGGATTTATGTTTTAAAATTACAAAGGGCAAATAGCAAGGGCAAACGTGTGCACTGTGATGTATCTAATTCCGATGGCTTTCGTCTGAACACGCGCCAGTTTGATACTCCACGGTCGGGGCTCGACTGGGTATCATCGAGTTGGACTGAGGTTCGAGTCCATCTCGCCGGGAGCGGTTGCCATTCCCTCCCCTCGGCAATTTGGCGATGGGTCGGTGGAGTGTTTTGACCGAACGGCTAGGCCTCGACTAACGATTTGCAGGACTTCAAACACATGTAACATCTGGATTTCGCACAAATCGTTCCTTCACTGCAGTCGTCTCAATGGCGCTCGCTCATGCCCAACTGCGGCGTGGGGTTCACGAGGAATCAGCTGAAGTCGGGTGGAAGGGCGCTATTTATTTTCAATTTTAACTAATTTAATTATAAAACAGTTTCTGGCGTAACTTGGTGGAAAATCTTCATACTGACTTTTAATAATCAAACCACTTTACTTTTCCACATAAAATTTTTAATTTTTTACTACCTTTAATGATGTTATGTTATAACGAAACCTGGGTAGTAAAAAATTAAAAAGTTTATGTGGAAAAGTAAAGTGGTTTGATTATTAAAAGTCAGTAATTTAATTATTTTTATTCAATTTAACCTCTGTGAAGCCCCAATTGAACCTCCTGGCAAAATCATATTGTGAACAGCTTGTAAAAATAGAGGATAAAGAAGGGAGACGAGCAAGCAAGGGACGAGAGGAAGCCGAAAAGCAGGCCCCGTCGCTTAATCCGACCCGGAAACGAGGGCCGGCGAGGCACCCCCCCCCCGTTCGACTCGTCTTCTTCCAAGCCCTAACTGGACGGCGAAGGGGAAGAGCATTGCAAGCGAAATTGCTACTATCTATTCACCGCTTTTTATGCTGTGATCTGCCGTTTGATTCTTCGCACCATCTTGGTAGAACACACTAACCTCACCATGGTTCCTTAACCTATTCTAATTTACAACGTTGGCAACGCGAAAGAGTCTACGCCGAGCCAAATGAGATAATACCGAGGTCATTCGCTATCGTGTTCTCCAATGACAGAAAAAAATCTCGAATCATAAAATGGCAATCCGCATATAAAAAACATTTCATAGTTTCCTTTTGGTTGTGCTGGAGACAAAACAGGTGTACTTCTTGGAGGCAAAAAGGTTTCATTCCCGTGAATAAATTTAATTTCAATTAATACATTTCTGGAATTTATTTTTAAAGGAACCAAATTTAATATCTCATCTTGCCTCTGCCACAATGCTATGCAGCAGAGGGGATCCCTAATTTTTCAGTAATTCCATTGACTAACAGAGTAAATTCTCCCCGACCTCTAAAATGTTCCATAATTCATTGTCTCATATTTAACACATTTTACACCGCGGTCTCTACTAACTCTTTCTGCATTAATTTATGAGACCAGGCGATCTTACTGGTAAACATGGACGTGCACGCATCCCTAATCCAACTGTACTAATGCACTTGAAAAGGATGTGGACTTCCCATGCATTAGGCTCGTAATCAGTTCCGTAGCATGACGAATCCACGACCTCATTTTCCACGATCAGCTTCCGAATGTGCCTTCCAATTACTTTGACTATCTTTTTAATTTGACACCATGTAACTATGCATTATTGAATGATAGCGGATAAATTAAAAAATATTGTACATTTCTTTTAAATAACTCCATACTTCAGAAAATATTCGCGAACTGCTGTCTTGATTTTTCCCATGCTAAAGTAAAAATGACATTTTTGAGACATCCTGTGCATGATTTCATTCGTATTTTTTCAACCATTACTTCAAGTTCCTACTTCAATGTAATTTCTAATTATTCTCTCCTAACACTGCCCATCCGGACTCCGTTCCCCACTCGCTTCTGAGCAGTCCGAGACATGTACAGGCTGCGGATTAGCCTCCTGTCCCTCCATTCTATTCCTATTTTCTGTTATATATTCATTATTATTTCACAATTCACTCTATCAATCGCCTTTTCGAAATCTTCGAAACCGGCAAATGCATCCTTATTATATTCTTTGTTCCTCTTTATTATTGACCTCATTACTGCAATGCCATCACAAGTGCTTTCCCCCTTCCTGAACCCAAACTGACAATACCCTAAGTAATTATTTACCCATCCCCTTGTTAATGGCCCTAAGAACCACTCTAGCTGCGTGGTATATCAAACTTATTGTTCTCTAGTCCTCTCATATTGCTATCTTTTCCCTTTTGGGAATGAGAAAAAACACTGATCTGACCAATTTTTCCGGCCTTATTCTTCTCTCACAAATGCTACGTTAGTTCCTCAGGAATGTTGTTCATCCTTATTTGATTTCATCTCCCTTAACGCCCTTTCTATCCCTTCGTCGAGTATGCCTGGACCTAAGCTATCACCCTCAACGTCATGTTCCTTTTCTATGTTCAACTGTCTTTCTATGTCCTTGTTGGCCTAAGTTCTTTTCAATAGAGTTCTTCTACGAGTATATATTCCTTCCGTCTCTCCTGGATCTTTCCCGTGTCAGCTATTATCCTACCCGACTCTAACTGTTAGCACAGATCTTCCCTTCTTACTTCCCGATAGTGATTTAACTTGGCTGTATAGCGCACCGATTTAACCCTTCCTCTCAAAACTTTCCATATCCTTTCACTGCGTTTTCCACCATTCTTCTTTTGCTTTATTTGTTTCAAGTCTCAACTTATTATAAAACTCTTTGTGTTTCCTTCTGCCTAGCTCTGTGTTCACATTCTTCCATTTCCTTCTCTCATCTATCTTTCTAATCGTCTCTTCCGTGATCCATGGTTTCCTTGTCCTTTCCTTATAAATAGTGGCATACGAATACACCCTGTTACACATACGCACACTTACACACAAACACACACGCCCCGCGGACCCCTTCGCCTCAACCCAAGAGGCAGTCACGACAAAGGAATGTCAATGGAGGGAAGGTTCTTCCATTTTTGATCTGTTAACTCCGGCCCAATGGATTTACCGTGGTACCCGTTTTACTGTGGTATTACCAGTTGCTTAATTAAAAAAACGGTTTTCAACATAAATGTGCTGAATTGATCCATTTTAAGGAATTTAGGAATATTTGTGGCCATTGTTTGAATGAAAGCAATTCTCACTCTCAGTCGAGCCAGGCATGTGAGTCCATGCCCTGGATGGATGGGAAGGAAAATAACATTGTTCTTAGGGATTGATGAGATTTCCACTTTTTCTCAGCAAAGAATCCTGCATAAAGAAATGGCCCTTATGTCCATTCAGCTGATAAGTTTCTTTAAGAGTTCTAAGATACACACAACTTTTTGGCCAAATAAAACCTTTGTCGAAATATTTATCTATTCATTATTTATGTACAAAAGCATAATATCTTCTGCAAAAAAAATGGAATGGACTGGGAACTTTCAATCGAATTTCCTTCTTATAATTCAGACTTCATTTATTACATTCGAAACCATATAAATCTGACTGTCGTAGGCAAATACGTAAGATGCATCAAATGTACAAAATCTACATAATATTTTTCAAAATGGTTGTTTCCAATCTATACCCACAATTACAATGTTAGAAAACGTTTGATAAAAAAGAGTTAGCAATGATATATGGCTGGAGCTAGATGTTTCTTTTCTGTGCCTTCAGGTCTACAGAATCAACGGAGGCAAAAAGAAAACCTAAAAAATTACCCAAACGATTGGATGCTCATGAATGAGGATAAATCAGAACTTGATACTTGCATGACAACTTTAGATCATGTTTATCATTATGATTAAGCCCTGTCTCCTACAGAATTCTATTGCTTTCTCCCTGCAGTCATCTGCATCTACGTAAAACCCCGCAAGCCGCCCCAAGGGCGTGTGGCGGGTCACCACCCGTAAAAGGGAATAAATCCACATACAAAATCAACTCATTCATGCAAACCGATACCCACAGTGGCGTACACATTCATGCAAAAATCCGTTCAACTTACACGAATGAAAATTCATATACTATCAACTAACAAACAATTGCACCTTAGGATGCAGTAAAAATGTATCCATTAACGTTCTAGCTAGAATTCGGAAAGTAAGAAGACGAAATTTCACTAACACATGGACATGCAACAAACACAACGGTTTCCTCCCCAAGGACACAGGTAGGGAATTTGACTCAACTCTGCAGGTAGCGGGAGGGTCCCCCCTCAGAGAGACATGAGGGATGGAAGGGGAAACTTAAAAACAGACCAAGTCTTTCCCTGTTCCTACACCGTAGTCTTCCATCTCACAACCTGCCATTCCTTCACCTACCTTTGCAATCCAAAACCCAATCAGCATCCAATGTTCCTTCCAGGAACACTGATAATTAAGTACTTCAGCATAACATACCCTGTCGACTTCTTCCTCCCTGCGATTGCTTGTTGGCATGGAGAAGTGAACGATTAAATAAAAAATAACAGTTTGCGTTGCAAAAAGTTCTCCGGATTTTAACCCGAGTCCTCAAGTCAATAACTAAAAGCTCTATTCACGAGGGTACCATGATTTCATCATTTATGTAAACAATAAATTATGTACTCGATCTTCATTGCATTGCGCCAAATAAAGAAGAAGAGGTGCGGAATTCCACATTGATTATTTCCGACACCGTCGTATTACGACAGTGGAAACTAATATTTTCACCGGAGAAAGACGAGCTCCAAGGTGCGTGGACAATGGAACAAAATCGATTGGATAAGTGCACTCATCTCGCGGGTGGCTAATCTAATCATACCCTCGTCATCGACAGAGAGTGCACGGAAACAAAGTCCAGGCGTCAGAGCGACCGATAAGGCTCGAGGCGGCAGCGATATCGAGCCGAGTGTGGCAACGCCGCGGGAAACCCCAGCTATTAGTGCTGGATGGGCGCAGGGAGGCCGAAGAAGGGAATCGCAAGGTCAGCAATAAACGAGAACATCGTTCCAGTAGGCCGAGCGCTGCTCTTCGCGCAAGATTTACGGCGCGCGTATCAATAGAATGAAGAGGAGCGAATCGCCTCGGGATCCTCCAGGTGAGATGTGAGGCGACAGTCCAGGTGCTCGAGGAATGGATGCGGTACACCGACCGCGTCTTTTGGAACTTTCTAGATGGATGCACAGACAAAAGGATCACGCGGACCAACATTGCGCAGCGATATTGGAAGGCAATTATTTTAATTTGAATATCGATTTGCATCAGATCATGAATATTTTCTCGCCCATCGAAAAAAATACATTCTAGGGTGACTCAGGCGTGTGTGTCAGCTGTGATTGGCTTGATTTCGGTGCGGTCGCATTCCCATGTCGTTCTCTTTCATTCTCCCGCGCAAGAATGCGAAGACTAGGCATTTCATGTTCCTGTCAAAATACCAACCAATAACTTTCCAGCTAATCAATCCCGTGAGTATCAACTCCTGTCCCAAAGGTTCGACTCTCGGCTCGAGCAATCTGTGATCTCTGAATATATCGATTCCTTTGTATGTCCACGGGCCTGAAGGAAACTGCGCTACGGGACCGGTTTGGCATTGTTTCACGGTGAAGAAAACCATTGTTTTGAATATTGTAATATGGAAAATATTCTGAATGAATTTGTTTAATCGGTCACTGAACTTTGGCGTTGATACACTCTGCGTTATAATTTCTGCTTATTTTCCGAATGTACACGTAAAACCTGCCATACACCATTGCTCTCTAATTGCGCTGATTATTTACTTGTTTTATTTAATTTTATTGCATTCTTAATTTATAATGCTTCTATTTGACATACTTTTTGTATTTATGAATTTAAATATAAAATTCATCACGAGATCATACGCTTAAAAGAGCATGGTTGAAACTGAAAGCTGGAAGTGAATTTCCACTTTTACAAAACTCAGTAGAACAGCGATTCGGAGGAATATGAGGTAACGTTTGTTAACGAATCGTGCATAAAAACCGACTGCTTTCACGCGCGTGTCTGTTTCCTATTGCTTCGCAAAGAACGATATTTATTTTTTTGTAATTTTTACTTCGTTAGACAAGAAAAATGATATTAACCTTGGGAAAAAATTCCGAAATATATTAAAATATTTCATTTTTTTATCTATGAAAGTTCAAAACATTGAAAACTTACCTAGTCAAGTTTGAGTCAAGTCCTTCATTTTCCACAAAACGTATTCAATGACCATGCGTATTTTATGAGTGACTTTCCTGCGATGTTAGTAAAATCATTAATGCGTAAATGATTAAATATTTCACTCTCATTAGCTATGACTTCATTTTAAGTGTACGCGCGTAGAGCCAATGTACTGAACCCTCATGAAAGACCCTCATGTACCGAGCTTAATTATGACTTAATGACGACACTGGTTATGTTACATATCTCTCCATTTAATGTATAAAGGTCATACGATGATGTAGCACATCGGACCTCTGTGGCGCTAAAAGCATTTCTTTGCCCAGAAAGTGTTAGACAACAACGCGATTTGGCTTTTCTAGCGGTCATACATTTTCCACGCCGGTTCGTAATATAATACCTATGCGATAGTATGGTTTTTCTTATCATCAGCGATAATACTAAACACAAAAGTCTAAAGAGTCGTAGTGCACATAAGTCAAGCGGCTGATAAAATATTATTAGTCGAAGTAAAAGCAGAACCAGCGAACATGGTCATTGCTCAGGTCTGCACGCCACCGAGCAATCACAGGGAGGAAGAAGTCAATAGAGTATACGGTCAGTATGAAAGCATGGTCAGATGAACAGTCAGAGTATAGTCAGTATGATGTTTAATTGCGGATGGTCATGGAGGGAAGCATTTAATAGTGATGGGGGATTGAAACGCAAAGGTAGGCGAGGGAAGAGATGTTTGTGAAGTGGGGAACGACGCTTTAGGAATAAGGAATGACCGCGAGGAGAATGTAATAGAGTTCTGCAGTGAATAGGGTTTATTCATGACAAACACTTATCTCAGACACCACAGAGGGCATAGGTCCACAATTTCTTTCCCGTTACCGCCTACAACCACTCTTCAACCACATACGTGGATGATAAATTCCTTCTCTAGCCTCTGCCCACAGAGCATTCAATCCTTTAAATATTTTTCCTCCCTCGGTGCCCTCCCTCCTCCATCCTTCAGCTCCACTAACTCTTCCTCCGAAATCACCTTCCTCGACGTTAATATATCTCTCACCAATCAAAAATTCCACACCTCTGTCCAATCTGAGCAACTTTCAATTAACAGTACCTTCATTACACCAATCGCACGTTAAACACATCCCTTTGTATTCTTTATCATAAACTTCTATTATATTGTACACTATTCATCCTAGAGTATTCTTTCTCCAACCGTGGTCACAGAAAATACTATCCAAATTCCCTTGATACATAGTTTTCATCAATTTACACAACACATTCTTTAACCTCGGATACCAAGAGTCCTTTTTAATAAAAAAATCCTACGAAACTTTCATCTGCTCCCTAAAATCTTTCCAGCACATTAACTCGTACACCATTTCCATCTGCACAACATACAGGTATTCACTGTACCTCCCAGGTATTCAGACCCTCGAAAATACCTTCAAAGGCCTCTTTTCCGTTTTGAAAAACCCCAAGACAAACGCAAGCATGTTACCTAAATGTCCCTCCGTCACTCTAAAACGATACACCAATTTATTCGACTTATCCAAGCACACTAAACCTTTACAAACATAAATCCTTCGTCATCCACAAATCCATATTGTCAACTTGAAAGCGACCCTAATGTGAAATGTGTCCCGATCTCCACCACTCCTTGCTCCCCTTGACAACTGACCGATTCTCTCCCACTCGACGTTACTACCTCATCCACATCCCGCAATATAGTATGATTTATCAACTAAACTGCAGACGCGGTCCCTCCTGCGTTGGGTAATGCACCACACCCCTCAACATTGCATCAGCAATCACCGAGCCCAGACATCACTTTCTCCGCATTTGTTTCTTCTAATGACTGTTTTAACGTATCACATATCACCTCCCTCCCCATTAGACACACCATTAAAGCTCAAAACCCTCGAGGGGACGATCATTTGGCTCCTAGGAGCATGCTCGGACCCTGTTTTGAACCTTGTACACTAGGGCAACCCCCTACTTTCCCCTCCCCTTCTCCTTCTCCCCTACGCCTGTCGTCCCTGCCTACTCAACACCTCTTCTCTCTGTCTTCTTCCTTCAGTTGAAAAAAGTGGTTGTGCCATCTTAATACTAAAAAAACTCAATCTTGCGTTCATTATTTTGTTTTTTAGTTTTTTATACCATCGTCGCGCCTAGGAACTTACGTTAGGAAATACCTAATAGTTAACGGAAATTTGTAGTCAGCATTTTGACGGATTTCCATGCTAATTGAACGAATTTAGACGAATTTATATTCTCTTCTTAGCCTGAACAGTTCGAATTCAATGGCTTCAAAATTGAATGTTCATATTTTCAGAATTTAATGCAAAATTAAATATACGTAATACACCGTTTGATATAGATTTCACTGAGACAGTCTCCAGGACCATAATTTATACAATTCACATGGCACACATAATTAGACGGGTAAATCCACATCGCAATGTAGAAGGCGTGATTTTCAGTTGATAATTATCGTTACATTGTGAATAAACAAGGGTTTTCTGATTATAATCTTTTACATTTGGATATGTTTGTGTGAAATGTGCGCTTCTACATTTCGTTTTTCAGCATAGCAAAAAGTACGGAATTCTCATGGGGTCCATGCTTTATATAGTAACCTTATCAAGAAAACAAGACATTTCAAATTTAATTCAGAGCTTGAATTTTCCCCCAAAGTCACGAGATGTTCAACTTAAATAATTTTTGCTATGTTTTGCATTACGCAATGATGAAATAGCTGCATTATAGTTCTTGAATATACTCAAACTTCCTGAACAGTCAACATAGTGACCCTTTCCGTCACTCGACAACTAAGGGCTGACTGCACAGAGAAACCTAAAGTCGTACGAAACTGACCTAGATGACAGATGCATAAAACATAGCGTAAAGAAAGAATAAAGCTTCATTTATAGGTAATATATTCTCATGCCGTAATTCACTTAATCAGCTGAAATCGATGCATTGTTATGCATACATTTTTCTTTTGATGTATGCATCGGAAATGGAATTGGTAAAACTGAGCTCCATAATACGAGGGTAGTTTGGAAAAGTTCTCGGAATAGAATAGCAATAAGCTACATACCTCAGTGAAACTTTTTCATTTTTCAATCTAGTCTCCCTGAACACTAATACACTTGGTCTAGCGACGTTCCAATGTATTTATCTAATTTTGGAAGGTGTGTAGAAAGCCTGACAAATACCCGTCTATTTCGGCTGTTATTTCTTCGTTTCCAGAGAATATCCGTCCATCGAGAAACATTTTGAAATTGGGGAAGAGACGGAAATCTGATGGAGCAGAATAAGGCGAGTGTGGCAACGATTCGTATCTTAGTTTACACATTTTTGCTATGGCAACGACACTTGTGTATGGGCGTGCATTGCCCTGATGAACGATGACTTTCTTCCTTGCCAAACCTCGCCTTCTTTCGTGTATATTTTGCTGTGGTTGGTCCAGGAGATTAGCGTGGTATTCTCCGGTAATTTGTTGACCAGTGGGAAGATAATCTATCAGCAGAATCCCTTTTGTATCCCAGAAAAACTGGAGCGATCACCTTTCCGGTAGACCGTATTGCCTTTGCAATCTCTAGTGGCGGGGAATCAACACGTTTCCCTTACTTTGACTGCTCTTTTGTCTCTGGGGTGTAGTAGTGGACTCAAGTTTCATCTGTGGTCACAAACCGGCACAGATAAAATCTTTGTTGGTTGCTCTTAATACGGATCAAGCACTGTCCGAAAATGTACATTCTTATGCGTTTATGATCCTACATCAAGATTCGCGGTGCCTATCTGAATTATAATTTTCCCGTATCAAATTCTACTGATTAAATGCGATATCCCATTCAGATGACAACCCGAAAACTTCAGCGATTTCTCGAACTTTTAGTCGGCCACTCTCCATCATAATTTTATGCACTTGTACAATGATTTCTGGGGTAGTTGTCCCAATTTGGCCGACCACTACGCGGATCATCATCTAAGCTGTCCCGACGAAACTTAAACTCGTTTGTCAACTTGGTAACAGTTGAATATGAAGGAACAAAGTCCCCAGTCAGAGTGTTCTGAAAGTCGGCTGAATTTCCTTCCCTTTCATCCCTTTAAAATTATTATTATTAGGTAATCTACCGGTTAATGTAGGTTTTTGCATGTACACAACTATCAAATAAATATTTTTGTAACTCCAAAAAAACCCAATCCAGCAACCTAATATACATCAGGTCCCTCTACATCTCTGTGTACTTTTTTCCTCCCTTCATCCCGTCCAACATCCCTATCCTGTTCCTGTCCTTTCCTCGCTTGCCCAAAAGTCTCCCCTCTATTACCATCTTCAACATTCCACTACCGCTCAATACGCCTTTCATCCATTTTTCCTGCCTTGATAGGATTTTTCTCAACAAACCCCTCTCCTCACCCACCATCTCCAGTACTTCCTCATTTGTTTTCCTTTCGGTCCATTTCACCTCCATTCTTCTCCACACCCACATTTCAAAAGACTCCAATCTACGCCTATCTTCCTGCTTCAGCGACCACATTTCCGCGCCGTACATAGATAGCTACGCTTCATATCAATGTTTTTACGAGTCTTTTCTTGACCTCCCAACTCAACGTCCCCATCATCAACTCCCTCCTCCTTGAGAAAACCTCCTTGCCTAGAGCAATTCTTCTCCTTACGTCCCTACTACTTTGACCGTATTGGTCCAAAATACTTCCGAGATATGTAAACTGTTCCAACTGCTCTATCTTTTCCCCTCCTATTTCAATGTTTAGTTTAGCCTTTTTCTTTCTGGAAATTCGCATAACCTTTTGTTTTATTAATATTGATTCTCATCCCATATCTATCGCACTGAACCTCCAATTCACTCAGCAATGCTTGCAACCCCTTAGCTGACTGAGCAACTAATCCTTGGTCATCAGCAAACCTAACCGATTTTACGAATTCCCCTCCGACTTTTATTCCTACCTCCAGTCCTTTCCTTGCCTCTTTAATCATTTCCTCCACATATACTTTGAACAGCACCGGTGACATTGAGCAACCCTGCCTTACCCCTCTTCCTAACACTGCCCATTCGGACTCTCCGTTCTCCACTCGCACCTGAGCAGTCTGAGACACGTACAAGTTGCGGATCAGTCTCCTGTCCCTCCAATCCATTAGCGTTCTCATTACTGCAATGGCATCACGCGTACCTCTTTCCTTCCTAAACCCAAACTGAGCATCTACTAAGTAATCATTTGCCTTACTCTCTATTCTTTTGTTGATGATCCTGAGAATAACTTTAGTTGCGTGGGATATCAAACTTATTGGTCTGTAATCCTCGCATGATGTCGCCTTTACCTTTTTTCGGAATAGGAACTAACACTGATCTCACAAAATCCTCCGGCCAGATTCCTTCCTCATAGATACTACGAATCCATCCATATAGGGTCTTCTTCCCACATTTTCCTAAAAATTTCAACAGTTCCACGGGAATGTTGTCTACCCCCACGGTCTTATTTGCTTTCATCTCCCTTAATGCCCTTTCTATTTCATCGTCCAGTTTGCCTGGACCTAAGGTGTCTTCTTCTACGTAATGATCCTTTTCTTTCTAACCTTGGCCTAAGGTCTCTACCATAGAGGGTTTCCATATATTCCTTCCACCCCTCTTGTATTTTTTGTGTCAACTATTATATTACCCCACTTATCTTTAACTGTTATCACAGATTTTGCCTTCTTACTTCCCGATAATAGCTTAACCTTGCTGTATAGAGCACCAATTTCATCCTTCCTCTGTAAACTTTCCATATTCTCGCATTGCGCTTTCCACCATGCTTCTTTCGATTTATTTGTGGCCCATCTCAATTTATTGTTCAACTCTTTGTACTTCATTTTGCCTAACTCTGTGTTTACATTCGTTCACCTCCTTCCCTCATTCATCTTTGCAATCATCTCATTAGTGACCCATGGTTTCCTTATCCTTTTACCGTTAATGGTTCCTATAGTGTCTTTTGCTGCTTTCCATATCACTTTCTTGATACATTCCCATTTTTCTTCAATAGTACTCAGTTCTTTACCGTCATCCATCATTTTCTCTACAGCCTGCTTATATTCCTTCCTTGTTAATCTATTTAATGCTTCTATATTCCATTTCCTAACCCACCGCCTCCCCTTATGTTTTTGTTACGGACGTTACATTTTATAACAACTAAATTGTGGTCAGAGTCCGCATCCGCTCCCGGGAAGCTGTGCGAATTTATCACACTGTTCCTAAACCTGTGCCTAACCATAATATAACCTAACTGGTACCTTTCGGAGTCACCTGGCATTTTCCATGTATACCTACGCATTTTGTGGTTTCTAAACAATGTGGTGGTGATGACTAATCCCTGTCTCCGGCAGAACTCAATTGCTTTCTCCCCACGTCCATTCCTCGTGCCTAATCCATAGTCCCCACCTCATCACCATCTCTGCCTTCGCCTACCGTCCCATTCCAATCCCCCATCACTATCAAATGTTTCCCTGCAGGGACACATGCGATTATATCCTCTAACTCATCGTACATCCTATCGACTTCTTCCTCCTTGTGGTTACTCGGTGGGATGTATACCTGAATAATGACCAAGTTTGTCGGTTCTGCTTTAATCTCTACTGGTAATATTCTATCCGTTACTTGTTCTATGGTGACTATGCTTCTTCTTAACTTTATTTAATAATACGGCAACCTCTCGTTGGCTCTCGCCCCGCCGCTGTATATTATTCTATATTTATCACTCCAGTAATCCCCGCTATCCTTCCATCTCACCTCGCATAGACTTAAAACGTCTATACTACCTCTTCCATCTCTCGCTTAATATTCTCTTATTTGCCTGTCCTCAACATTGTCCTGACATTCCATGTTCCTATTCTAACTAATTTCGTCTTCTTCTGTGTCTCCTGTCCTGCTGCTTTCGGTTGTCCCCTGCAAGGGCTTCGTCGAATGACCACCGCGGAAGGCTTGCCTCCCTCGCTGCCGAGCACGACACACGGCCGCTTGGACCGAGTCCCGAAGTTGCCAGGACTCAATTTCTGTTTTGCGTCCATCATTTTTTATGGGAATAATAATTGAGGTGGTTCCCCGTTGCCTTCCTCAATAGTGTTTTTAACGTGACACCATCACTTAATGGCCGCCCCACTGGGGTCAGAGGCCCTTGCAGCCGACTCACTGAGGAACAGACGCTGCGTGGACTACCTTTCGTCTGGCTCCTAACCCTCGACCTATCGGGCATGGGTGACCCTACCAAGAGCAATTATTATTACTCCCGCCAGCACAGCTCTAGGGGTCATCGGAACGCACAAGCCCTTCTACCACGTCAAGGTTGTAGTCCTTGGGAGGGGTCTTACCTTTACGAAGTAATTAACCACTACCCGAATCTCAATTTTTGTCCATGTTAAGGGTAGCAAGAACAGGGCGGCGTCCGCGCCACAGATCTCTTTCCAGAGCACTGACGCATTGCGCATTGCGCTTGGTGGTGATTGCGATAACCTTTCTATATACCCTCATAAATCAGAATTAACTGATCAACTAGTCACGCTATCACAACGATTATATGGAAATCGGAATCAAGCAGGAAGTGTTTTTGACGAGTAATAATTAATAAGTGCTGTTTTGTTTTCAGTTGTCGCGGAAGCCAATGACGAATAGCATTGCGGAGATGCTCACCGGTGGAGGTCAGCACTAGCATCGAGGGGACTCCATGCACATTCACAAATCACAATTCATCACGATCCATCATCCGTTGGCAATCCCCGTGGGCTCCTGCATCCCTTCCGAGAGGGGAAAGGACTGGTGGTTCCTTGGTGCATAAACGTGGGTATCTCGGCCTGAGTGCAAGATGTGTGCTCTTGAATCTGGACCGAAGAGCGGGGAAAGAGCCAGTCTTCGTGGAAAGGGCGATGCCAGATGCGCCCCCATCACCGTATCGGTGGCACCGCTTGCGAGAACCTCTGTACACAGCGGCGAGTCCTTCCTCGATGTTCTCTTCGAGGGGTCCACCGTGCCCTTGGACATGGGAGTGCCCATGGGCTCGAAACCTCCCTGGCTGGACGAAAACCTGCTCAGGAAGGGGAGGGAATTCACCACCAAGTATCTATTCGCAGTCGTTTCCACGCAAGTGCCGGCTCTGGCCATGGTGTTCTCCTTTCAGTCGGGTCTCGAACCTCTCATATTCACCGGGAAATCTGACACGCCCCATAAGGCGTTCCGTCGGTACCTTTCAACGGTCAGCAAGATCATCTCCTGGTATGAAACCGACTTTTTTGACAAGAAGAGTGAAGGTTACAGAAGCATGGCGGCCGTGCGAATCATGCACGCTTCCGTCTTCAAGAAGATGAATGAGGCGAGCAGGGAAGAGCTTCGTTCCAAGACCACCGTGGCCGGAAGGGGGACTAGCGTATGGTGCACTCACCTCGAGGTGCTGAAAAAAGATTTTGCCGAAATGGAGGTCGACGAGTCCATCTGTCCTGTCGCGGGCCTCTCGACCGTGAGCAGAGAACACGGGGAGCTGGTTTACGTCAACCAGCTTGACCTCGCCTTCACGCAATTCGGCTTCGTGGCGTTGCCCATCCTGTACCCGGAGTACTTCGGTGTCCACGGCGCAACCAAGGAGCATCTCGAGGGCTATTGCCATCTCTGGAGGTGCGTGGGATATCTCCTCGGGATCAAAGACCGCTACAACATCTGTTCAGGGGACGGTCTCGACTCGACCCGGGAAAGGTGCCGGGAAATGGTGGAGAAATGGGTGAAACCAGGTTTCAGAGACCTGACGCCGGATTGGGAGCACATGTATAGATGCGTCCTGGAAGGCCTCAACTACTACGGCGGCTGTAACACTTTCGGCGGAATGATAGCCTACCTTATGTGGGTGCTGGGCATTCCTGTGCCCCGCTTGCGCTCCAATATGACTTGGAAGGAGACGGCAATGTTCTACGTCCAGTGGTTTATTTTCTGTTTCCTGCTGACGATACCAGGTGCGCGCGCTATTCTTAACTATATTCTACGCCTAAACTTAAAGTGGGCTCTAAGCGTATCCCCTACTTGGTTACAACGGAAAAAAGAAATAATTCACGATTACGAGAGGGTATCCGATGAAATTTGATGACGACCGTAAGTGATACCGAAGATTTTTGGGAAATCACGGAAATATTTCAAGGAACTTCCAAATTCATCAGTGAACAGGTTCAGTCATGTCTACATCTACAACGAGGTATTTTATTTTTGTGTGACATTACAAAACAATTACAGAGCAATTACAAAACAAGTGCAGATTCGACAAGTCATTAGTGAAAAGAGTGATGCAGTATGCTGGTGCGTCTTCGCATGAAAGGGTCTTTGGTTGACCGCCTTTCTTTCGGCAGTCGAGCATGTTTCATTGGATTACTTATAAAACGGTTCATAAATATGCACCAAGTAAGATTGTCATTACATTGATTTAAAAATATGTAATAAATGAGCAATATTTAGAATTTTTGTCACCAAAATATTTACTCAGCGGCAATCCTTTTATCTACAGAGTAACTCGGTTGGATGGGTATATATCTAATACTTTGATGAGGAAATGGAATTTCCGCGGCACAAAGGAGCGAGCGAACAGCATGGAAAAGCACTAAGAAATAGGAGCGAATGCGGTCGTACCTTAAGCGGATATCGATTGAACTTTGACATGCTCTAACCCATGCATGAACTGTGCGAAGTAAGAATCAATAATTAAATGAAACTTACCTCCAATCTATTTCAATCGGTTGTTTCTGCTGAAGTCCTGCTTTCAACTTTGTGCATAGATTCAGGGCTTCAATTGATTGTAGGAGATAACGCGGCTGGTGCAATGCACACATTCGGAGGATTGAAACCATGGTAATGGCTACGTATAAGGGAAAGAGAATGAAAAAGTACGTCGCATGGTGCATATGGGCAGCCTTGAGTTTTATTTTATGGGACTGGGTAAAATGCATAACATTTGCATTTATCCTTAAGAAAATTATGTCGCAGGTGTGAGGCTTTCAAATATTAAAATTCATCGTTAAAAAGTTTAGACTGCACGACAGATTACCTCTTAGGATAAATGTAACAACATCCGATATACTTGGATCAAATCTATAAGAATTATAACCTAGATTTTTAAGTAATGAGTAGCAGAGGGTAGCTGGTTTCTATATGATTGTATTTTTAAAATTTTAAGGTATGACATGCAGGGTTTGTCCGGAAAATAAGTGTACTGAGCTCAGGAAAAAAAATTATTACACTTTTACATATCTTAAGCTAATATTCCTCAAAATAGGACCCTTGTGAGTCGATACACTTGTTCCAGCGGCGTTCCCATTCCTGGAACGCTCCCGCGAAGGCATCATCGGGAACCTCTCGAAGACACGTCGTCACGGCCTCTTTGACGGCGTCCAAAGTCCCGTATCGCGTTCCTTTCAAACTCCTCTTTATCTTCGGGAACAGAAAGAAGTCCGGTGGTGCCAAGTCCGGGCTGTAGGGCGGGTGCGGCAGCGTTGCCACGCCGTGCTTGGCCAAGAAGTCCGACACGACAAGCGCGGTGTGAGACGGCACATTGTCGTGATGCAGCCGCCAGATGTTTTTGATCGCTGGCCGGACGCGGGCGACTCGTTTTCGAAGCCTGTCGAGCACTTGGACGTAAAATGCAGCATTTACAGTTTGTCGTTCAGGTACAAATTCGTAGTGGACGACTCCCCTTTTGTCAAAAAAGACTATGAGCATCATATAGTAAACTTATTTTCCGGACGAACCCTGTACGTTTGGCGCGTCACTTCGCGTCGCGGCAATTATGAAAATGCTGCCAACAGAACGTCCAAATACGAGGCTTCACCGCGCAAACACTTAAGTATTTTTTGTTAACAAACATTTTGTTAAAAATTCTTTTTGTCGTGGATTCAGGGCGTCACTCGGGAATTAATAGTAAAAGGTCCTTTTCAGCGACCCGTGGTGTAACAATCAAATATAATGAGAACTAAGGGCAGGTGTGAGATGCTCGAAGAGAGTTAGGTTCTTTTGGCAAATGCGAAACAATCTGCCGACCTCCTTGAAGGAGGTCATTGAACTCATCTAATATTGAAATGACATAAGCAAAGTAATTTACATGAATTTAGAAGTTAAGCACATAAATTTGTTTTAAAAAACTTCCACCACATTTCTTTTCTAAGAAATCAAATTCTAACACATTTATTACTGAAGTATTTTATTATTTAACAAATTTTGTGACAAATATTCTCAAAAACCAAAGAGCGACAAGGTGTACATGATTTAAAGTGGAGATAAACGTTGAAATAAAGTCAGGTGAAAACGAAATATGTAATTGACGATGGAAAATGGTAGAGAAGTCTTTCAGTTATCATTTAACTAAATAATTAGCTTTTAATTAGGAGACACAGGTCTATTAAGTCTGCGTTTTTGCGCGTTGCCCGACTCGACGATGGTAGTGAGCGAAGCTACCAGAAACCTACCCTGCTAACTCGTACCAAACGCTTACGGTTATTTCTTATGTGGTTATCATGCATTCACAACCTACAAGCGGGGAAAAATGTCAATATGTCGCCAGGTGTCATCATATGTGTCATCATACGATCTTTCAAGCAATAGGACTGAATCTCCATACAAGACCCTTTGTTACCAAACATTTAAACACTATAAGGCAAAACAAGAAAGACTCCACTGTTCAAGCCTAGAGAATGTGGATTGCACAATATTAAAATGTTATCTTGATCGTGAAATATTTGTCGAAGGGAAAGGGATGGCAATTGATATGTACTTTTCGTTTCCTATCGTTCCCTGTCAATGGGACTGTTCTCCGCTGTCATGCTGTAATGAATAGAAGCCGACGACCTTCCATTTTGAGAGAAATCGAGTAAAATAGGCACATTGTGACCATGAAAATCTGTGAATTAAAGAAAAAAAGAAAAAAATAATTTATAACATGTATTCCACATGCACAATCCTACGTGAAGAAGATAAGAATGATAACAGTCAACAATATTCAAAATAATAAAAATATTGCACTACGAAATATAAACATTATTTTTTAAGCGCCAAAATACATTAACATTAGGAAAGGGAGAGGTACGCGTGATGCCATTGCAGTAATGAGATCACTAATCTAGAGGAATAAGTTGATTTCGAAAAAGCGTTTATAGAGTGAATCGGGAAAAACTAATGAGTATAAAGCAGAATATAGGAATAGATTGGAGAGACAGGAGACTGATCCGCAACCTGTACATCTCTCAGACTGCTCAGGTGCGAGTGGGGAACGGAGAGTCCGGATGGGCAGTGTTAGGAAGAGGTGTAAGGCAGGATTGCCCATTGTCACCGGTGCTGTTCAACGTATATGTGGAGGAAATGATTGAAGAGGCATGGGAAGAACTGGAGGTAGGAATGAAAGTCGGAGGGGAATTTCTCAAAATTAGTTTGGCTTGCTGATGACCAAGCTTTAGTTTGTCAGTCAGCCAAAGGGTTGCAAACATTGTTGAGTGAATTGGAAATTCACTGGATATGGGATGATAATCAATATTAATTGTTAAAGTATTCCTCATTTGTTTTATTTTCGGTCAATTTCGCCTTCTCCATTCTTCTCCACACCCACATTTCAAAAGCCTCCAATCTACTCCTATCCTCCTGCTTCTTCGACCATGTTTCCGCGCCGTCCACAACTACGCTCCATGTCAAAGTTTTTACTAATCTTTTCTCAACATCCCTACTCAACGTCCCAGTCATCAACTCCCTCCTCCTTGTAAAAGACTTTTCCTAGCGCAATATCTCTCCTTGCGTCCCTACCACTTTGCCCGTATTGGTTCAAAACACTTCCGAGATATGTAAACTCTTCTACCTGGTCTATTTTTCCCCCTCCTATTTTAAAGTTTAGCTTATCCTTTTTCCTTCTGGAAAATCGCATTACCTTTGTTTAATTAATATTGATTGTCCTCCCATATCTGTCGCACTGAACCTCCAATTCACTCAACAATGTTTGCAACTCCTTGGCTGACTGAGCAACTAATACTTGTCATCAGCAAACCTAACCGATTTTACGAATTCCCCTCCGACTTTCATTCCTACCTCCAGTTCTTCCCATGCCTCTTCAATCATTCCCTTCATATATCCTTAACTATGACATCATTAAACTAATTTCCTTCGGCAACAACCAAAGGGAAGAACAAATTCTCATCCCGACGTCGCCCTAAAGCTGGTCGCAAAATCTCTCACCTCTCATGGCTGCTCTCTAAAAAAGAAGCGGATTATTCATTTACGACGTGTAACTCTGAATCACAACGGTTGTTACAGGAACTACATGGCCACGAAATCTAAGATCAGAAAGCCTGAATATGCTAAGTATTTAAAAAGTCATGTTAAACACATGTTTGGTGACTGTCACTCATCTTATTTACCTAATATTTTTCGTATTTGGGGTAAGTAATGTAAATTGGATTTTTGAACAAATTGAAGTCATGAGCTATTCAGAAATCTATGAAAACAAACTGTTGAAAAAATTTTCCTGGATTTATATCCTCCCTGTCTGCCATGATATTGGTCCAGCTGGAATATAACTTTTCGTCTTTAAAGCAATAATCTCAATTCACGCGAAGGGTCACACCGTTTCATTCCTTCCTCGCCCTTACTCGATTTCCCACGCTCTGGCCGACCTGTAAATAATACTCCACGCAACCCCTATCATGACTTTACCTTGAAAGAGTATCGAAAAAGGCGTACTTTACTCACTAAAAATGTAAAAATAACTCAAAGGGCAAAATTTCAGGGCACTTATGTTTGTCAAACATACAAAAATTTTCTATTTTGTCTAGGTTTGTTTATCCTAAATTTATTGCATAGATAAGTTCATCTAATCATAATAAAAACATTTATTTTTTTAATGTAGTCTATAGTCTACGGAAAACCAATTTATTATTAAATATATTATTCCTTTTAATTTTGGGAAAATTCTTTATAATATATGAACTGTTTGGGTGATGTGAAAAAAAAGTTAACTAAACTTAAAGTAAGAGCATGGACCAAAGATTTGAGTATTCCCAGCGGTTAAATGAAGAATAGGGGAAGAAAAATGTGAGGCATTACACTGCAATTATCCTTATCGCTAAGAAATGCCAGGCCTTTCTGTTTTTTTCCGTCTCATCATCAAATGAACATTAACCTGCATAAAAACGACACCAAAATGATTGATGACAAAATGTAGATACCTGATTATTTATAGACTAAAACCATCATTGGAAAATGCACAGGTTTGACTTAACTTGGAGCGTCTACCGCACGAGATTAATGGAGATCATGGAGATAACATTTTTAAACGAATATTGATTCACCGGATTAAAGTATAATGGTAGACCCACAATTTTAACGGGAAACAGCATATCATACCAACCGACATAACTTCTTCGTTTCTTTTCGAATCTTTCATTTAATAGGAAAATGTGTTCATATAAATAGAATACAATTTGAAAAACCATTGAAAATAACGAGTATTATGCAATGCTATATTATTCCAAAATTTCCTCGTCAAACGTTCTGGGTGGCTGGCGATCCATTCCCTCGTGCAACACGTCCTCTTTTCGCTCGAAGGTAAATATGTAGACGCGGAGGAAAACTTGGCCCGTCTCAATTGACGTTTTCCGAATCTGGCCCGATTACCTAACTAAGAAGACAACAAATTTCGAATTTTCGAATCTGTACAATCAGTCCGAGATGGACACTGCTCAATCCATGCGTTCCTCTGTGACCGTAACCTGACTGGTATGTCATTGGAACGGGGTGGATGGACCACGATTCCGTAATGCGTCATCCACATCTACATTATCACCAAGCGATCAACCAAAAAGATGCGTGTGTCAGCGGGTGCAAGCACCCGGTGGGCTGGGTAAGGTATAAGGGAGAGGAATGGTTAGGAAAAGCGAAAAAAGCGGTCACTTAATATACAGAAAAAAACGTGCGAATATGGAATGCGTGATAGCGGAATACCTTAGTTCCAAGCAAGTGTTAATTTCACCAACTGCAAAATTCCTTTGCTATACGAAACAGGGTACGCGTGATGCCATTGCAGTAATGAGATCACTAATTAAGAGGAATATAGAATACAATCAGGACGTTTTTTGCCTGTTTTGTAGATTTCGAAAAAGCACTTGATAGAGTGAATTGGGAAAAATGCGTGTATTGCAGGGAATAGGAATGGATTGGAGGGACAGGAGACTGATCCGCAACCTGTACATGTCTCAGACTGCTCAGGTGCGAGTGGGGAACGGAGAGTCCGGATGGGCAGTGATAGGAAGAGGTGTAAGGCAGGGTTGCCCATTGTCACCGGTGCTGTTCAATGTATATGTGGAGGAAATGATTAAAGAGGCATGGGAAGAACTGGAGGTAGGAATGAAATTCGGAGGGAAATTCGTAAAATCGGTTCGGTTTGCTGATGACTAAGCATTAGTTGCTCAGTCAGCCAAGGGGTTGCAAGCATTGCTGAGTGAATTGGAGGTTCAGTGCAATAGATATGGGATGAGTATCATTATTAATAAAACAAAGGTTATGCGATTTTCCAGAAAGAAAAAGGCTAATCTAAATATTAAAATAGGAGGGGAAAAAATAGAGCAGGTAGAACAGTTTATGTATCTAGGAAGTGTTTTGGACCAATACGGTCAAAGTAGTAGGGACGTAACGAGAAGAATTGCGCTAGGCAAGGAGGCTTTCTCAAGGAGAAGGGAGTTGATGACAGGGACGTTAAGTAGGGAGGTTAAGACAAGACTCGTAAAAACTCTGATATGGAGCGTAGCTATCTATGTACGGCGCGGAAACGTGGTCACTGAAGCAGGAGGATAGACGTAGATTGGAGGCTTTGGAAATGTGGGTGTGGAGAAGAATGGAGAAAGTGAAATGGATCGAAAGGAAAACAAATGAGGAAGTACTGGAGATGGTGGGTGAGGAGAGGGGTTTGTTGAGAGAAATCCTATGGAGGCAGAAAAAATGGATGAATGGCATATTGAGCGGTAGTGGAATGTTGAAGAAGGTAATAGAGGGGAGAATGTTGGGCAAGCGAGGAAAGGGCAGGAATAGGATAGGGATGTTGGACGGGATGAAGGGAGGAAAGAAGTACACAGAGATGAAGAGGGACCTGATGCGGATTAGGTTGCTGGATTGGGTTTTTTTTGGAGTTACAAAATGTTTATTTGATAGGTTTGTCTATCCAAAAACCTACCTTAACCGGTAGACTACCTAATAATAATACGAAACAGGAGGGAATAAAAATGAACCCCGAACCACTTATACGATGGACCACCACCATGAGTGGTGGCCGGTTTACTATGCCTGTGGACGCACCTTAAAGAGGATGGACAAGATACCGAGGAAGCCCAGGGGAACCATTCTCTCCTCGACGAATCGCGATAGGACTTGGCCGCATCCTCTATATCGGAAGTCAGCGCCAGCTGGGCAGAAGTAGTCTTGGGTCTTCACTCCAAGTGCCCTTTCCCCATCCTCGGCTTGTTCGCAGCAAGACGCGGGCAGCGCGGGCATTCCCGCTTTCAAGATGTAGTCCAACGGTCCAGCCACGCCGCAGCAATTCATCTGAGAAGATCCAGCCATTCGGATCTTTTGTGAAAAACAGGTAATGGTTGGGCAGCCGAGCACGAAATTCTCTGCTGTCTCACAACGTCGAATTTCAAAACTGATTCGGACTCTCCGCAAGTGTCAACCGTAAAAAAGGATGGGATTCTGAATTTTAACTATCATTTCAAACCCTAAAGAAGTTGATGCAGAGTAATCGGAGTTTGAATGTTTTAACAATTTGGGATTTTGAAGTGATAATTTTAAGCAACCACATCCCGAAGGTCACCTAAGTGTGCAAATTGGACTTATTCATCGGTTCAAACTTCGCTGCATACGTATTGAACTCTTCATCTTCTGAGATTGGCTTTGGGGTAAATGAGCTGTGATGTGTCACTTTTTTTTTAATGGTTCACGTGCTAAATATTTTAACAGAGTCATCTGACTTTTTTTCTACTTCCATCGTAACCGCTCGCTGAACTGCCAAATTTGTTTCAATGAGGCAATTTAATGAGGACTGTAATTCGACCAATTAAAAGCAGATCAAAGATGAAGTGAGGCAAAGGAAAAAGTTTCAAAAATTAACATTTGAAACGATAATTATTCTGATTGCTATTATAGATGCACCTCCAGTACTTACGTGCAAAGTAAGGGAGTACAACTTTTTCCTCTATCGATTACTTATAATATTATAATATAATCGCGATTCTTTTTTTCCTCTGAAAATAAAACTGAAGTGAAACAGGGAAGTAAATGACAGGATTTATTTTATAGGAATATAATAACATATATTTATAGGAAATGGAAATACGATCACGGATGTCGTTGTTCAGAAAAAATAAAAATGTACAGTGAGTGGTAGTGTTCAACTGGGCATACATACGATGTTCTATTCATAGCAAGCTTATTCTCAAACTGAAACTAAATTGCAAGTCTTAAGTAGACATTTCTACAAAATTATGTACTGATATTTGTGAACAGCTACGGGCGTAATCATTTGATATCTGATATCCTGCTCATTTCGAGGTGGGTCCAATGTGCTACCCAAAACTCGAACTTTTGTTTCAAATTTGCCATGAAAGAAAATAATTCAGAGCGTTTTACGTAAACCCAGTGAATCTGTTAATGGATCTGAGCTTTTGCTTCGTTTTGAAACCATCAAGTTTCAACTCATAGAGTTTGAAATTCTCAAGGTTAATGTATCGTTTGATTGATTCATCCGGGAATATGGTCCACATGTATTACTGAAGTAACAGCGACAATCATAATAAAAACACCAAGCATGAAAAGTAATCGCCATAATTTTAGGGATTATAAATTTCAAAACTGCTCAAGATAGCGAAACACTGGCATTAACTATCATTTATACCATTCTAACTCACGAAAACGGGACATACAATTCAAAAATGTGTCATCAAATTGAGTAGAATTAATATTTTAACATTTCACGATTGATTCATTTTATTTCAACGATTCACACATTGATGTTTCTTCAATCGTCTATCAATGACGTAATCAAGTTGAAGGTGAACTTAAAAGTGTTCTTTGAAACATAGTAAGTTGAGTGAGAATAATTCAGCCATTACTTTCAATGACCTCTCGAAATAGCCCCAGTATTCTGGAAACAGGTATACCTTTGCCTGTAAGTCATCCCAAAATCGACCGTCTGGAGTCGCCCCCGTCGACAAGTGATCATTTTTCCACGTTTCCAGCGCATCAAAATATCTATAGAGGATTTTCTCGATGGAATGACAATATTCTTTGTTTGCTGAAAACATCCACGACGATGCCGTGACTTCCATGATAGTCAACAACCCCTCGAAGAGGAGGAACTGTCAAAATGAAACAGAGCAAAAGAGGGTTGATGGGAAGTTATCCGAAATAGGATTGCACGCATATCATAAAGACTCACCATCCATAATAATCGGAATTTTTTCACCTGCACGAAGATGCCGAATACGAATACTGGTAAGGAGAACACGGAGGACGCCACTATAATGGCGAGGGGAGTCTGAATGCTGACCGACAACTCCCCGCTGCACAGCTGCCCACATCCGCTGCCATTGCCACTTGCTGAATTGCCTCTGCCAGTTTCGGAAGCGTGAACATCTCCGGTAAGAAAATCCACATTGGAGCGGATCTCGCCCAGGAAAACAGAAGCTGTGACCAACAAAGCGATGCTGTAGACCTGAACGTTTGAGAGATCCAGTTTATTGTCGTCTTGGTATAATCGCAACGAGGGTTCATCGAACCAAGAGTGGGAAATGAACGACCAGAAAACGTCACACTTGGAAGGGATTTGTGTGGCGACATTGGTCACACGTCGATTATAAAAGTACAACTTCAGCTTTTGGGAAAAAAACAAGCCATTCAATAAATACAGAGAAAGGGAACGTACTACGGCCGAATGAATGGAATAAATAAAAATTACCCAAAGCCGTACTGTTAGGGGCACTAGTTAGGGGACACGGGGGAGGGTGCAAAGAATGAGGATAACAAAAGCGCACATACTCTCTCACTCCGGTATTTGCAGTGCAAATTGACCGTTGCAAGTCACAAACACACACGCACTCAGGGTTTACGGGGGAAAAAACCCCTCGCCAGGGACCACACACTCAGACAAGACAAACAAAACCACACGCACTCCTTCACTCCGGTATATGCATTGCAAATTGACCGTCGCAAGTCGCAAACACACACGCACTCAGGGTTTACGGGGGTTTAATTATGGGGTTTATTTATTTTATTTAATTACGGGGGTTTTATTCCAAGCCATTCAATTTTAATGCTAAAACAGGAGTATTCTCAGCGCTACGTCACGCTTCTCGGCGAGAGCGGAGTGGGAAGTTAAGGGGCATTAAGAACCGATCCATATTAGAAATCGTTTTTCTCCCGTGCATAATTCGTAGTCTCAACAGCAGTAGGGACCCTACGTAGGGCAGTTTGAACTTCTGATTAAAATGTCTTTTAAGGAAGGATTATTTGAGATTAGAGAGGCCCAATATCAATTTGCTTGGCCCTAGGCTTTCCATTTTGATGTCTCGACAGATGCGTTTTCCAAAAAAAACCATAACTTAGAAACCTAAGGAATAGAATGGAAGCAGTACGATAAGGTACGGTTGAAAAATTGACCAAAATGGCAATAAATGAACTCCGCAAGTACGCAAACGAGTCGGTGGACGGGCGTGGTGGGTGTTTCTCTCGGGCGTGTTGTTTCTTCACAGCGGTTAGCGGAGGCGGTTGGTCGAGTTTGGTCCCTGGACTTACACACAATATTAAGGAGAGGAGTGTTTCAGTTATTTGCTTTTTTTTCTGCTGTGGAAGGGGGGGAGTCAGCTTCGATTGTCTTTTCTTCTGGCGCGACCGTGTTTTACACTCCCAGAATGCAGTTGTGTTGTTTTGCCACGTGGATGTGACCATTTGGGCGTTCTCAAGAGAATTTCCATTTTTTACTTTGCCAAGGAAACCGACGCAAAGGAAGAATACGAGGGAGGATCGGAGGGAACTCTCCCGGTTGTAGACCCGCAGGTTCGCCCAAGCTCGGCCGCGCCCTGCAACGAGGGGACGAAATGCCCGTTACCCATTTCGATTTTCCTGGTTCAGATTTAGAGGTCATCGCTGAAAGAGCTCGTGGCGGATGTTACAGGTGCGGTTGCCGTAAACCCGCAGTTTCAGGTGCGGGGAGTGCAGGGGAAATACCCTGGACGTCCAGCAACTAAGCCGATGGCGACTAAGCCAATGATGCCCGGGGGTTGTTGCTCCTGGAAGGGGCGCTGCGACGATGGGGGTCAAGGGATGGGGGCAGAACCAAGAGTAGCCCACGCGTCGATTAGAACTTCAAGGTTTAAACTAGCGGACAAACAATTAAATCTAAAATTCTACTCAGTTTTCAAGTGCCGGTCAAGGAAATATGTTTTCACTTGTGATCTGCTCGATTCCGCCTTCCCCACTTCTCCTGTGTTCGTACTTTCCCTTCGTTGTGCTGCGTTCTCCTATCCCTTTCTTTATATCTATCTCCATGTGAATGAATTTCATTAACCGAAAAACAATAAGCTTGAAATTTAGAAAAGTATTTCGAAGAAGTTATAGAATGTAAAAGCTGATGTTGGATCTCAGATCAGATTTCCTCCTAAGGGTGCCGTTTCCTCCCCTTTTCATTGTAAGAAAAGGAAAATGGAAAGTAAGAAAAAATGGAATTGTGGGAAGGGGAAATGATTGGAAGAAGCAATTCAAGCATTGTGTTTACATATCTGAACATAACAATGCAATTATACTCTCACTGAGTTTACGATATGTTTGACATGAAGCTTGGTGAAATTATTACATTTTTACTTAAGTTCCATGGTCTCTCTTAAACCAGTTGACTGTCCTAAGGCTGGATCAATCTGTACCATATTCGTAAAAGAGATTTACCAACAAATTCAAAAACAAGTTTCGAAAGTTGGATTTTACTATTTTTCAGAACAAAGTTCTTAATGAACCAAATTGTACACCATCTGAAAATTAAGTCGATGAGCGACTATTATACTCCTATGGTTCAAACAATCTCCTGTGCCAGCCAGGATACAAGATACCTGTAAGATATTCGATCGAATGCATTGATTCGAGATTCAATGAAATCTCAGGTGTGTGGGCTGCCCTTCTTGCTGCGGTGTTTCGCAGTCGAGAGAGGCACGAGGACATTGACAAAACATTCTTCAGCATTTCTCGGATTCTACTGGGAAATAAAATCTAATTAAATTCCCAAAATCCCTGACTATTGGTAGTTTTATAACTTTTATAATAATAAATTTAGATACATAAACACGTGCTCAATGGGATGAAAAGGGCGAATAAGTACGCACGCACGCGAACTACGGACCCACGCATTTCCAGTGATGTCGAAGTGGTCCAGGACTTTATCTCATGTGCCATTCGCAGTAGGGAAACTCTTATTTGATTCGGAAGTGCATCAAAGGAAGATTTAAATTGTGATTCCATATCCCATCCGTAATTGTTCATGGTTCTAATTAATACTCAAAAATTAAGGTAAAATAAAAAAGAGACCAAACAACGAAAAAGTAATTAACATTAGAAGTAAGTACTTGCTAATTTTGATTGCAAGTCTGGTGCATTTTTTGGGTTTCAGTTGAAATGTGATATAAATATTAATCAAAACTCATATTTAGTTTATCGCCTATTGAATACCTAGAAACATTTCAAGTAAATCATATTTTACCATCGATATAATTATTGGCATGAGTAAATTATTTAATTTTGAGAGTAGAATTTGCAGTTAATCTTGCAGATTATCCAAAGATGATCAAAAAAGTTGAATTGGTTATTTGTTTTATTCAAGGAGTAATAAGTACATTTCTTTTATGAAGGTGAGGAGGAAAATCTGTGTCGGAAGGTCTTGAGATATGTTATTACCTGGAATCACAGAATATGTTCAAAAGTTCAAATGATTGTCAAAAAATAAAAAAAATTCAAGGCCCATCGCATTGCGGCTTTTTTCATTCACTCAAAAGACGATTTAGTTTTTAACTTCGGATTCTGCGATGCATTGCATTAACTTTTTTCACGAATTCGATTTCAAAGTTTTCGTCGAAATACGGAGAGTCCGGATGGACAGTGTTAGGAAGAGGTGTAATGCAGGGTTGTCCATTGTCACCGGTCCTGTTCAACGTATGTTTGTAGGAAATGATTCAAGAGGCAGGCATGGGAAGAACTGGAGGCAGGAGTGAAAGTCGGAGGGGGCTTCTTCAAATCAGTTAGGTGTGCCGAAGACGAAGCCTTTTAGTATGTCAGTCAACCAATGGTTTGCAAACAATGCTGAGTGAATTGGAAATTCATTGCGATAGATACGGGATGAGAATACAGATTAATAAAACAAAGGTTAAGCGAAGTGTTTTGGACCAACACGGTCAAAGTAGTAGGGACGAAAGGAGAAGAATTGCGCTAGGCAAGGATGCTTTTTCAAGGAGGAGGGAGTTGATGACGGATACGTTGAGTAGGGATGTTAAGACAAGACTCGGAAAAACTTTGATATGGAGCGTATATGTACGGAGCGGAAACGTGGTCGCTGAAGCAGGAGGATAGACGTGAATTGGAGACTGTTGAAGTGTGCGTCTGGAGAAAAATGGAGAAGGTTAAATGGACCGAAAGGAAAACAAATGAGGAAGTACTGGAGATGGTGGGTGAGGAGAGGGGTTTGTGGAGAGAAATCCTATGGAGGCAGGAAAAATGGATGAAAGGTGTATTGAGCGGTAGCGGGATGATGAAGATGGTAATAGAGGGGAGAATGTTAGGGAAACGAGGAAAGGGCAGGAAAAGGATTGAGATGTTGGACGGGATGAAGGGAGGAAAGAAGTATACAGAGATGAAGAGGGACCTGATGTAGAGTAGGTTGCTGGATTTTGTTTTGTTAGGAGTCACAAAATAGTTGTTTCCATCCAATAACCTACATTAACCGGTAGATTACCTAATAATAATAATTTGGTACTCTTTTATTATACCTCTCCCTCCAAAATGGGGACGTGTAACGAGTACTTATGAGAGTTGTAATGAGTTCGTTATGAGGGGAATGTCATTGCACCAAATGAAATCGTTTTCGCAATTTTATTGTAATGATTGTTCTTGGTTTTTCAAATCTTATATTAAGATAATAATTAATATTTTAATGTTTCTTTCAGTTAACACATTACTTAAAATTATATAATTAACACTACAATAGCTACAAGTTGACCGTTT
This sequence comes from Hetaerina titia, assembly GCA_037158775.1. Taxonomy (NCBI): domain Eukaryota; kingdom Metazoa; phylum Arthropoda; class Insecta; order Odonata; family Calopterygidae; genus Hetaerina; species Hetaerina titia. The sequence goes on along the minus strand of CM073775.1, from coordinate 1,936,701 downwards.
GGTCGGGTGGGGTGACGAGAGATGTCAAAAAAATTGATAAAAATATTGCAGGAAATAAAAAATAAATAACGAGACATAATACTCTAAACAAATACTTTATTATATTTATAACGTCCCAACGTTACTTAGGAAGGGTTCTAGGATACTTTTGGATAGCGTATTCCAATCATCTATCCCTGAATTAAAAAGGAATATTTCCTGTGCTAGAAAAATGCCTTCTCGACTCTATCTTAAAGTTATGGTCTTTCATAAAAGGGGTTTTTCCAACCTTTCCGAAATATCTTTGATGCTACTTCCCCAGCGTAAGATTGAGACATGCACTTCAGGCGTGCGTGCCTCTTTCATCTCGATTTGAGCGTTTCCCAGCACAATGTTACAACATTTCTTGGACGCTAGCCTTTCTAATGAAATTTCCCAATACAAATCTTGCTGCTAATCGCTGAACTTTGTTCAATCTTTTCATTTCCCCGGCGAGATAAGGATCCCAATCTGATACATACATATATATATATATATATATATATATATATAAAAAGGTATAAGGGAAGGTATAAGATCGCAGATCTCAAGGTAAATCACGTTTCCTTATTAGCTTAGGTGGTAGAGCATCCGCCCGGCAAGTGGAAGGCCCGTGGTTCAAATCCCGGATAAGGAAATACTTTTACTTTCGTGATCTGCTCAAAAACCGCCTTCCCCACTTGTCCTGTGTTCACCTTTTATGTGTTTTCCTATCCCCTTTCCTTATAACTATTTCTATGTTTGAATGAATATTTGTGCGCCGCATGGCGGGATTTTCAAGTTATATATATATATATATATATATATATATATATATATATTTATATATATAATATATATATATATTTATATATATATTTATTTAGAATATATATATATATATATTATTATATATATATAATATATATATATTTATATATATATTTATTTAGAATATATATATATATATATATATTCTAAAAAGTGTTACAGATGGCATCCTATGTTTCTATGCAGCTTTTTTCCCGAGTTCTTATCATAAACCTTGAAGCTCTAGTTTTAATGCGTTCGATATGTGGTCCCCATTTTAGATTCCTGCTTCGAGGATTCCCATATAACTACAGTGGGTTAGTTCACTCAAAACTTTGCCCCTGAAGTAGTAATCGGTCAGTCTAGCATCCCTACATTTATGGAATCTAACTAGTTTCGTTTTGCTAGAATTGATGATCATTCGGTTCTGGTTTGCTCCATTACCAAAATTATACGTAGTTTTGTAAGATTATAAGTTGTGTTTATTTCTCTGTGAATATTGCAATCAACTGCAAACATCCTGATAGAGCTTTTTATTCGATTTCCGATATCATTCTCGTAAATTATACATTTCTAAGATCCAAACACACTTCCTTAGTCACTTCATAATTAGCGTAAAACTCCTCCGAAAAAACGTCGTCGACCCTTTAATTGAAAGCGACTGAATTGGATTTCCTTGTACATTTGGTATGCTATACCAATATAAAATCCGACTGTGACAAATACCATGGTACCAAGCTTAGGTATTCCAGGCGGCAAACCCTTGAAGAAAATGAAACCTCCAGACCATTGGGAACTGACGCCCTCCGTGGCAAACTGCCGCGACGCGTCCCAGTGGATTGACGGAACACTTTCCTTCGGAATACTATATTTCGGAGATGGTCTTTAGAGCAATAATAGAGCAATATTCCGAAAACCAGAGTGCGTTACATTCGATGAGAGGAAATGACGAATGAAAGAGAATAAATTAGACCACGAAATGCAAAGAGAACGATAATACGCAGAATGTCACTAGGGTGGATAGTTAGTTGCCATGGGTAGTTAACATTATTTTATTATTAGGTAATCTACCGGTTAAGGTAGGTTTTTGGATGGACACAACTATCAAATAAACATTTTGTGACTCCCCACCTTGCAAACTAATCTATATCAGGTCACTCTTTATCTCGGTGTACTTCTTTCCTCCCTTCATCCCGTCCAACATCCATATCCCTCCCTTCATCCCGTCCAACATCCATATCCTGTTCCTACCCTTACCTCGCTTGCCCAACATTCTCCCCTCTATTACCCTCTTCAACATTCCACTACCGCTCAATACGCCTTTCATCCATTTTTCCTGCCTCCGTAGGATTTCTCTCAACAAACACCTCTCCTCCCCCACCATTTCTAGTACTTCCTCATTTGTTTTCCTTTCGCTCCATTTCACCTTCTCCATTCTTCTCCACACCCACATTTCAAAAGCCTCCAATCTACGTCTATCCTCCTGCTTCAGCGACCACGTTTCCGCGCCGTACATAGCTACGCTCCATATCAGAGTTTTTACGAGTCTTGTCTTAACATCCCTACTCAACGTCCCCGTCATCAACTCCCTCCTCCTTGAGAAAGCCTCCTTGCCTAGGGCAATTCTTCTCCTTACGTCCCTACCACTTTGACCGTATTGGTCCAAAACACTTCCAAGATATGTAAACTGTTCTACCTGCTCTATTTTTTCCCCTCCTATTTTAACATTTAGCTTAGCCTTTTTCTTTCTGGAAAATCGCATAACCTTTGTTTTATTAATATTGTTCTCATCCCATATTTATCGCACTGAACCTCCAATTCACTCAACAATGCTTGCAACCCCTTGGCTGACTGAGCAACTAATGCTTGGTCATCAGCAAACCTAACCGATTTTACGAATTCCCCTCCGAATTTCATTCCTACCTCCAGTTCTTCCCATGCCTCTTTAATCATTTCCTCTACATATACGTTGAACAGTACCGGTGACAATGGGCAACCCTGCCTTACACCTCTTCCTAACACTGCCCATCCGGACTCTCCGTTCCCCACTCGCGCCTGAGCAGTCTGAGACAGGTACAGGTTGCGGATCAGTCTCCTGTCCCTCCAATCCATTCCTATTTTCTGCAATACACGCATTAATTTTTCCCAATTCACTCTATCAAACGCTTTTTCGAAATCTACAAAACAGGCAAAAACATCCTGATTGTATTCTATATTCCTCTCGACTAGTGATCTCATTACTGCAATGGCATCACGCGTACCTCTTCCTTTCCTGAACCCAAACTGATCATCCCCTAAGTAATCATTTGCCTTACTCTCTATCCTTTTGTTGATGATCCTGAGAATAACTTTAGCTGCGTGGGATATCAAACTTATTGTTCTGTAATCCTCACATGATATAGACTTTGCCTTTTTTGGAATAGGAACTAACACCGATCTCACAAAATTTTCCGGCCAGATTCCTTCTTCATAGATACAACGAATCAGTCCATATAGGGACTTCTTCCCGCATTTTCCTAAGCATTTCAACAGTTCGACAGGAATGTTGTCCACCCCCACGGCCTTATTTGCTTTCATCTCCTTTAATGCCCTTTCTATTTCATCGTCGAGTATGCCTGGACCTAAGCTATCTTCTTCTACGTCATGTTCCTTTTCTATGTCTAACCTTGTCGGCCTAAGTTCTCTACCATAAAGTGTTTCTATATATTCCTTCCATCTCTCTTGGATTTTTCCTGGTTCAACTATTATCTTACCCCACTTATCTTTAACTGTTAGCACAGATCTTGCCTTCTTACTTCCCGATAATAACTTAACCTTGCTGTATAGAGCTCCAATTTCACCCTTCTTCTGTAAACTTTCCATATCCTCGCATTGCGTTTTCCACCATTCTTCTTTTGCTTTATTTGTGGCCCTTCTCAAATAAAGCAAAAGAAGAATGGTGGAAAACGCAATGCGAGGATATGGAAAGTTTACAGAAGAAGGGTGAAATGATTTTATTTTTATTTTTTTTTCTAATTTATTTACATACTTCGTTGCAATTAGGCAATTTTCCTGGTGGCAACGGTCCAGTGTGATCACTGGTCACTCTTACAATGCACATACATACACACACAAGAAGAACAGATATGAGACAAAATACTCGTATATTCAATGACACTTTTAAGATTACCGACCTCTCCTTTACAATCACACAAGGATTAGGTGTACATCACATGAGTACATACTACGCACCGTCCATCGCCACACTTCGTCCGTAATCACGTACTCTTCAATTTCATATACCGTTCAAAATCGCGTCCCGTTAACACATTATTCTTAGCACAAGTACATACGGTTTTATTTCTCACTCACACGTTTTTAAGGCGAGCATACACCTCGTTTTAAATTTATTTAATGAATAAGGTAAGGACTTAAAGATATCCTCAGGTAACTCATTCCATTCTTTTATTCCACGATTGAGGAAGGAGTTTTTTTAATGTTTGTTTTGTGCCCTCTATGTTTTATTTTGAACTGATGGTCCTTCCGCTCAATGTAATTTGGTTTGTCTAATCTTTCTGAGAGCTCCTCCCACCCCTTCTCTTTATTAACTATCTTGAACATCCCACATAGCGTGTTCAGCTTCCTTCTGAGTCGGAGCGGTGTCCATCCTAGTGTCTCTAACATTTCTGCACACTATCTGTCCTGTTAAAATTGAAGAAATTGGTGCTCTATACAGCAAGGTTAAGTTATTATCGGGAAGTAAGAAGGCAAGATCTGTGATAACAGTTAAAGATAAACGGGGTAAGATAATAGTTGAACCAGGAAAAATCCAAGAGAGATGGAAGGAATATATAGAAACACTGTATGGTAAAGAACTTAGGCCGACAAGGTTAGACATAGAAAAGGAAAATGACGTTAACATATTACCTCATTAATATGGACTCGTTATTTCTCTGGGGTGTACACACACTAGAATTATTCCGGCAATGGGCCCATCCCGATGCACTGCGAAATATCTTGCATCAGCAAAAAATTGCATTCCAGTCAGCTGCGAAATGTAAGTTGGCCCAGTTTTATAATGGCACGTTAAATCCAATCGTTAGTTAATTTGAACATTTACTTAACTTGGAGAATACCGTCAAATCTAATTTTATAAACTATTATGATTTCTTCTTAGTAAATGTGAATCTTGTTAACGTAATAACATCGTTTATCCGTTATTAACGGTCAGTGTTGAACTTAACTAGCGGTCATAAAACTGAGTTTTGGTCTTGAAGGGGAAGTTGAAGTTAACCTTCAGTTTAACTAGGCAAAGCAAACTTGTTAACTAACCCTTCATTTACAATTGCTCATTTTTGCTATGGTTAATACGAAGGTGGGGGCTAAAATTGACCATTTTTAAAATTCTGTTGCAGATTTATGAGAACATCGCTGCTCCATGATTTTCTCGGAATCGCCTTTCCTTCTTTCACGGAAGTGAATTCAATATTCACTGCTACTCAGCAATGTCTGACTACCGAGGGCATTCGATAACCGCTCAGACTGAAAGTATCTGTGCTCGTGGAAGGTTCATTGCTATGACGTATTTGTCTATCGCTTCATGATACGAGATACCTATCACTTTCTTTGAAAACTCTTATAATTGAACGAAAGTTTTTGCGGTAATTATTAAGCAGGTAAATAACCTACAACGTATTAATGTTTTCCGTTCTTTATACAGAGAAGTTAAAAAAAAACTTTCTAAGCGAGCGAAACACTACTAAGTAGGTAGGTTAAAATTATGGAATGATCCGGCCATTAGAATGAGTAGTATATATTACTACGAGTATATTATTATGAGTAGAAGATATTACTAAATAATTTATAAAATTCGCAGTAAGATCGAAAAGCCTAGATCGTACTTTGTAACTGAAATCAGTACATCTTAAGATTACATATTGTATTCTAAAACTATCTCTTTCATACAATAGTATGGCAACACAATGTTTCCAACGCTTCGAAAGATACGTTGACTGAACTGCTTTGGACAAAAATCTTAGGAAGTGAAAATATATTTTTTTGCCAATTCTTTAAATCTAATTCAATATCTATTGCATATTTGTTTCAATTTGAAACTTAAATAAACAATGGCACCTGGTGGGAATGGCACGGGAATTACTGACTGGGATGAACCAAGGACAGAAAGCAAGCAAAAACTCCCCCGCAATCTATAAGGTTAATAACATAACAAACCTTCCTTCACCAAACCCTCAACCCTTACCCTTCCCTCATGGTGCTACACCCCCTGCCACACACCTTTTTGGTGGCTCGCAGGGTACTTATGTAGATGTAGATGGTAACGAGAGTAAAAAAGAAGAGAGCCAACAATTATAAGTTTTGGATGTGGCGGGATGCATAAATACGATTAACGATAATGCGTGAAAAATTACGGTAATAAGTCACACAACATGTGTAACTAGTAAAAATTAGGTTGAGTGAAATTTCCTCGACACATTCAAATAAAAAAAAGTTCAAAATCCAATACCCAAAGAAAATACACAAAATATTACACGCACGGCGTTAGTCCTGCCATCGGAAACCCCTGTTTCCGATGCCAGAATTTCTTTTTCGAATTCAAGAGTACTTCAAGTAATATTCATTGCAGTAAACCTGTTTTCATTCCATGATAAGATTAAAATCATACCATACAATTATTTTTACTTACTAAGGAAACGCCGAGACAAATGCAGACACAGGTTTTTCGATAACTCGAGCTAAAAGACATACTCGCTGTAAAATCGACTTCTGCAGCGCGGTGTTCAAAGGGCCAGCGCCTATCTTATCTCTGGATGGCGGTTTGTGAAACAGGCAACGATCGCCAATCGACAGCGCTCAGGCGAAAACCTGAGATGCCAATTCCCGGGAATCAAATGATAAAAGATCCTCTTCATAAAGTTTACCTTGTGATCTCTCTCATTCACGCACTAATGGCATGGACAAACCATATCATGGTAACCGGATTGCGAGGAAGAAGCAACCATAAGCGACTGTGGGAGTGGCTTTCTTTTCTATTTGGGATGCTGTTAATTTAAACGGTGCCACAGATTAATGCGTAGCAAATGTACTTTAGTCCATAGAGTACATTCCCATAATGCCGAAATCCACAACTCTTTTGAGTTGCTTTATTGTGAAATTATGTAGTCCCAAAAATTATAACACTGCAAGGTATTAGCATTATGCAAAATACAAACACACAGAAACACGCACTTGCAAGGTATGTCCCAAATGTAGTAGGACTGAGTCAATTAAAATAAATTTAATTGCCAGAATTGGTACATTCACCCAAAAGTCTTCGAAGTAGCACTCTTGCTCGTCTAAACACCGCTGTCAGCGGGTTTTCCACGCCTCGTATGCCTTATGGAAAGTGGCGCCTGGAATGCTGATAACCTCCCTTGTCACGACCTGCTGTAACGCTTCCACCAAGCTGTGGTGGTGGAAGCGTTAGCTTTTCAGCACGGATTTGAGGAGCGAAATGAGGAAGAAGTCTGGTGGGACATTGTCTAAAAAAATTTGATCCTCACTCACATGATCGAGAAGCTCTTTGCAGATACGCGTGCGAGTTTCCTTTTGTTTGTCCGAGAGCACTCGCTGCACCAACTTCGCACACATTTTTCTTCTGCCCATGTTTTCGGTCACAAATAGGTGTACATGACTTTTAGAGATACCAAGTTCTTCAGAAACCATGCGGACACTTAATCTGCGATCCCTTTCCAACAAAGCATTCACTCTTGCCCAGTTCCACGCAAAGTATTATGGCGTAGAGCCGTTCTAATGACCGACAAAACAAAACAAGGCCACGTTATAGAGGTTTCGCAATGAGGAGCAATTGTTGCAACAACTGCTGCATTCCTGTATCTTAAGTCAGGTGGGTCAGCTCGTAGCGGAGGCACACGCCCATGTAATGTCGAGTAAACGTGGAGGCCATACATAAAACCTCCATTTGCCTCTACTATTCGGTAAATGATTACCATAATACTATTTGCGCAGGGATTTCCAAACTCGCCCCACCAGTCGTCGCCTCAAATTGCGCGTCCTCTCAGTCCCGTCTTTTCCCTCTTTGCACCTCCCACCCCCTCCTGGCAAACGCCCGACACCACGGCGGTATCACGGTCTTCCTCTAATCCCTATCCACGAGGCGGTAGTCTAGTACCAGGGCACTCGCCTGCCGTGCCCTCCGCTCAAACTGGGGCAGACACTCTGAATGCCCACAGCAAACATTCAAGCGATCGGATGGGCATTCCTGGCATCCTATAGGATTCTCAGAGGCAGCTCAGGGATAGGATACGCACCTTTCCGTCTACCGCAAAAGCATCAATTCTACGCGCTGTGTTTCTCGTCTGCATCGTCCCTGTTTGCAACGACCAGAAGACCAAGTGAAGGACAAAATTGGGCTCCTCAAGTTAAATAGTACTCAATCAGGAGAAAATAAAAGCAATTCACGGAAAATACACATTTATATGAGACTAGAATGAATATTTTTTTCTTGTAAGCTGAGGCAATTTAAGCAAGATTCAAACACCCCCCGCCATACGCCCCGCAAGCCCCCGCAGGGGCGTGGCGTGGAATGAGTGCTGTAGGTAGTATACATTGCTAGTATATTTTTATTTTTGTTACGTAATCTACCGGTTAAGGTAGGTTTTTGGACGGACACAACTATCAAATAAATATTTTGTAACTCCAAAAAAACCCAATCCAGCAACCTAATCTACATCAAGTCTCTCTTAATCTCTGTGTACTTCCTTCCTCCCTTCATCATGTCCAACATCCCTATCCTGTTCCTGCCCTTTCCTTGCTTGCCCAACATTGTCCCCTCTATTACTTTCTTCAACATTCCACTACCGCTCTATATGCCTTTCATCCATTATTCCTGTCTCCATAGAATTTCTCTCAAAAAACCCCTCTCCTCACCCACCATCTCCAGTACTTCCTCATTTGTTTTCCTTTCGGTCCATTTCACCTTCTCCATTCTTCTCCACACCCACATTTCAAAAGCCTCCAATCTACGTCTATCCTCCTGCTTCAGTGACCACGTTTTTTAACTCTGTGTTTACATTTTTCCATCTTCTTCTCTCATCCATCTTCGCAATTATCTCATCCGTTACCCATGGTTTCCTTATCCTTTTCCAATCAACGGTTCCTATAGTGTCTTTTGCGGCCTCCGATATCCCTTGCTTGATACATTCCCATATTTCTTCGATAGTACTCAGTTCTTTACCGTCATCCATCATTTTCTCTACAGCCTGCTGATACTCCTTCCTCGTTAATCCATTTAATGCTTCTAAAAAAATAAATATTTTTTTATGTATATATATGTATATATATATATATATATATATATATATATATATATATATATATATATATATATATATATATATATATATATATATATGTGTGTGTATATATATATATTTATCCCCCTCCCACCTTGTCGTGGTGGAAGGGCTTGTGTGTTCCGATGACCCCTAGAGCTGTGCTGGCGGGAGTAAATATAATTGCTCCTGGTAGGGTCACTCATGCCAGATAGGTTGAAGGTTAGGAGCCAGACGAAAGGTAGTCCACACAGTGTGTGTTCCTGTGTGAGGCGGCTGCAAAGGCGTCTGACCCCAGTGGGGCGGCCATTAAGTGATAGTGTCACGTTAAAAACACTATTGAGGAAGGCAATGGGAAACCACCTCAATTATCATTCCCAAGAATATAATGATGGGCACTATAGAGAATATGAGTCCTGGCAACTGCGAGACTCGGCCCAAGTGGCCGGCAGAGGGGGAGGCAAGGCTTCCGCGGTCGTCATCCCACGAAACCCTTGCAGGGAAGAAATAACAGCAGCAGGAGAGAAGACGACAGGAAAATTGGAATATATTAAGCGAGAGATGGAAAGAGGTAATATACATGTAGATATTTTAGGTCTCTGCGACGTGAGATGGAACGGTAGCCTGGATTACTGGAGTGACAATTATAAAGAGATAAACAGCGGCGGGGATGAGAGTCAACGAGGGGTTGCCGTAATATTAAATAAAGGGGTAGAAAGAAGCATAGTCAACATAGAGCAAGCAACTGATAGAATTTTACTCGTAGAGATTAAAGCAGAGCCGACAAACTTGGTCATTGTTCAGGTATACATGCCACCAAGCAACCACAAGGAGGAAGAAGTTGATAGGATGTACGTTGAGTTAGAGGATATAATCACGTGTGTTCCTGCAGGGAAACATTTGATAGTGATGAGGGATTGGAATGCGATGGTAGGCGAAGGAAGAGAGGGTGGTAAGGTGGGGGACCATGGGTTAGGCACGAGGAATGAATGCGGGGAGAAAGCGATTAAATTCTGCAGGAGACAGGGGTTAGTCATCACCAACACATGGTTTAGACATCACAAAAGGCATAGGTATACATGGAAAATGCCAGGTGACTCAGAAAGGTATCAGTTAGATTATATTATGGTTAGGCACAGGGTTAGGAACCGTGTGACAAATTCGCACGGTTTCCCGGGAGCGGATGCGGACTATGACCAAAATTTAGTTGTTATGAATAAAACAGTTTCTGGCGTAACTTGGTGGAAAATCTTCATACTGACTTTTAATAATCAAACCATTTTACTTTTCCATATAAACTTTTTAATTTTTACAACCCAGGTTTCGTTATAGCATAACATCATCAGGTTAAGTTAGACCTGATGATGCTATGCTATAACGAAACCTGGGTTGTAAAAATTAAAAAGTTTATGTGGTAAAGTAAAGTGGTTTGAATATCAAAAGTAAGTTGTTATGAAATGTAACGTTCGTTTCAAGAAGATAAGGCAATGGCGGCGGGTTAGGAAATGGAACGTAGAAGCATTAAATGGATTAACGAGGAAGGAGTATCAGCAAGCTGTAGAGAAAATGATGGATGACGGTAAAGAACTGAGTACAATCAAAGAAAAATGGGAATGTATCAAGCAAGGGATATCGGAAGCAGCAAGAGACACTATAGGAACCGTTAACAGGAAAAGAATAAGGAAACCATGAGTCACCAATGAGATGATTGCAAAGATGGATGAGAGAAGAAGATGGAAGAATGTAAACACAGAGTTAGGCAAAATGAAGTACAAAGAGTTAAACAATAAATTGAGAAGGGCCACAAATAAAGCAAAAGAAGAATGGTGGAAAACACAATGTGAGGATATGGAAAGTTTACAGAAGAAGGGTGAAATTGGTGCTCTATACAGCAAGGTTAAGTTATTATTGGGAAGTAGGAAGGCAAGATCTATGCTAACAGTTAAAGATAAGTGGGGTAAGGTAAGGAAAAATCCAAGAGAGATGGAAGGAATATATAGAAACACTGTATGGTAAAGAACTTAGGCCGACAAGGTTAGACATAGAAAAGGAACATGACATAGAAGAAGATAGCTTAGGTCCAGGCATACTCGACGATGAAATAGAAAGGGCATTAAAGGAGATGAAAGCAAATAAGGCCGTGGGGGTGGACAACATTCCTGTAGAAATGTTGAAATGTTTAGGAAAATGCGGGAAGAAGGCCCTATATGGAATGATTCGTAGTATCTATGAAGAAGGAATCTGGCCGGAACATTTTGAGAGATAGGTGTTAGTTCCTATTCCAAAAAAGGCAAAGGCTATATCATGTGAGGATTACAGAACAATAAGTTTGATATCCCACGCAGCTAAAGTTATTCTCAGGATCATCAACAAAAGGATAGAGAGTAAGGCAAGTGATTACTTAGGGGATGATCAGCTTGGGTTTATGAAAGGAAGAGGTACGCGTGATGCCATTGCAGTAATGAGATCACTAATTGAGAGGAATATAGAATACAATCAGGACGTTTTTGCCTGTTTTGTAGATTTCGAAAAAGCGTTTGATAGAGTGAATTGGGAAAAATTAATACATGTAATGCAGAGAATAGGAATGGATTGGAGGGACAGGAGACTGATCCACAACCTGTACATGTCTTAGACTGCACAGGTGGGAGTGGGGAACGGAGAGTCCGGATGGGCAGTGATAGGAAGAGGTGAAAGGCAGGGTTGCCCATTGTCATCGGTGCTGTTCAAGGTATATGTAATAGAAATGATTAAAGAGGCATGGGGAGAACTGGAGGTAGGAATGAAAGTCGGAGGAGACTTTGTAAAATCGGTTAGGTTTGCTGATGACCAAGGATTATTTGCTCAGTCAGCCAAGGGGTTGCAAGCATTGCTGAGTGAATTGGAGGTTCAGTGCAATAAATATGGGATGAGAATCAATAGTAATAAAACAAAGGTTATGCGAATTACCAGAAAGAAAAATGCTAAGCTAAATATTAAAATAGGCGGGGAAAAAATAGAGCAGGTAGAACAGTTTACATATCTCAGAAGTGTTTTGGACCAATACTGTCAAAGTAAGAGGCGTATTCTTAAAGTAAGTACCGTTTGCTTATATTTAAATATTGGCGCTTCAGAACACAGTTTTGCTCCTGCAGCACCATCTACTGATTCATTGAAAAGCTATAGCAGCATTTGTTTTGTTTCAGAAGTCGTTTGCTTGTCCGTGCATGCAAACAACAATGTCCGCGACAATCGTTGATCCGCCAGCTGTGAAGTGCGTTCTGTCATACGATTCTTGTATGCAAAAGGATTGTCGGCTGCTGAAATTCATCGGGAATTATGCCTAGTTTATAAACCTACAGTTATGAGTGAAGGAAAGGTTAGACAATGTTGCTGTGATTTTAAAAATGGACGAACAAATGTCCATGACGAAGAGCGAAGTGGTAGGTCCTGCATTCTGACCGATGAAATTGTTTTGCAAGTGGAACAAAAACTGTGATGTGATCGTCGATTGACAATTAATGGCCTGGCTGAACAATTTCCTCAACTTGGACGCACTACTGTCTACAATATTGTTACGGAAAACCTCGGATACCACACATTGCGTGCAAGGTGGGTACCGAAAATGCTCACCGACCACCACAAAGAGCAAAGAATGTCCAGTGGACGAGAGTTTTTGGGTCGTTGGGAACTCTTTAATCCACCCACCGTACAGTCCTGACCATACACCCAGCGACTACTTCCTCTTCTTGCACTTGAAACAGTGGTTTGGTAGACAAACGTTTCGAAACCGAAGAGGAACTCAAGAATGGCATTGTTGATTGCTTCAAACCTCAGGCGGCGAGTTTCTATGCAGAGGGGTTAAAGAAGCTGGTGCAGCAGTACGAAAAATGCTTAGAAGTGAACGGCGATTATGTAGATAAGTGAAGTAGGTTTGTAGCTAACTAAAAGTGCCAATAAAATATGTTTCATATGAATATATTTTTTCCTGTCACCAAACGGGTCTTACTTTATGAACACGCCTCGTAGTAGGGACGTAAGGAGAAGAATTGCGCTAGGCAAGGAGGCTTTCTCAAGGAGAAGGGAATTGATGACAGGGACGTTGAGTAGGGATGTTAAGACAAGACTCATAAAAACTCTGATATGGAGCGTAGCTATATATGTAGCTATATACGTCTATAGGAAACGTGGTCACTGAAGCAGGAGGATAGATGTAGATTGGAGTCTTTTGAAATGTGGGTGTGGAGAAGAATGGAGAAGGTGAAATGGACGGAAAGGAAAACAAATGAGGAAGTACTAGAAATGGTGGGTGAGGAGAGGGGTTTGTTGAGAGAAATCCTATGGAGACAGGAAAAATGAATCAAAGGCGTATTGAGCGGTAGTGGAATGCTGAAGAAGGTAATAGAGGGGAGAATGTTGGGCAAGCGAGGTAAGGGCAGGAACAGGATAGGGATGTTGGATGGGATGAAGGGAGGAAAGAAGTACACAGAGATGAAGAGGGACCTGATATAGACTAGTTTGCTAGGTGGGGAGTCACAAAATGTTTATTTGATAGTTGGGTCCATCCAAAAACCTACCTTAAACGGTAGATTACCTAATAATAATATATATATCCAGTCTGACCTAAAGAAGGCCTCGGAGTAGGCCAAAAGCTCAAATAATCTACAATGTGAGTGTTCTTTTATGTGTTATCTGCTTTATTCTGTGTTCTATTGTGCCGTCCAAAAGTTATAAATAAATAAATAAATATATATATATATACATATACACCTACACATATATACATCGCAGGAGGCCTTGATCCTGCTTCAAGGACTCCCGCAAAAGCCCTATCAAAGAGATGGATCCACAAAGACATGACCAGAGCAGAGGAACATTAGGGAAGCATCACTCACCATTTGTTCAACGGCAATCTTTTCCTTCCTATTGCTTTCTTCACAAATTTTACTTAAAATTTTCCTCCTAATACTTAAAATTACTTGAGGAAAGGTTCAAAACGTAGCCCTCCATTGATGGGAAGGGTTTAACGAAGGCCATTCAGAAACTACATTGCACCACCAAGATGACATTGGAAGGATATTTTTGAATGGGAAAAAATCAACAAATGATACGGATATATAAAAATCATCAAAACCGAAAATAAGTTTACTGTAAAAATATATTCTGAACAGTAACTCCACATTTGATATTTTTTACATTCTACCAATTTCACAATAAAATGCCAAAGTTCAACATAAGAAACCCATCATTACTACCTCAGTCCTTAAGACTGTTCACTAGGTATGGGACAGAAAAAAATTATCAGTAGAACTGGTCCTGGTTTGGACCTTTTGCCATCTCAGTTGCATTGCTGAGCCTCTCCTAGACACTCTTACCTGGAGATGCCAAGTGTTGCTATGCTAAGCCTCCTTTACAGACTACATACTATATGAATGGAATGGAAGGTGACAATGTCACACAATAATCCTTGAACTCATACATATTCAGCAATCAAGAGTGACAAATGTGTCATAATTTCAAAAAGATTTATATTTATGGTTTCACGTTCACAACAGTAATGAAAAACACGTGTACACCATTTTCCCATGAGATTACAACAACGTGAATGCTGGCAGGTTTCAGTGCACTGACACCTGCCAGCATTCACGTGCTTTCCAGTGTTCACATTTATGTGGATTGAGATGCTAGACTGAAATATGAAGCATCATCTTAAAGGCCTTTTCAGTGCTTTTCCAAGGCAAGTTGCAAAAGCTCGTTCATTCCAGTAAGAAGAGGTCTGGGATCTTCAACAAGTCCTGCCATCACCATGGCATTGGAGAAGAGCTATAAAACATATAATAAAGGCTCATATTAGTTGAAAAATTTTAACAAAAATTTTCAGCACTTAATAGGATATCCACTTGAATACATTGTTAAATGATAATGGGACTAAGTTGTAACAAAGCCAACAGGAAGCATTTAGTTTGACTCTACTGAATAGGAGCAGATCCCAGATCATATACGTCAATCAAATCAATACATATTTTTTTTTAGGTAATCTACCGGTTAAGGTAGGTTTTTGGAAGGACACAACTATCAAATACACATTTTGTAACTTCAAACAAAACTCAATATAGCAATCTAATCTACATCAGGTCCCTCTACATCTCTGTGTACTTCTTCCTCCCTTCATCCCGTCCAACATCCCTATCCTGTTCCTGCCTTTTCCTCGCTTGACCTTCATTCTCCCCTCTATTACCTTCTTCAACATTCCACTACCGTTAAAAAAGAGGTGTTTCAGGCATGATATGGTGGAATAACATGATTAATTAAAATTAGCAATTTTTCACAAAAATAATTAAAAAAATATTTTTGTGGAAAATTGGTAATTTTAATTAATTCCACTATCGCTCAATATGCCTTTCATCCATTTTTCCTGCCTCCATAAGATTTCTCTCAACAAATCCCTCTCCTCACCCACCATTTCTAGTACTTCCTCATTTGTTTTTCTTTCAGTCCTTTTAACCTTCTCCAGTCTTCTCCACACCCAAATTTCAAAAGCCTTCAATCTACGTCTATTCTCCTGCTTCAGCGACCACGTTTCCGTGCCGTACATAGCTATGCTCTATATCAGAGTTTTCACCAGTCTTGTCTTAACCTCCCTACTCAATGTCCCTGTCATCAATTCCCTTCTCCTTGTGAAAGCCTCCTTGCCTAGTGCAATTCTTCTTCTTACATCCCTACTACTTTGACCATATTGGTCCAAAACACTTCCGAGATATGTAAACTATTCTACCTGCTCTATTTTTCCCCGCCTATTTTAATATTTAGCTTAGCCTTTTTCTTTCTGGAAAATCGCATAAGTTGTCGGCCTAAGTTCTCTACCATACAGTGTTTCTATATATTCCTTCCATCTCTCTTGGATTTTTCCTGGTTCAACTATTATCTTACCCCACTTATCTTTAACTCTTAGCACAGATCTTGCCTTCTTACTTCCCGATAGTAACTTAACCTTGCTGTATAGAGCACCAATTTTACCCTTCTTCTGAAAACTTTCCATATCCTCGCCTTGCATTTTCCACTATTCTTCTTTTGCTTTATTTGTGGCCCTTCTCAATTTATTGTTTAAATCTTTGTACTTCATTTTGCCTAAATCTGTGTTTACATTCTTCCGTCTTCTTCTCTCCTCCATCTTTGCAATCAACCCATCCATTACCCATGGTTTCCTTATCCTTTTCCCGTTAACAGTTCCTATATTTTCTTTTGCAGTTTTCGAAATCACTGTCTTGATACATTCCCATTTTTCTTCGATAGTACTCAGTTCTTTACCGTCATCCATCATTTTCTCTACAGCCAGCTGATACTCCTTCCTCGTTAATCCATTTAATGCTTCTACGTTCCATTTCTTAACCCGCCCCCCTTGCCTTATCTTTTTGAAATGGACCTTACATTTCATAACAACTAAATTGTGGTCTGAGTCCGCATCCGCTCCTGGGAAACTTTGCGAATTTATCACACTATTCCTAAACCTGTACCTAACCATAATATAATCTAACTGATACCTTTCTGAGTCACCTGGCATTTTCCATGTATACCTATGCCTTTTGTGGTGTCTAAACCATGAGTTGGTGATGACTAACCCCTGTCTCCTGCAGAATTCAATTGCTTTCTCCCTGCTTTCATTCCTTGTGCCTAACCCAGTCCCCACCTTACCACCATCTCTTCCTTTGCCTACCGTCACATTCCAATCCCCCATCAGTATTAAATGTTTCCCTGCAGGAACACACGTTATTATATCCTCTAACTCATTGTACATCCTATCGACTTCTTCCTCCTTGTGGTTGCTCGGTGGCTTGTATACTTGAATAATGACCAAGTTCGTTGGCTCTGCTTTGATCTCCATGAGTAAGATTCTATCAGTTTGCTCTATGTTGATCAATACATATATCATACAATAATCAATGCTTATTCTTGCCACAGATTTCTTCCCAGCAGATCTACACTTTAGGGTATTTCGCGACTGTATCATTGTAATACCCTTATCCCTTTGTTTTATCACTACTGTTTCTGTACTTCTACTATAATTTCTGCACTTCTGTTTTATCACTTCTGTTTCTCAACTGTCCAACCTTTAAACAAATCAGCCCACATAATTAGGGAAATTGGATGGAGAAGAGGGCAATACTGTGGCCAAAAGGATTATTATTTCAAGCATTACCTCTTCTGGTTCATATTTGTAAATATTATTAGGATAGAAAATAAGTAGTGGAACATTTTGAACAGATTTGAAGATTACAACATCAGCTAAAAATTCAATATTGAATACCTGATTTTTTTCTGTTAGGAGACTTCCTTTAACTCTATTACCCAAACAGTACAAATGATTTTTCCAATGAAAAACAAAAAAAGAATATGAAAATGGTGGAGCATGTGTATAATTAAGACAAAACCTTGAGTATAAACACTGGATTTGAATGGTTTTTTGCTCTGAATTGCATTTTGCAGTAGCAGCTCCTTACCTCAAGGTTTTGGGGATAATATTCACCTCCATTTATCGACCACCGAATGGTAACTTTGAAATATTCTGGGAACTTTTGGAAAGTGTTCTGTGCCCTCTACAGAAATTCCATGCAAAAATTGCTAAGGGTACTGATTTAAATGTTTATATGAGCTGCCTTTCTAGGAACAGCATACAGCTTTTCTTTTCTTCTTTTAAGGTCATCAGATCTCTACTGTGCTAATGCTAAACCAACAAGAAAGCTGACATACCTTTATAATTAAATAGTTACAAAATTGGAAACAACTAGTACAGGCCAAAGGTAGCAAGTCAGAATTTCTTAAAGTTATGAAAGTGGTGTCACAGATGCCTGTGCTAGGTTCCATTATTATTCCATTGATGACCTACCAGCTAATGCATTCACTGATTGTGCATAGTATGCTTTTGACACACTTGTTTACATCATTATGATGATTCTAATCATTCAAGGATGGTTTTTAACAACCTAGAAAGAGAAAATGAATGACTTAAAGCCAAAAGACTTTATGAATCCAAAAAAAAAACTCAATCCTAAACTGGATCTCTTCAGCAAGTTACACCAGATAATGTAGCTGTTAAATTTATAGAATTTTTCCTTAACCCCAAACCAACTTGGAGTTCCCTTATTCCCTCAACACTAGGAAAAACTTTCAAGAGCTTTATTTTTATCAGGAAACTCAAATAGTGTGTGATTAATGGTTCTTATAAATGCATTTCATACATTTTTTCATACACCTCTTTCCTAAGGTACAAGACTCTGGGGGCATGCCTCAGATGTAAAACTAGCATTCCTACTTCAAAAAAAGATTATTACATTTATTACCAACTTGTTATTCAGGTTAATTGCACAACATCAATTGCGGTGTTTAATCTTTTATATTCTGACACATATATACTGGTTTTAATGCCTATGTGTTCTTGCCAGCAAAATTTAAAAAAATCAATAACTGTATTATTTTTTTATGGATTTCCATTACCAAATTTTTTGTAGTGAATCACAATCATTCATATTAAGTTGAGAGTCTTGTTATTTATATATTATACTATGCATTTCATTATCACTGCCTAAAAGTTCACACTTAGCAACATATATTATGTATCCTGCCCTGTACTTTGTTTATAGATACTGAATTTTTTATAAAGATTTATTTGGAAATTGGGCTTGACCTATAGTCAAATGAATACAGAAATATCAGCAAGAATAACCACTATACTCCAAGTACATAAGAGTAAAACATTTGAATTTCTCAATAATTGTTTAAGGATCATGAAATAAATGTAATTTTTGATGGATTCAAAGAAAATATTGAATATTCATATCCTTGTATCATATATTGGAATATATTTCACAGTAGATGACTTCTCTTTTGACATCTCTTACATACTATATTTTTAAATCATGCATCATTCCTGAATTTCCTGATTGCCAATTGTAATTGACAGCATGAAGTCACATTCTGATTTTCATTATTTTGTTATAAAACTCACTAAGGCACTCTCTTTGGCAAGATTTTTGATCAAATTATAATAAATTATGAGAAGGGCACATGTTAGTACACGTGAGGTGTGATTGTTGAGAGAGGAATTAGGATAAGAGACCACATTAAAATAAATAATAAATGGGGAAACACCAAGACATTAGAGAGAGCATAGACTACTACAGTCAAATCTCATTACCATGCTACCTGGCGGGAGGGAGCAAGAGTGGCATAGTAGCGAGTGTTTGTAAAAACGGCTTCATTTTCTCAAGTTCTCCATCAGTCCAAAGCTCTCAAGAACCTTTGGCTGACGCATCTTCTTTCGGTGGATCTCTTTCATCTCGTTGTCTAGCCGATCACACACTTGCAACACTTGGGGCTTCCTGCTTCTCTGTTGCATGAACTTCCGGATGGTGCACCATGCGACCTGGGCTTCCTCGAGCGGAACAATTTCCTCCTCGACAGTTATCTCGACATCTTCGTTTTCCACTGGCTCTGCACTGCACAGCATCTCCTCCAGTGTGAAAGACCTGCCAGTCGCGAGGCGCTCGTCGGCTTCGAGAAAGTCAGGCAGCTCAATCTCCCGTTCTCGTGCATCTTTTCCTCTGCAGGCAGAGCTTCCCAGATCTCGAGCAGCTTCGCATCCTGTGCCTCAGTTTGGATCTCCTCTTCGATGAACTTGGCCTTTGCAAAACAATTCCTGATCATCGACTCACCAACCTCCTCCCAAGCACTCCAGGCGATGTGTAGAGCATAGAGCCACGTGAACTCCTTTCCCTCATCCATGGCCTCAAGCTGGCGGCATAGCAGGAGCTTCTTGTGGCGGCACTTGAGGTTCTCTTTGATTCCTTGATCAATTGGTTGCGAATTGGCTGTCTTGTTGGATGGGAAGAAGACCAGTTGGCTTTTGATCAGCTGGAGCTCGGGAGGGTGGCCAGAGAGGTTATCGAGACAGACCAGCACTCTGCGTCCCTGTTGGCCGAGTCGTCCGTCCCACGCACGCAACATCTCGAAAAGCTTCGCCATCATCCACGCCTTTGAGTTTGCCTTGTACTCGACCGGGATCTCCTTGTTCTTGAAGGCTCTTGGAATGGCCGAACATCAGAAGAGGGAACTTCTCGCTGCCTCTCGTAGTTTGCCCCAACCAGAAGACTGATCCTTCGCTTGCTTTTCTTTCCTCCTGTACATTGCTCTCCCCTGAGTTCCATGGTTTTGTTCGGGAGCAGCTGCCAGAAGAGTCCCATCTCGTCCAGGTTGAAGACGTCGTCTGTGGAGAACTGCCTGAGTAAGGGCCGGAGAAACTGTTGTTGCCACTCAAGAAGGGATCGCGAATCCACCGCTCCAGATTCGCTATACACTGTCTTGAATGTGATGCCATGGTGCTTCCTGAAATTGTCCACTCAACCGTCGATCACCATGAAGTCCGGGATGTGCATCAGCTCGGCCAGTTTCATCGCCTTCTCCTTGATCAGATTGCTGCTGACAGGCAGATTCTGTCCTCTTGCTTGCTTCAGCCACAATGAGCACTTCCTCATCAAGCTTCGGGTCGTGAGCCTGCATCAACTTCATGCACTTCGATGGAACTCCTGCTTTGATTGCAGCCTTGATCGCATCCTTCTTGCTGAGACTGCCCTTCACGGTGGTCCTCTTAACTTCGACGCCCCTTCACGAATTTCTTGCTTATCTCCCTGGCCAGCAAATGACTGATTCGGCTCCTTCACTGTGTAGTCGGTTTGCTTGTTTTTCTGAGGTGACATTATGGGCTGAATTAAAAAAAAATGATGTCACTGTTATGTGTGTGCCTGCATGTTTATGTGTGCCTGCATGTCTATGTGTGCCTGCATGTCTGTGTGTGCTCGCGCTTTTGTAGCATTTTTGCATGTTGTAGTTATATTTCACATTTTGTAGTATGTTTACAAGATGTAGTAATGCATGTTGTAGTTTTACGTGTTGTAGTATTACGTGTTGTAATGGATTAATATTTTGCAATATTTTACGGGATATAGTATTTTTGCATGTTGTAGTTTTACAGATTGTAGTATTTTTGTGCAAGTCGTTATGTTACATGTTGAATTTTTACATGTTTTAGTTTTTACAGGTTGCCATTACGTGTGGTAGATTTTACAGGTTGTAGCATTACGAGTTGTAACCTTACATGTTGTTTTTACAGGTTGTAGTTTTATGTGCTGTAGCCTTACATGCTGTTGTTTCATGTGTTGCAGTTTTGCCTACATGTATAAAATTTAACATAGAATTTATTTACAAAACTACATGTCATGACAACTACAGGAAACATGTTAAACTACATTATGTAAAACTACATGGTCTTAAACTAAAAGATGTAAAATTACAAATCATGTGAAACTACCACATTTTTTGTAAAATTAAAAACTTAAGGTCATGTAAAATCAAAAATACATGTCATGTAAAACTACAGTCGATCGTTTAAGCTAGGGTTGCAGGCTTGTCGCTGTGCATGTTGTGATTGGATTGTTGTGGCTGGTGTCGGGGAGAAGCATCGCGTGTTTGATCTTGACACAGTGTCTATTTGTCTATGCTCGTCTCACACAGTCTGTCTATATTGTTGTGCGCAGCTGGACTGTAGTTAGTCGCTTTGCCTTTGGGATGCGAGTGTAATAATCGAGCACTGCGCAGAAATAAAGACTTTTTCACGACCTTTTAACATTCACACAACAGTGGCACAGTAGCGAGGATAGGGGGTGGCATAGTACATTTATTTTGTGTTGAATTTTGTCGGGACTGAGCATAAGTGGTAAAATAGCGAGAGTGGCATAGTAGCGAGGTGGCACCATAACGAGATTCGACTGTATTAATTTAATTTATCTCACTCATTGGTGAACTCTTTTCCTTCATCTTTCATCAATTTATCAATATCTGCAAATCACATCTATGAATAAAAATCAATTTGAGTTAGCAATCATTTTAAGAGATAAGAAGAGATCAAAGGGCTTATAGCACAACAATGGCCTAAGCTACCTTTCCATAAAACCAAGGAAACAGCATTTCAATAACCTTTTCTAAAATCCGGAAACACATTGTGATTGAGAGCTAGAAATTGAAGCCTAACACATTCTTCTTGGTCTGCAATATAGCAAAGATAAATGGTCGACCCAAAAAAATGACGAATGTCACCTTTCATTCCCCTTCCATTCTGAAAGGATAGACCAATTTTCACCGAGCCAATGCTGTTATGAGACTTTCATTTAGAAACATATGAATGATAAAATGGCGACCAGACATTACCATCTCAAGGAAAAAATTATCAGAAGGTATAACACTTTTGACAGATTTAAGAAATTATTTCAGGATCCCTAGGGAAGTACCAATTGGAAGCCAGAATAAATTGAATAAACTTAAAGCCTAAAAATAAACTAGAGAAAAGTACAAAAAGACATTTCCCTCACCTGGTGTGCCACCAAATCAGCAAGTTTTGGATTGCTAGTAGAAAGCTTGCTCAGCTTCTTAATAATTGGATGCCTACAAAGAGTAATAATAGTTATAATTGAAAAATAAAGTGAAAACTTGTTTTTCATTAAACCACTCCTACGCTTGGCTATAGACAACAGTTCCCTAGAAAGTAACCTGAGAGACATCTAGAGAGTGATGATAATGTTTCTGAAGTTTTTAAGATAAATACAAAAATTTCTAATAATGTACATTCAAAGAGTAGCTACCTATATAGTTCCCATGATCATAAATAGTTGCAAAAACTTTTGAATATATTATTCAATACTTTTTGCAAAATATTATTGAAAAAGTAACAGTTCTTTATGTACTGAAAGTAGAAGCTCCTTCTTGGAGATTCCCTGGAAGTAAACCTTGTTACTGAATAAATTAGAAATATTTTTGGGAAGCAAATATTAGTAGCATTTATTAACAAATCTACACTATGATACATTTATTGACTATGATACACCCTATTAAATGATGGCTTCACAAATACCTTGAATAAATAAAAGTGACCAGGTTCTTTCATCTCATTCAATTCAACAAATTCAAAATCATACTCTTTAATTTAAGGTTCAGGAACTTTTCAAATGGTGACTTCATTTTTATTGCAACATTGAAGTTTTAAATAAGAGTCTAGCTTTGATTGCAATGAAATTAGTACTGAATATATAATAGAAAGAGAGTAAAATATTTCAATTTGAAATGAGAACAAGTAAGAGCTATCATGACCATGACCACAAGAACTCATCAACTAGCCTTCGCCAAATTCACCATATTATGCATGTTTGGTTCCTTGCCACAAAAAAATTTGTCTGGCATGCAGAATATCATCAAGTTGGCTAACTGATGTTATCAAGCAAAATATTGCTCCCAGTGAAACATCCCTTAGTGTCCTAGGTGTGATTAATATGTTTTAAAAATTTAATTGAAATTTAATTGATTTCACTCATGATCACAATGAGTCAAAACCATTTTTTAAATCAATTAAAGGTAATTAATCTAGGAAATTTGACTTTGCAGAATATTAAACGACTTTTTAGTAATTTTTTTGGAACAAGGATTCCAAAAACAGGCCATTATATCACCCAAAAACCTCCTTCCTTTTCTCCCACCCAATTTAAAGAGGGCAAATCTTTGTTAATTTAGCTGCCTTTTAAAGGAAAAAGCTTGTTATGAAAGAGGTTGCAAAATGATATCTCTTAATTCAAAGGCATTTTGATTTTGAATTCCAAACACTACTTTAACCACTTTGCCTGACATGGCCGTGAATGACACGGGCAACTGCTTCCTCCTGAAATTGACTTGCCCATATGTGGCACGGGCACCAAATTTTATCGCTCTCGTTCTGATTTACCCGTGTTTTTATGATTGCTTTCTTCAAGAAGTTCCTATTTCACTAAATAGATGCCTCCAGCATACTGCACACTCAAGACATTAGTTGGAAACTCTTGGAACTTGATTCTTTTGTTTACAATATTTTGGTTAGGACTTCAATGTTTGTGAAAAAATAAAAAAAAACCTCTTTTTTTGTCAAGAAAAAAATTTAAATCCTATCAGGCAAGTGGTTAATGATGGTTGACAAAAGTGGTGCATATTTTTTGTGATTCATAACACGTATTTGTAATTTTTTAGGTAAAAGGGGAGAAAATTTAATGTGAGAATGAAAGACTATTTTAAAATCTTGGGGAATTCTGAATATTGGCCAAGTGATTGATAGATGACACTCTACTGATATGAATCCTATTGCTTAATATACTTGAGAAATAAGGCCAAAATTGGATTTTATGGAAGATTTTGATGAGCAACCTATTCTAAATTATTTGGCTCCTCTCAAATGCTTATCTTTACATTTTCTTCACTTGACTTAGGTTTCAATTTTAAATATTTCTCTCCTTTGATATGGATTCTGCAGCCTCTACATTACCCTCATGTCTGTCTCTCACCTAAACAACCTTTTCACCTTCCCTCAAAGACATTAACACAATCTGTACTATTCCTCAGCCTCCGCAGCCCCCTTTACAATGAAATGCATGCATTGGAACCAGTTAAGAACTACCATTGAAGAAGCACACAATATTACTACATTATTTCATTTATTACAAAGTCATTGTTGAATTTTGGCACCGAATTTTTCCCTCAACCATATGGCATCAAAAAGCATTAGGATTAAGCGATTTTACAATATGACAGGAGTCGGAAGTCATAACAAGCACTGGAACCAAAACATACTGAGGCCTTAATAAATAATTTATCATTCACTTCAATTCTTCAGCAATTATTCTCCCATCACAGTCCAATTTATACTTACAATTTAAAAGGATATTTTTATGAATGTAGTAAAAGGGTTCCTGGTACACACTTGGATACACCTAGGATTCTAACCTGGTGTTAATCTCCAGCCTTGGCTGTAGGAGTGCAAATCTGCTCTCTTCGGTGAGCTGTTGTGATTGCGTTCGGATGAAATGCCTGGCGGCTGCCATTTCCTCCACAGTGATCACGCAAGGGTGGGAGTCCAAGCGTCGGGTCACGGTCACCGAATGCACTTTGCCCGTCAAAGAGTTCTTCAGCCAAGAGGTCAGGGACTCAATTTCTGAGCGAGCCAAGCTATCTGACCCTGGTTTTATGAGTTTGGAGAGAAAAAGTATTAGAACACAACATATATTCCTCCTATGCCAACAACACATGAAGATACAGACAAAATATCAATAGAACAAGTTACCCTGCACTGGTAATGAATGCTTGAAATTGGGATAAGCACAATAATCATTTACCTATCACAGGTTTTACAACCATGGATTTGACTGTGATAGCTGAACCAGTCACGGCATGATGCCCCAGGCATGAGGAATGGTTTTCGAGAAAACATGTATTTGTTTTATGGGAGGCAACAGACAGTGGAGGTCATTTGCTCCATTGGGGATGGACAGGAAAGGATGAAGGGTGGAGAGAAACCCGGCATCGGCATTAGCCTACTCTTAACAAAAGGCACCAAGGGGTCCACAACTTAACGTCCCAACCAATGGATGGTATTTCCTCACTCGAAGTGCTCTCCACAAAGCACCTCAAGTAGGGATCGGGACACCACTGAAAAATATCTGTCGCCGCCAGCCCTCTGGGTGGGAAGCCAGTAAATTAGCCACCGCACCATTCCTTGCCTTGCATAGACTTTCATTTCATGGACTTGCATGCACACTGGTTGTTACATTTTCCTCTCTATCTCATATTCTTTTAAAGTAATTTCATTGTAGTGCAGTGGAATGTAAACCTGAATTTTGCATAGCCAATCACTGAGATTGTTGTAGCAGCTCTGATACATGGTCTTGAGAATAAATACCAAGTATAGCAAAGTATCCCAGAAAACCCTGAATTTCTTTCAATCTCTTCTATTCCTCCTAAACCTTTTCAATTTTAAATTCTATTTCATTACAACTAAATTATAGTCTGAATCTGCTGCATCTGCTCCTGGGAAGCCATGGAAGTCAAAAACTCTGTTCCTTAATCTATGCCTGGCTATGTGATTAATCTCACTTGTACCTTCCTGTTCCACCCACCAATTGCTATGTGCCCCTATGACTTTGATGGTGTTTGATTTGGGTGCTGTCAGTATCAGATACAACCTTTTCACTCTAAAAAAACCATTCACTTTCTCTCCCCTTTGCATTCCTAATTCCTAAATAGTACTCTCCTACCTCCCAACTCTCTCTTCACTGTGTTCCTAAACCCATCACTCTTAGGCACACAAATTCTGGCACATTCCCAATTATTTCTTCATATCAATCACTCAAACTGTCAACTCCTTCCCATCGGTGAGAACTTGTCAGCATATACACCTGGATTACTACTAGATTAGTCAGGTCTGCTTTCATCTCCACCAATAGAAGTTCTATTATTCCCTTGCTATATATTCAAGTCAAGCATATGCATTCCATGGAAAAGAGACAAAAAAACATTATTTTTCTCAATGCCCACCCAAAAAAATGTGAAGAAAAAACTTGTTCCAATCCCTTTCATGAATAGTGCCTGGCTGCTATTCATGAAGGGATTTTCCATCCATCCCTAAAAAAGAGGTACGTGGTTTGCCAATGAAAAATCTACGACAATGTATACACCATAGTCATTGACACAAAAGGAAAATAAATTACAAACAACATTCACATCTCAGTGAAGAATCTTCAATCATACCCAGATCAGTCAAATCCTCCTTCTCTTTGTCTTGGCGCATCTCCTTTTCGATTGAGGTAAGAGGGTGCCGATCGAATTCACGGAGCTGCATGAGCACCAGTTCATCATAGGGCTCATAGCAGAAGAGCACCTCCACATCCTTCTGACGCAAGGCTTCATAGTATGGCGAGGCCTCGGCAAGAGCTCGGCTAGGAGAAATCAATTCATAAAGCACTTGCACAGATAAACTTAGAGCAAGAGACACAAGGCCATGCTAGACGTTGAGTGCATTCAGCTGACTTGAGAAGTGGGTGAAATAGTGATCGGCATGAACAGAGTAGATGATTGGACAAGAGATAGGGTGATTTTTAATTATCATCTCTTTGAATTTCACTCTAGGTATATATATATTGAGAAGTGTGAGTGCATTAGAGAAGATTCAACTGAGTAACATAAAATGATTATTGATAAATGAACAGCATTTACATTTTATTCACCATCCTTGAAATACATTAATATATATTTTGCTTTTAAAGCACACTGTTGAAACGCAACTTTTAAATGGAGTAGCGGGAATTTTAAAGTATTTGTTTCAAGTTTTTCAATTTTGTTTAATTCCAACTTCAATGAAGGAGTTACTCCAATGAGTGTTATCTCAAGGAAATTTTAACATAATTCATGAATACATATTTCAAAAGATTTAATTACTGCATTCCCATTGAAAAATATATGGAGTACAGTCACACAAAATAAAGAAAGTGTAAAAAAATTGATACGACCAAAGATTAAAGAGTGATACATATTTTATCATGCATGGATTTTGTTGTAGGGTAATTTAGGGGAACAGTGACTGACAATATCCGGTTCACATGGCTCATGTTACCTGGGAGCAGCCAGGTAGAAAATATCTCGTTGTCCTTCCTTGAGTCGATTGCAATACTGAGGCAAACTAACTTTCTCTCCAACAGGCTTCAATGATGACTCAAATCTCAAAAGCTTACAGATTTCCTCCTGTATTAATCCAAAAAAAATGTAAATTAGGATTTAGTTTTGCTCTCTGGACATCTCTGATGGTTCTTCTGCCTGCAGGGATCAAGCCACCAGAGTTGACAACATTAATTAATATTAAAGTGAAATAACAAGTAACTGAGGTCATTCAACAGTTTTGGCATTATAGTATTTTCAGTAATTTCAACAAATCACTCCTGGTGGGAAAAAAGCATATTTTCTCCCATGGTTCAGATTATCACCTGAAAATCACTTAAACATTGAATAAATACACCTTAATTATCAATTCATTCACAAAACTTATTTTAATGAACCAAAAGGTATGCATCATAAAAATAATAACTTAAAGTCATCAGTAAGCCCTGGGCAAAAATGAAATAAAAGTTGGATCATCATCAGCTGTGAGGTGGTGAAACTTGACATACATTGCAGCGTGGGAGTGTAAATTTATCTTTTTAATGCAATGATTCATGCAGAAAACTACTAAGACTGATAACAATTTTTCAATTGTGAGGATTATGTGATTGTCAGATCCATATATTCAAGGTGTCACTGTATATCATGTATCTGAATTTTCCAGAAATATGGCCTTTGTCCCAATATTATCCTGTGCTTTTGAAGAAATTGAGAACTTGGTTCCTGACTTTTCCCACATTTTTCAACAGCATGGTTGCCTATACACTGAATGTTATACATAAATAAATACAGCCTTGGTGGAAGGTCAAGGGGCCACTCAATAACATATGTATCCAATTAAAACTTCCACAACACATTTACTATATACCGCAGCATGATTGGTTTCATCCATCAAGGCATCTGATGATGCCGTTGTTATTTAATCACACATGATAAGAACAGCATACACTTTTTATGATGTGAGTGCATGCACATTCAGACCAAAAGTGGCTGTGCTCTTTACCTTCTCCATCTGCTCCTGACTTGTCACAATACCCTCTTTCAAGAAAAGACCATAATCCTTAAGGAAGTTGTCATAGCTGTTAGTTTCCTTCTGGGATTTGTCATGCAGAAACCTTAGAATTCTGTTGGTCAGCACAGTTTTCAGCTTCCTGGGAAATAAAATAATGAACATTAGTGGGAGGCTTCTACACAAAACTGAATATCTAAAGCAACAATATTAGCAATAAAATCGTTAAATTTTCCAAAGAATAGATGGTTACATCATAGTATAAGGCATATCTGAAAGAATAATACATTAATTATTCTTAAAAAATGAAAAAAAAATTATTTATAACAGAGGATTATTCCATCTGAATTCAATAAATAATAAGTGCTATTTTTGGCTACACCCTATGAGATTTCATTCAGACCTTGTGCACCAACTGATACCAGCCCAAAACTGAGCCTGATGAAATAGTTCTATGGATAAACATTTAGAGTGCATTTTACAAACACTTGAAAATTTCGTCAAGTTGTAGGCAAGGCCACAAATGATCCAATATGATTCCTTTACTATGCAAGATAAAATTAACAATATAGACACATGCAAATGGACTTCCTACACTCCATGATTGGCATATGATGTACTACGCTGAACATGACACATGGGATAAACATAGAAGAAATGTTTTGAAAATACTACTTATTTTACTTAGCTTCTGCTTCGTTGAGGCTACTTACAAATTACAATCTCCCAGAGAGTTCTCAGATTTCCATACTATTGTTGCATGTCAGTATTTTTTTCATCAACAAAATTTATTATAGTAAAGTGTCATGTATGATAAACAGGATCCCCTGTGCCTTTGACATTTAAAAAATATTTCAGCAAGCTCTCTTCAGATTCCAAAGATGCATTTAACACTGCCAAAACAATTTCAGCTATTTCTTCTTTGATTAATTTTCGTAAACCTGGATAACCTTCAACCAGTCCTTAGAATTTTTATTAGTCAAGGATATTACCCCTGCAGTTCAAATCCTCCAAAGTGGAAATCAATTTCCTCTTCATACAACAGTTTTTCCACACATTTGCAAAAGTAGATTATTTCACCTCAAGCCAATTATCGGCCCAGTTGAAGCTGTTTTTTTAAAGTTTTTCCAATATTATGTACTCACTGTAAGGGTCCAGCAAAACATTGTGCACTCACTTGAAAGATTTCTGAGGCCTTTTTGTGAGGTCTATGAGGCCATTCAATCGTGATTTTGAGTGAGGCCCTCGATGAAAAGATTCCCCAACTTCTAGTGCACAATTGTACGGTATTGTCAGAATTCATTTGACATTCAAAACAATTTCTCAAACTAGGGTGCATCATTGTAATTGCTGATGTTTCTGACAATTACACTTTTGTGTAGCAGAACAGTGCCTGATAGATACACTAAAACAATGCTCCTGCCACACTGCACCCACAGTATATGGTATCAAACCTTTAAAATTTGTATTAATTTCAGATAATGTTTTTCACATTAATGTCTCTACTCATTTGATGCAAAAATATGTTGTTACCTTCATTAAACTTAAGAACTCCTTTTTTTACAAAATAATATACTGCTCCTAAAGACCAACAGCGGAGTGCTAAAATGATACCTGGCTACAAATATAATGTACAACAAAAAGATTTTGGTGTCCAAGCAGTGTCATTATTTCATAACTTCCCATGGGAAACGTCCCCACAATGGAGCTATCTATCTAGCAAGTGGTCCAGGACCAACATCAAGGGATTTCCTTGCCTTATGTCCCAAAAGATAGGGAAGATAAAAATTAACGTCCTGGCCAGGAGACCGTTTCATGCTCCCCCTCTGTTATCTGGTATATCATAGAGAAACAACCATGAAAGACCTTGGTGTTTTAATTGACCATAAACTAAATTACTCCGACCACATACAGCCGGTAAAAAATAAAGCAATGTCCCTATTAGGCCTTCTTTACCGCTTCACAGAAATTAAAGATCCAATTGCACTTCATTCATACTTCTCAACAATCGTCTTCCCCATAGTACCATACTGCTCCCCAATTTGGTCCACCTCAGCCCCAACTAATCTTAAATCCCTCCATTGTATCTCTCACTTATTTGCCAAAATAGTCAAACACCAAATCCTACATTTCCGCAATATGTCTTCAAACGCTTCTCAGTCTTCTTCATCCATTTCTAGTCCCCAAAGACTTAAAGCTGATTTAAAACAACTCCACGACACCCTAAAATCGACTATTGATTGCCCTGAACTGCCCTCTCTCCCTGTTCAACCTCAGGGTACCAACTCCACCCACCCGCACCCATTCCCTACTCCATCTCTTCCTATTCCTAGGATATCTTTCACTAAGTGCCCCTCACCTTCATTTCGCCTCTCCTCCCTTCTAAATTCACTCCCTCACACTGTCCACTCTTTTAATTTATCATTCAACTATTTTGCCGCCCAAGCTTTATCTCACCTCTCAACAAACTAAATTTTTCCCCGGTCCATGCTCGGTTCTCGTTGTTATTGTTATGTTTGTTATTGCATTTTGTCCTCTTTCATGTTTGTTATATTTTTCACTGTAAATTGGCGCTACTGCTCCATGTGAATAATATTTTAAAATAAAATAAAATATCGCAATTTTGTGGCACACTCCACGGTCTGAAGAACAGACTCTAATGCAAATCCATTCCCTCTTAGGAGAGAGTTAAGTATGGGGCTTAAGGAAGAATTGACAAATCCAGTGGAGTAGACATGAGACTCACCTCCAGTCGTAAAGAAGGCCATCAGTTGCATTTGATCATTTAAACTTACATTATATCTCACTACCTCATATCTATTTTTGAACAAACCACTTTCAGGGTCAGGTGAGTGAAACAATTTTCTTATCATTCCTGGTTTGAATTTGGCCTAGGACCTAAATCCTGTAGCTCTCTAGGAATTCTTCCACATCTAACATCAAAATAACTTCAACCATTGAAGAAAATAGAAATGCAATAATTACAATGAGTTGATTTGATTATGTTACAGCTCTGGTTAACACTCCTGATTGTTCCATAATTCACCTATTCCGCAATGTAAACTAATTTGGTTAAATATATGAAAAAAAAAAGCAAGTAACAGGCACATGCAACCTCCCTCACCTTGCTCTTTCTCTGAAGGTAGGTCACCTTGGAACAAGTGAAGGACAGAGTGCAATGACTAAAACTAAACATTTAAAAAATTCCCTTTAAATAAAAAACATCTCCAAAATTTTAGTTTGCTAAAGATAAAGGTTGGACGTATAGCTTGAAATTTTTAACAGGAGAATTAATTAGTGAATATTGGAGAAATAACATTTAAAACACTTCATCATTGTTTAAACAATGAAAAATAAATTTTGGCAAAAGTTTTTCACTCTATAAACCAAATGTTTATCTGTTAAGAAATGTTTTTTCAAAAGGTTTACCTTGCATAATAATGGAATTATATTGGGTCAGTTAGAGTCTATCTGTAAAAATGTTGATGGAAAATAAACACTATTTGAATTGAATTGAACTGAATTGGTAAACTTGAGCGTAGTTGTGGTGGAAAGAGAGCTTGAGCTCTCCATTCAGCACTGAGCATTTCTTTGGCCCATAAGAGCTGCTTGATGGTAAGAAGGGCTGCTCCAAGCAGGGCTACCAATGCCAGGAAGATAGAAAAATATGCATTTGTACCATTTGAACGATGGTTAAAAGTATGACCCTTGCTCAAGTAGTTAGATTAACCCTGTAGTAAGTGTAACAAAGACTCTCACTACCTGATGAGGGCACTGTTCTGGAGCAGTTCACGGCTAAGGTTGAGGGGAATGTCCTCGGAGTCCACAACACCTTTCACAAATCGCAGCCACTTGGGAAGGATGTTGTCAGCCCGGCTCTTGATCAGCACTTTACGGCTGTAAAGTGCAACGCCCACCTCCGTGTCCCGGCTCATCTCAAACAACCCTGTACAAAACACCAGTGATAGTCACTGTTAACAATCCACAATAAAAACATCCCATCCCAAAACCTTTCCCTACTCCTTGGCTCATCCATGGGAACATCCAGGATTACCTGCAGGAGGAAGCTGCAACACTTTCAAATTATCTTGGGGAGACTTGCAAATGGGATCATGTACATTTCTGGTGGACAATGAAAATTAATACAATGACCAGAATTTTTTAAGCTGCCCATGAATTGTATCACAGCCATGGCAGGGCACATCTCCCTGAACAGTAAAATTATTTTTAACAAATCAGCTCTTACCATACTATATACTTGTCATATGAATGGACTTGGAGAAGGCCTTTGACAACGTCGAATGGAACAAGATGCTCAAAATACTGGAAGTGCCTGGACTAGACTACAATGACAGAAGAGTTATTCATAACCTCTACAAGAATCAGGTTACAACAATGAAAATGAAAAATGGAAGAAAAATTGACAAGGAAGCAATCTCTCGCCAGCAATATTCAATGTATACCTGGAGGAGGCAATAAAAGAAACACTAGAATTGGGTATCAAAGGAGTCAAGGTAAAAGGAGGCAAAATCAACATGCTCTGATTTGAAGCTGACATCGCAGTAGTGGCGGAAACGCAAGAGGACCTGCAAGCAACTCTAAGTGCTATGGGTTAATTGCTGGAGGAATATAATATGAGCATTAACAAGAAGAAAACTAAAATCCTTGTGTGCGGAAGAGAGAAGCTGAATCACAATTGGAGGGGTGAAACTAGAGCAAGTGGAATCCTTCATCTACCTGGGCAGCAGCATAACATGGGATGGAAGAAGTTTGACCGATATCAAGCGAAGAATAGCCCAAGCTAAGAACGCATTCATGAAGAAGATGCAATTACTGTGTTCAAAGATTCTAATGCTGGACACAAGGAAGCAATTTGTCAAGACTTTCACATGAAGAATGGCGTTGTATGGTTCTGAGACTTGGAACATTGGAAAAGTGGACCAGCGAAGAATAGAAGCCTTTGAAACATGGTGCTGGAGGAAACAGAATGCTGAAGATTAAATGGACAGACAAAGTAACAAACGAGGAAGTATATAGAAGCGCAGAAGAGGATAGGATCACATGGAGAACTCAATGGCAAAGAAGAAATGGATGGATTGGACACACATTGAGAAAAAATGGATTGATTAGGAATATAATAAATGGAAAAATAGAAGGGAAGATTCCATGAGGAAGTCCGAGAGACATGTACATAGGGCAAATCAAGAAGGATCATAAAACAGAGGGAGGGATTGAAGGCATCAACATCAAAATCAAGGATTGAAGGCATTGACATTACATAGAGTAGAATGGACGGCAACAGCAAACCAATCCTATAATTGAAATACTGATGATGATGAATGAATGTAAGTGTCATGAATTATTATTGATCCGCAAGAGGGAGGGAGGCCAGTTTCCTCCCCTCTGCCCAAGTGCACATGAGCTCATTTACAGTTGGTTACATTCACCTCTGCAATGAAACTTGGTTCATGCAGTTGAGGTTTATGATACAAACCTTGCAATGGGTAAAATTTATGTTCCAATTCATTCTTAATAAGTACGAATTCCATTAACAACACATATACAACATTCAAATGATATGTTCGATTTAAAATATGCATATCGGATGCAAAATAATAAAAATGGCATTAAGTTTCATACACTTGAGGAAATAATTCCTTAATGAGAGGCCTCTCATTTAGTCAAATAAACATCCCAATGCCCCTACAGCATACATTGAGGCAAATATATTAATAATAACAATAAACTTTAAGAAATCCCAATTATCTGAACATTCCCTTCCAGTAACATGAACATAATTAGTTATAGTTCCTTTGAAGTAATTGCTATTGAGCCTAAAGGCTATCCTTTATTTCTTCCTCCAAGAGGATCAACTCTTTTATCCATGAGTGAAGAATAAGCCATTGCTATTGACAAATGAGAATCTTTTCGCCATGAAATTTATTTCAACATTCGCCGAACATTTGTTGAATATTATGCTCACTTACTGAACAAACACTTTCAATGCCACCTTTTACATGACGAAGACGATTCAGAGAGCTCTTAATTCGTACAGTTACCTGGCTTCCCCTCTGGGATGTAGAGGAGTGCCCGAATGCTGAGAGGGGCATCCGTTGTGTAGTGGAGAGAGAAGCGTGGTCGGTCGTAGGAATTGCTCACAAATCGGTAGAACTCGTCATGCATGTCCTGCTTCACATCCTTTGGGTCCATCAACCAAAGGGGCTGTGGCAGAGGAGATGCAGATTAGACACAAAACAAAGGAGGTGGGGGCACAAAGAGTTTCCATTCAGAAAACCATATATGTGAGCAGTAATTCTCATTCAATTTTACCCACTATTCACTCAAAGTTACATTCAATTTTTTTGCATTGGCAAATTTGACCCTTTTGCTCAAGGAATAGTTTCCAGATTGAAAATTTCAAAAGAGTTATTTCTTTGGTTACTTACTGGATTTTAAAGAAGGCACTAGGAATCACCTAAACTAGAATCTTTGATTATGTGGTTTACTTGTTATATTGTTATATGAATAGTTTTTAAATATTTGCTTCAAACTTGAAGCGTCACAATGACTGATATTGGCTCGAATGCAATTACTGGAGATGGAGGAGTTTCCTCCCCTGCTGTCCACTTGGGTGTTCCATGTTCAAACAAATATATTCTTTGTTCCAATCCTAGGTGTCTCTGGCATCAATAAACTGGGTTTGAACATTAGGGTAACATGTGCACCTGATAACTTGATGGTAAAAGTTTCTAGCTACACCTCAGTGGTGCTCAAAGAACACTGGCAACTGGGAATATTGGTGGCTGGGAAAGGAATATATGAATCTCCAGACAACAAGGAGAGATTCCAGAAAGGGGAAAAATGGTCATCTATTTTCCCAAAAAAAATTATGACAGCAAGAGACCAACAGACCTATAATATTGTGCAAACATTAGTCTATGCTTTCACTGAGATTTATTATGTAGGTCATGCATACTTGATTATACAGGCACAGATGTATTATTCACCATTCTTTAATGTTATCACGCTTCGAGAGCTAATTCAATTGACCCACTTCCATCTACAAATAGACAGAAGAGGAGAATTAAGATTTACTTGATTGAGAATTCCAATGTTCTCTGCTAATCGTGGTAACCATTCCAAAATCTGGGTAATTAGGTGTGTTAACTAGAGAATGGGATGACATGGAAGACTAATGAATAAGGCATTTGCATACTGAGCAAAGGATTATCAGGTTCAAACTGGGTAGATTCCCTTGGAAGGCCTGGTTAAGACCCAAAGCCATGTGATTTCCTGGCTGCAAGAACTCTGTGGTAAACTACAGGAGTAGAGCAGGAAAAGGGGCTCATTGCTTAATATCCTAGAATCAAGTAAAAGCCTAGGCATATTGTGAGGATCAACTGAAAATTGTAGACTTCTGGATAGTGAACCAAGGAGAGGGTACAGAGCACCTTCTTTATTTTGGCATACAGGAGTCCAAAAATAAAATGCAGGAGTCTATAAATTTCAAATTTTCAGCGGTTACATTTTGAGCAACAATGCCCTGGCTGCAGTAATGTGTCACACACATTTGCCACTGCCAAACAGTTGACCTAAGGAATCATTTTTCTTCCTCACAAATCATACCTACATCTCAAACTAATTGTAATGTGAACTTCCTAAATAAAATTAAATACGCCATCAATTGCCCTAATGACTGGTAACCTAACACCCCCTGCCACACTCTAATGCTGCAGCTCTCAAGGTAAAAAGGAAATACAAAAAAAATATGTGGAAGAGTCACCGTTGAGTCAAGGGAAGGAAATTGTTTCATATGAATCCCCCCCTCCCAATACTAAAGCAAACAGATGAAGTAGCCTCCACCACCCGAAAGGACGAGACCCCCCTCCTCCCCCCTTGGGCCGGCCCTCTCGAGTGAAGCAACCGCTCGCTCCGAGTGCGAGGCCTGCGGTGCCCTTGGGGGGCATTGACGGAGAGGCCTCTTTGCGCCATACGTGCGGCCCCATTAATTCGAGGTGGGTGGCGCCATCAACTGATGGGGATCCCGCGCTCCACCCACCCCCACAATCAATCGGCGAAGTGAACGGGGGGGGGGAAGGGAAGAAAGGACGGGGGGTGGGACCTGCCTCTCGCTCAGGCTTAATCATCTCGCTCGGCCACGCTCTCCTTCCCCCCCGCCCCCCGGTCGAATTGCTCGGGAGGGAGGGGCGGGGAGAGGGAATAAGGCAGACGGACGGTCTGCTGCATTTGGAGGGGCGGGGTGACGTCACTACTTATGCCCCTTGCGGATCATATGGGAACTGGAAGGGGGGACGTTGTTCGGGTGATGCGAGAGGGAGATGCAATTCCTTTAAGGTGAGTACAAGAGTCGCTGAGGAGACGGAGGGAAAGAAGAAAAGAGCGCCTTGAAGTGTATTTCAGAGAGCAGCGAATCAAATGTGACGGGTGGCGTGCGCACCAATGGAAAAGAACTCGACCGGGAATCGAGAGACCCGGCTTCGAATGATTTCTACGCTGTCAATTTCTCGCTTCAGAGGCATTTGGGCACCCATTTAGGCGTCTGTGATAGGATTTTTGTGCGAACAATGAATTAAAATATTTGTATGACATACAAAAATTTCATATTTCACAATTTTATTGAGTGATACAAGTGATCAATTATATTTTGGCCAAAGTCGACCGCAATGGCCGTTTCGACTTCTTATTAAATCCACACTCTTACTCCTGTCTCCCGGTGAATCAGACTATTGAAACTTATACTGATTACCGCGAAGCATCATTTTATTTTCCTCGTTAAATTACGAAAGAATTGAGACACTACCGTAGGAATGGAACCATTACACAGATTAAGCGTTATCTTTTCTTATTCTGGTCCCTATTTATGACATTGTTGAGGGACAATTAAAAACACTTTGTTCAAAAGAAAATTTTTCGTATTTTACTTTTGGCCTCTCATGAATGAATGATATCACCGTGGAAACCCCATCGTCGGCGTTCGCTCAATCACCACGGCGAATGCCGAATCCATTCCATCACGAAAGAAAAGACATCTGAGAAACTACGACATCTATTCAACAACGAGTCGCCAGAGAAGATGATTGCGAGACAATTTCTTATTTTTCGTCTCGTAGAGGTATAAGAAAATAAATCATTACTAGATTATCTAAGCAATGGAATATGTTACCTCCGATTTATTATTGAGCACCGTCTTCATCTTCCGCAATTTAAAGGAAAACAATGCCGAGGAAGTATGGTGCTCGCCACATCAAAATTTTCAAAATGAGAACATGGGGATTTTGCCGCGGTGCCGAAATATTCATCATATTTGAGTTCGGAAAATTTGAGGGGGCAGGCGTCCCCCTTATCTATCATCCCCCCCCCCCCAAATTTCTGACGATCAGCGTTTTCGCACCCACCTTCCCGTCCATTCCGGGGTAGATTTTTGCGCTGCGATGAAACGTGAGCGACTAGCAAAGGCAACTCGCACGACGAGAACACGGGATTCGCCTGGAGGTGCACCTAAAAGCACGTCGTAGCAAATCATCGATGAAAAACAGCCACAAATCACTCTTCATCATTTTCCACAGGGATGAGTCGGTGGAAGAAGCTTTAATCGCTACGGTAGGTGGGCCGATGAACATAGGTTTTCGGCTGGGCACACTGACGAGTCATCGCTAAAGCGCTCCATGTCGAGGACACTTCATAAACAGTTCTTCAATTCTGCATTCTCTTCTTCTTCTTGTCCTTCCGCCCCCCAAACTTCGTCCCCTCATCACAGGAACGCAAAAGACAAATAAGAAAAAAGACTCTTTTTTATTAAACAGAACTATTGTTGAATGGAACCAGCTTCCTGGAGGTTTGTTTGAGTCCTTTCCATCCAATTTTAGGAGTTTAAAGAATAAGTGTAAAGCAGCAACTGAGTGATAAACTTTATTGGTCGGTGATTATTATACTATTGCACTGATTAAAGCATTTGTTTGTATGTGATGTGGACGACGTGAGAAGTTGTATTGGAAAAGTGAATGATTTGTCAACAGTGCGTGATTTTGAACGGTATGTGAAATTGAACAGTGCGTGATTATGGTGGGAGTGTGGCGATGGACAGTGCGTTGTAGTATGCATGGTGCTAACCTAGCCCATGTGTGATGGTAAAGGTGTGGTTGGTTATCTTTAAGTGTCATCGTAAGAGAATTTGGTCTAATATCTGTTCTTCTGATGTATGTGCATTGCAAGAGTGACCGTTGACCTGACTTGACCTTTGCCAACAGGAAAAATGCCTAATTGCAACGAGGCTTAGTATGCAATATGAGGGTGATGCCAGTAGTACCCAGCCTGACCTAGAGATGGCGGTAGTTGTTTGAAAAATATCACTGTATTAGAAAGTACGCAATCTATTAAGCATATGCTTCAACTTTGAAGACGCCACGTTGTTTAGTATTTGTTTGGCAGCCATCATTAGTGAACGTTTCCAGTGAATTTGTAATAATTGAGAAAATTGGTCATCGTTATGTGATACAATACTTTTACTTGAAGGGCCTCAGCCCAACCAATATAAAAACTGAACTGGATTCTACCATGGGTGAGTCTGCTCCTTCGTTTACAACAGTATAATATATATAAAAAAAGAAGAAGAGAACTGATGGGAAGTACAGTGTATCAAATTTAAATGAAACATTACACAAAGACATTGATATGGAGTGTATCCTATTACTGAAACCGGGTCTTCGACGCAACATGATGTAGCCTTTACCTTTTTCGGAATAGGAACTAACACTGATCTCACAAAATCTTCCGGCCAGATTCCTTCCTCATATCCTACGAATCAGTCTATATAGTCTTCTTCCCACATTTTCCTAAACATTTCAACAGTTCCACAGGAATGTTGTCTACCCCCACGACGTTATTTGGTTTCATCTCCTTTAATGCCCTTTCCAACTTAGGCCGGCAAGGTTAGATCTCTCATTATAGCTTCAAAAGTTTGACCAAAAACGGGGACTATGGAAATGGGGCGGTAGTTAGTTAAATCATCTTTATCGACTTTCTTATAGACAGGTACTACTTTCGAGACCTCGATACGTAATTAATGGACCACGTGTTTCATGATCATTACATATATATGTATGTAATGTGCGGCGATAATAACATATCATACTCAATGAATAATCAAATTCCCTCCGGCAGTCGCCACGGCCGATACCCCAAATACAACCTCGCTGTTCTTTCATCCACATAACTGCGTTTCAATAAGACTCACTTGAAGTTACGATGGAGTACAGTTTGATTCGTCAAATAACCTAATAAACGCATAAAAATGTGTTACTACGACGCTTTTTGAGTTAGGAGTCTAAACGGAAAAGAAGACCTAGCGCTGGATTAACATAGCTTAAAAGTAACCTAAACCAGTAAGGACGTCCAGTGGATTAAGGAGCTCATTTCCAAGGAAACGACACTTGGAACCAACAGCTTAAAGTCTCCAACACTAATCCTATTATTAGAAACAATTTTCAGTAACACTAATTATAAACCATGCGGCTTTGGATAACTTAATGAGAAACCACACAGATTTAGTTCGCTCGTTTTTATCAAAAGTCATGTACCGTCGTAAGACAAATTTTAGATGTTTCCATGTAAACAATGGTTCATTCTTGTAGAGTATCGAAATTCTTTCGCAGAGGGAAAAAATGCAACTTCGACCAAATGGTAATCCAATCTTCAGCTGAAAAAAGCCTACATTTCTTCACGTCGTCTGAATATTTTCTTCCTCCCCTTTTCCCAACAGTATGTATGATCCTGATAAGTATATACCGTGATTACGTTGTCCACAAACTCGGGATCTTCTTCCAAGCGTTGCAGAAGATCTTCGTGAGCAGACACTCGATTCAGCCCTTGGTCGTCCGTTAAGACCTTCGGGATGAGCTTAGCGCAGTTCTTTTGCATCGCCAAATTTTTAGTGATAATGGTGTATGCACTGTCATCTTGTAACACTATCTCC
This sequence comes from Hetaerina titia, assembly GCA_037158775.1. Lineage (NCBI taxonomy): Eukaryota > Metazoa > Arthropoda > Insecta > Odonata > Calopterygidae > Hetaerina > Hetaerina titia. The sequence continues at coordinate 1,896,035 of CM073775.1, read as the reverse complement.
AATACTATCTCCGATCATGTGCACGCTTAACCGACATGGTCTCAATCCGGCACTTCACGCACACGTTGCACGTTGTCGTCGGTTCTTGACGCCTACGGCCTTCCAACGCTGAGCTCATCCTCCACACTCTCTCGGCCATCTTTGAAGAGCATGTGCCACTTAAAAACTGCATTTTGTGACACGATTTCATCTTTGAACACTTGGCGAGCCATGCCCAAAGTCTTCCCACCCGATTTCCCCAGTTCAACACAATATTTGATGGCGTACCGCTCTTCAATCGTTCGCTGCGCTTGCACCGAGTCACTCGACAGGGGTCCACCCGATCTTGTTCGAGGGAACGCTGGCAGGCGATTGGCGAGTGTTGGAGGTCAGAACCTCCACCATCGAGCCTGCGTGGTGCGACTGCGCCAAAAGTACAGTAATTTCAGGTAAAAAATGTTCTCCATTCTTTTTATACAAACCTTTTATAACATCATTCCACCCGCTTCAAGATATGGCCTTCACCTTTAGCTTTCTCTATCTATTCTTAAAATCAAAGCTAGGAAAAATGAGCGCTTTACTAGTAGGATTCATTGAATTAAACTTGGTGAATTTAATATAATTGTACGTGAAATGGAATAGTTGGTTCCAGGTAATGCATTCCAATTCGCAAGAAGTTCCAAGGATGAATAAGCGGGGGCATCTATTTGAGGGTATTTTCAACGAAATTAGAATGAGATACATCGAGGCTGTAATTCATCGATTTGCTCCCTTTAATTTGAAAGATGTGAAGCATTTGTTACATGTCGAGATTCAATTCATGTAATCACGGTTGAATACGGCGAATAAATAATCGTTCAAGTCTTTACATTCATTTTGAGGTGAATGACAGGTTGAACTCACCTATTCAGGTTTGAGGTTGGCCCCAAAACATACACACCTACATGCACATTTGGTAGAAAACACATGAATTACCGACGTGAATCAGTTTAATTACAATTTTCACTAACCTCTACCTACGTCGCATAACGTTATGCACACAAACTGAGAGCTGATGGCACGAATTTACCCTGATTTAATTTATAATTCAGATACTTTTAATTTGCCACACTGAGATGTATTTATTCATGATTACGAGCAGGTTTGACAACTATACTTTTCTACCTTTAAGGCTTAAGAGTAAAAAAAAATTGATCCGCTCAGCATATTAATTTCTCCGCATGATTTTTCTTTCACAGCCAACATACGTATTGCCTTGAACAACCTTATTTATTAATTACTAATTTCGGAGCCAGAAAATTATGATTCCCAAAAATGGGAATGCTGTGGAACAAACGAACAATAAAAATCCGTACATCACGGACGTTTAATGAATTCTTTGTACGGATTACCGTTAACATTGAAAGAAAAAAGAAAAATCCACCCCATTATCCGGAAATTCATTTGCATACAAATGGCTAAAACAAAAATAATCAGGAGACTAATGTGCTGGCTTCCCATCCCTGAGTCCCCGGGTCGAATCCCAGATATGGCAGTATATTTTCAATGGTATCCCGATCCTTACTCGAAACACTATGCGGAGTACGCCGTCTGTCGGATGGGACGTTAAACTGCGAAACCGCCGGCGATTGCCGCTATAAACAGTAGACTTGATGCCTACGCCGTGTTTCTCTCCAACTCTACTCCATTCCCTGATCGTTCTAACCCGATCGAACCTCTCTCTAATGGCGAAAGTGAACATCATAGCTTCCCCCGTCGCCCCAACCAATGAATACTACAAGAAATAGCAATAGAATATGTTCCGCCTTTCTAATAATTTTTTGGGGAGACCACACTGTGAAAAAGGACGAAAGTATCACCTGTTGTGAGAATAATTCGGCTCTGATTGAGTCATTTCACATAATCACAATGAGAGACAATGTTAAGCATAAAATCTATTATACCGCTCTGGTTAACAGTTTTTGAGTTATTCAAAAATCCAATCGCATAATACTCAGCTGGACAGAAACAACATTCGGAAAATGGTCAAACGTGTTTGATTCCGTTTAAATCCCGGCATTGTAATAGTTTCTTCATAAAAATACTTTCCTCTATTCCATGTGACAAGGAAGCAAAACTCTTCCACATGCAGTAACAGATTTACGTTCTGACATTAATCCCTTTTTACATCAGTATCTACTTTCAGCGTCATCGTAATATTGGTCAACAAAACATACACGAGTTCTCTTAGATGATAATCACTCTCGTGTTTTCTACAACTCGCTGCGTTTCAATCATTCGACAGAAATGACCACATTTCCTTCATATTCTTTGGGGTCGTCGATTTCGGTGGCAGAGGACGTGCGTAATCTTCCCCCAACGTACCACGTGACTTAAAAAGCACTCAACAAACGCTTCCATGGGTTTGCAAAACACACTTTGTCGAGATTCCCTCCCGTGAAGACCATCGCTTGAATTTTAGCGTCCAGAATGGAGTCATCACAATCCCCATGGTAACGCGCAAACAAATTTTTATGTACTGCTCCTTCGAGCGTTGATTAAACAAGAGGCGGTCACTCGCGAAGTGTTTTATTCCGACAAAAGAGGATATGCGTGCCGAGGTTAAGTTAAAAGTTAAGCTTAACTTTTGAGCCTCTCCTATCTGCAACAACACAATACCCAAGGGTCTAACGGGGGAGGAAACGAAAGCGAGGAGGGGAGGGGGACAGGGAGTGTTAGGAAACTAAACAAACACCATATGAAGGAAAATAAGCTCGGGAAGGGATGCATCACTCTTTCTGTTGTGGCCGACATTTATGATGGAAAAATGAACTGGTTTCATAAATTGATCAATCATTTCAAACCTCTTTCTGACCGCTTAATCAAGGCTTGTTCATCTACAAATCTAACAAATTAGTTCTCCACCTACTCGAATCCCTACGACCAGTCTTCCCTGGCCTGATGATGAGAGCAGACTCAGCCATCGTAACGGCAGGGCCGATCAACGCTACCGCTCCTGGTGGAACTCGAGGAACTCCATCCAGTGCATTCGGAGGGATTATGGTAGATCCTCCGCCTAAAAATGATTGCGTCCCGCTGTTGTGAAACTCCGGTACTACAGAGTTAGTACGATTACTGATTTCACATCAGGAAAGAACCAGAACTTTTTGAGGAACCGCTCTCTCTACGGCTCGAGTCCAAACTCAACAACAACGTATCCATCACGCTATGCAAGCAACAGTGCGCGCATGCACTGTGGGATGCGTTTTAAACTCCTACGAAATCCTTCGCGCTATATTTTACATCCATTTGAAGTAAGTTGTCGAATGCAGTCAATGGAAAAGGCTTTCCCTTGACCCATCAGCGAAGAGAACCCTACTCGGCACATACACCCTCCCACCTAATGATTCTCCCTCTAGTCGATCAATGAACGTTTTTGGTGACCATAATCCCCGATTGATTAGTTTTAATCGAAACATTCGATAAGTGTTTTCATATATTCATAAAACTCGGAAAGAAATCCAACTGGCGATAACGAGGAGAATCGCCAAATTCAAGCAACATGTCCTCGTGCTTCAATTTCGGAAGTAAACTTTGGAAATGTGGGCGCTCGATTCAACTGAGCATCCATTTGCACGATTTATTTTTACCGTCGGGTTGAAGGACGTCTCTCAAAACTCCTCCGTGAAACAGAACCGCAACATATCATGGGCGCAATCCGGGAAACAAACCAAAGGAATCAAGCAAAGGTAAGTTTATTCGAAGAACGAGTAGGATTGCAAGTCCTCGTTGCATGCAAGTACGGAGGTGCAGTGAGCATAATTGATTTGGAATTACTGCAATCAATCATTTCAAATAATTAATTACATCTGCTTTCCATAGGTTAAAATTTTTTAAGTTCCACACTGCATTTAAGACTATTTTCTAATAACTTGAGGATCTGAGAACCCGAAGCCCGACAAAATGGAATGGAAATCCAGCACTCTGAATGATGCTTGCAGATTTGGGCACTGCGCGGCGGGAAAGAGGAGTTGTGACAATGGGAACACCTCCAATGAAGTGGGCACAGAGAACTCACTCACCTGGATCACGTTCGCTTGCTTCCCATTCACGAAGATTGGACTGCCCACGAAGCTGCTGTACTTCTTGATGACTCCTGGAGAAAAAGGAGTTTAGGTCAGACTATTTTTTCCTGAAATCCGCAGTTTCATAGATTAATGTAAATTTACGCCGCCCTAACTTCGATTGTTCGACTGCACTGGCGTGCTCTTCTCACTGCGCGGTCCTGAATCGTACTTCCGTCGCAGTTAAATGTCAGACTATTATCATAATATTAATTAAGAGATTAAATTATCATTAAACACTGAAAAAATTCATGTTAAAACAAAAATTAATGTAGCCACTAAGGTTAATACGTTGTCCATGCTTGTAAAATACGAAATGCATAGATAAACGCCATGAAAAGCTGGGTACCAATATTATTTTGAAGATGTAAGTAATCATGAAACTAAAAACAATTCTCCTGATATAATCTACGCTTTCAAGTTTTGAAGTCATACGCTCCACATTACAGTTTTCACTTGGGCTTTTCTTAACATCCCCACTGGGGGAGGGTACCAGTCACCATCGCACTTCATAGGCACTGCCTCGTCGAACGTGGACCTCGTCAACACGCCTCACTCCATCCACACGGAGCAGATCCGTTCTCGGATGTGCTCTCTTATGTCCCTGTTTCATTTCACCCACCAAGACATTTGCATTCCAAGCATCTCGCAATCCAGGTTTTCCCTTTCCCTCTCCATCACTGCGTCTGAAATTACGGATGACGCGAACTGCTGACCTATTTTTAATTCCTTTAACTCCTTTAGTGTTCAACTCAGAGCTTGGTTCGAATCAAAAGTAATTAGCTTTTACATTTGCATCGAAAGATAAGGAAAATAAAATAAGTTATACGATTCAAATGCATATCCGAATGTAACTCAGGATGCTCACGTCTTCGTTAATGTTATTGCTTTTAAACAAACATTATGATGGCTAAAAACTTGAATTTAAAGCAAATATTTTTTTCATAGTAAAATGAGTAAACAACATATGTATTTCAAATTTATTTTCGATGATTTCCGTGAAATGACCGGGACTGCATTTGTGAGGAAAGAGAGGCAGGGAAGTTGGGTGGACTTCATAAAGAGGCAACAAGGGTTACGCTGTTGACCCAGTCGAGGGTGATACCAATTATATTAGTATAATAGTCAACAGAGCGAACGACATATAAAAGTTATTCCTCATTTAAGTCTATTCGAGCGAAAATATAATTTAATATTGAAGGAAGCCAACTGACGATTATACCGCGAAACAGAAACTAAACATCTCTCCATTCATATCAAATATCCTTGGCAACTCTTTTGTAGTGACCTCAGGTAAACTATCTTTATTTAATATATTTTCTTCAACATGGAAATTGTAGGCAATATAACCCTCTTCAAATATAACGCCAGTATGTGAATTCATTCCCAGTGCAAGGAACACTACTTTAATTTACGATATTCATATTCTGTTAATGTCCTAGTGTCTACGCCAGAAGTCTTGTTTTGTGCATTTGCGTCAACCCACCCACAACCCACAGACAAAACCCACAGATCAACCCACAGATAAAACGTGTATTCTGTAATTAAAATTACCCACTGGTGATTTATATTGGGGATATTTTGTCAGGTTAATAAAATTTACTTCTTTATAAATAGTTTTCAATGTTGAAAACACCACACTGGTCTATATATGACTCGAAGTTTGAAACAGTTGTAACGATTATGCATGCATTATGCTCAGTGGGAATATATTTCCTCGAACAGTAAATATTATTGGTTCGTATTCTTATGCTCCCCGACTTACTCCTCTCCCTGTGACGGGTTTCCTGTCATTTAACGAAATGATAATGTTACCTACTTTGTGTTGAGATCATGGCCGAAAAACAAAACAATTACGTCGTGGATTCCATTATGTTACTTCTTGGCTCCACAATAAAGGAATTTCACACGGTTATGCAAGGTACTGAGGGTAAAATTTTCTTCAATCACAATGAATCTACTCCATTATGTATTTTCAATCGGTGGGAAAAGTGTAAACCGCACCACTACATTCTAGAGTTATGAGGGCAATGACGTGACCAAAGTGGCCTCACCTTTGATCGTGTCGTCATCGCTGTACTCCCGGCAATCCGTCTTCAGGTGGACGACTATCTTGGTGCCCGGCTGAACGCCTTCCGCCGGCTGTATCTCGTACGTGCCGCTCCTGGAAGCGAACAAGAATGGATGCTCACTGAGATCGCGCGCCTTACATCAATTGAGGAAGCGCCATATCATTCATTATTCTGCGACGTTCTAAAAACGGCGCCTCACGCACAGGTGGTGGAGGTCACCATTATCACTCTTGCACCAAGTCACACCAAACTGAACTTGCATTGCCAAGGATTGAATACGCGAAGCAATCGGATGACTGACAATGAAATCATCTCGATGAAAAAATAGCAACGATCGCCATGAATCATAGGAGCCCGTCCAACAGGGTTAACATGTCTCCCGAAAATTTAATGACCACGTAAAGGAACTGCTCACTAGGTCAAATGCTCTTTCTCATCCGACATTTCTCCTACCAACGCCAGGGGAAGCGCAGTAGAAATACGCCCGATTTCCTGCTGACGAAGATACTGCACACAAGTTGTCATGATATGCCCTTACGTGGCAGTGAAATCAATCATGGCTCATGCAATTGTAGAAATGAGTATTAGTAGTCGTGTACCATGTGGATGCGCAAAAACAAGATTCTCAATCTAAAGCGGATAAAATAATACTTTGTAATTCCACAGATTTATTTCACAAACACACGACCCGGGTTTCGACGTACAACGTCATCTTCAGGTAGACCTGTTTTGTTTGTGGATTGTATACATTTGTGGCTTTTGGAAGCGGTTTTTTCTTAATTATGGGTGGTGCTCTAACACCCGCCGCCACACGTCCTTGCGGCAGCTTGCGGGGTATTAAGTAGATGTAGATGCAATAGTAATAACTTCAAACTTTCAAATTAAGAAATCCTCGTTCACATATTCTTCCATTTTACTCGGAGTGAAATGTGACATCATACTGCATGAAACACAATTGAATTATTATTTGAAATACAGTAGAATGAGCAAACAGCTTGCAAAAAAGATTCACAATACCGACACCATTTGAAACAAAAGAACTCAACAGCCGAAAACTTAAACAGCTGTCAATATCAACTAATTCATGAAAGTGATATAACTGCATTGCTGGCAACGCCATCAGCCAAGACCTTTAACTTCAGGCTCGAGCTGTTGGCCCTTTTACATCTCCGATCACTACAAGAAGCTCATAATTAGGATGGCTCTATAATGCATAGAGACGAGGCGCGTGAATCCCTCACTGATGAGGCATTCACTGGGCGGAGAAGGAAGTCAAATGGGACACTTGTTGCTCGGCGGAGGGAACGGATCAATGTTTAGTGACTTCACACGGGAGCAGCGGGGACATCATCAATGTGTTATGCAACACATTCAGTGTGCCATGCATTTAAAACTCTCCAAAAACGACGGCGTCGTTTTACCGCGACGGTGTGGGGGACTTTCACTGCGTCAATTTGAGGAGCAGTAAGTAGTCCGCTCAGAATAACCTGGCCGAAACTCAGCCGCTCAGCTGGCTGCGTCTATGGTTCATCATCGGGCGATTCGAAAGGGGGAGAGGAGGCGGGTGTTCCGCCCTACGCCCGCGGGACCTTGTTTTGCAACTCTGAGCCCCTTCGCGAAATGCTCTCACTCCCGTCGACGAGCACCGTTCGAAACTTGGGCCCGACCAAACCAACAATCGGTCGCAAACATAACTTTCAACTGCACGACCCTCCGCTCTCATGTCCCCTCTCGCTTCGGTCAAGTTACGGCCTATACAATTGCTCATTTACTACATCGCTTTTGGTATTTTTCAGTACTCTGAAGCCACCGCAAGGCAGGGGGTGGATACAAACCAGACTAATTTTGAGCCGAATATTTTTTCCCCATAACGCAATCGGACGGCGTTATTCTGATCCCTTACCGTTCGTGGAAAAAATGACATCTTAAATCTATCTGTTAGACACTATCTATTTTTATCGAAATGACCTACTCTCCTTGAATTTAAGTTTGTATTTATTGCTGCATCTACGCAGTATCCTGAAATACTCCGCTAGGGGGTGTGGCAGGGGGTGATTCAACATTATGGAGGTCACTTAGATATTGTTTTTTTATTTTTAGTTCTAATTCATTTATGTTTTTCTAAAACAGTTCAAAGGACGTAGATTATGATAACAACATGGACATGCACAACGCTTTCCAAGAGAGACATATTTTTCTTCGAATAAGAGAGGAGCTGTCAGTAGCAAGAAGGAAAATCAACAAAAGATAAAACACTGAATACATTCTAGACTACTCAAGAGTGAAACATCACCCATAAGTCGGTCGGATACAGTTATTCTGATCCCTTATCGCTCGTGGGAATTGAACAACATCTTAACTCTGTCATATCTACACTTGATCCCTCTAATTTTATTGTCGTGATCTCTTCGACCCTCGTACGGCGGGATTAGTTATAGTTTTAACAACATGTTTACGCAAGGGATTTAATCTGATTTAACCTTCGCTCCAAAAGAGATTCCCAACCGATTTCCTCTAATGATCTAGACTGCATAGAATACAAGACACGTGAAACGGAGATGAGGAAAGGTCGAAGAGAAACCTGTTAGACATAAAATGGAGGAAAAAGTGGCCAAAATGGGTTTACAACTTTGTTTATATACAAATCCTCAAGAATAAACACTTTCAGGCGTACACTGTGGCACTTCATGCTGGAAAATGAAAGTAACTTTACATTGCTTGATATGGTTTCGATTTAAATGTCTTCAAAATCGCAGAAAACAGACCATGAAAATGACCGCTGATTGAATAAAAAGCCTGAGACGGAAAATGAAACATTTTTCGGATTATAATAAATTTCTTTCGCTTAAAAACCATAACAGTTCTTTCTTACAAGTGAGGTTTAAACCCTTGAACTTTACCTTAGTGGCAAAAAATAAGTTTTTTTAATTCGGTACCGCAGAGTACGTTACATTATTTAAATAAAATTGGTCAAAAACAAACGATTGGGATATTGGTCAAAAGTCTAGTTGGTCGCAATCTCCTTTAGGTGACAGAAGATCATTTCACTTTCCAGTTTCATTTTTCGTTATTGACACTAGTCAATTGCACAAAGGGTACATCTAGTGACAGCCATTAAGCCATGCATTGCTCTCAACTTGTTATCATTTAGTCACACCAGTTGCCCAATTTAAGATCATTTTGGTAAAGTTTTTCTTCGGATTATTGGGCAGGAGACTATCAAATTGGGAAACCTGTGGAGTGGCATGGGAAAGCAAAACCCGGGAAAGAATCCACGGCCGTCCAGGGATGTCAGTCCGAGCAGAGACAGGGAATGCGGCCACAGAAAGATAAGAACGTAATGGCGACAGGACTCCTTCGATCGGGAAGAGTCGCATCAGAGTCTTGGGAATGAGAGCATGGGGCAGGAGATCCAGAGAGAGAACTCGAATTGGAAATCGATTTATTATCAAGGGACAAAGGAGTGAGGAAGTAGAATTGATTCTTTGGCTTATAAAGACAGCCCACGAAGCCCAGCCCAGGAATCCCCGACACCGTGATCAAATACCAACGGTTCCCACAGTGGGCACAAACCCGCGAACAGTTGCCGAGGCACTTAAAGGGTCTAACTTAAAGGGAAACGTGCATTTGGAAAGACAAGGTAAAGTTCATTTAGCTCTAATAAATCGTTTATAACGCATCTCTAATGACATATGTATCATACGAAAGGCAATTCACGAGCTCCATCCCCTCCGTGAAGCGGCCGCATTACATCTGACACGATGACTTCAAGATGTGCCCAATCCCTATAATTCTTCTCCGCCGTGAGTGTTCTCCATATGGTCCAGAAGAATCTTGTACTCTTCGATAAATTACTCCCTGTCTCACTTAGTCTATCCGTTCAATCTTCTGCATTTTCCTCCAGGACCGCGATTCAAAGGCTTTTCTTCTTCTCTGGTCCACTTTTCCACTGTTCCATGTCTCTGCCGATGTTCCTTAAGAACGTTTCGACGAGTTACTTCCTTGTTTACAACCTCATGTTCTTTGAATATTTGTGCCGCCTCTTCCTCATGAACGCCTTCTTAGTTTGGGGTATTCTTCACTTGACGCCGGTCTAACTTCTTCCTTCCCACGTCATACTCTGCTTCTCTCAGGCGGATGAACGACTCAACTTGCTCTAGTTTCACTCCTCGAATTGCCCGTTGTAACTGCCTTCATCTTCACTCTTTCACAAGCAAGGACTTAAGTTTTATTCTTGCTGAGGCCCATATTACATTCCCGAAGAACTTGGTCCGTAGTGTTCAGACTTGCCTCCTGTGTTTCTACGGATACTACTGCGAACCGGAGCATGCTCATTTCTTCACTACTTTGACTCCTTCGATGCCTACCTCTTGTGCTTCTTTTACTGCCTCCACTACGCGTTGAATAGAGCTGGCGGGAGGCTGCATTCTTGCCTTGTGTTTTTCATTACTTTAATCTTTCAAAAGACTTTATTTTTACGAAATTAAGAGAATAAAGATCACTCATATTATTCCTATTGCGATGGTTAATAGTTAAGTTGCTTCACTACTTTTAATTAATTATAAAATGACACCTAAACATTCAGTGTCATCGGTTAAAATTTAAATATAAGAACTATATGATATTTAAATATAAGAAGAGATAACCTTCGGAATCCAATCGTCGACGTTTGCTACGATGCCAGCTTACTGTCGGTAGAATGCAGAACCAACCAGCTAGCTTTGTGACTCTAAGTTGAAAACGCATTTTTTAATTTAACCACAAGGAATACGAGGCGTATTCTTAAAGTAAGTACCGTTTGCTTATATTTAAATATTGGCGCTTCAGAACACAGTTTTGCTCCTGCAGCGCCATCTACTGATTCATTGAAAAGCCATAGCAGCATTTGTTTTGTTTCAGAAGTCGTTTGCTTGCCCGTGCATGCAAACAACAATGTCCGCGACAATCGTTGATCCCGCCAGCTGTGAAGTGCGTTCTGTCATACGATTCTTGTATGCAAAAGGATTGTCGGCTGCTGAAATTCATCGGGAATTATGCCTAGTTTATAAACCTACAGTTATGAGTGAAGGAAAGGTTAGACAATGGTGCTGTGATTTTAAAAATGGACGAACAAATGTCCATGACGAAGAGCGAAGTGGTAGGCCCAGTATTCTGACCGATGAAATTGTTTTGCAAGTGGAACAAAAACTGCGATGTGATCGTCGATTGACAATTAATGGCCTGGCTGAACAATTTCCTCAACTTGGACGCACTACTGTCTACAATATTGTTACGGAAAACCTCGGATACCACACATTGCGTGCAAGGTGGGTACCGAAAATGCTCACCGACCACCACAAAGAGCAAAGAATGTCCAGTGGACGAGAGTTTTTGGGTCGTTGGGAACTCTTTAACCCACCCACCGTACAGTCCTGGCCTTACACCCAGCGACTACTTCCTCTTCTTGCACTTGAAACAGTGGTTTGGTGGACAACGTTTCGAAACCGAAGAGGAACTCAAGAATGGCGTTGTCGATTGGTTCAACCCTCAGGCGGCGAGTTTCTATGCAGAGGGGTTAAAGAAGCTGGTGCAGCGGTACGAAAAATGCTTAGAAGTGAACGGCGATTATGTAGATAAGTGAAGTAGGTTTGTAGCTAACTAAAAGTGCCAATAAAATGTGTTTCATATGAATATATTTTTTCCTGTGACCAAACGGGCCTTACTTTATGAACACGCCTCGTATATTTTGAACAAAGCTCGAGTTCGGATATCATTTGAGTCGGTTACGTTACACCTAGGTGCGAGGTCACACATCTTTCTGCAGGGCCTAGAAATGCCCAACATGCCACCAAAATCAACCCCGTAGTCTCGGCCAGACAGCTGTATCCTGTACTATGTCAAATGAGAAAATATAGTATCTTCCCCCGAGACAGCTGGACAATATGTGAGATAACTGATTCAAGGCTTAAGAAGCAAATTTAAATGCATTTTAAGGTCGTAGTGACTCGGCGATTACAGCGATTAGCGTAGCGAAGGGCGTAGTGAATGCTGGGGCATGGTGGGAAAAAATATGCTACACGTTTTAATATATACCTATAACTGAATTAGCCTTGGATGGGCATTATTTGGGAGTAATTAATATTGGTAAAATGAATGACAATATTCCGTCATAAGAGCAATATTTTTCCATTTAAATCTTCAAAATACGTAATCTTAAAACATGAATATCCTCAATAACTGATTATCAGCATCCGTTAAAGTTCATATCCTTCGTTAGAGGGCAACAGCACAACACGCGTGCAAAAAATAGCAACAAATAGGGTGTGGTCAAAATGAGTTCATTACCTTTTATCAGGTTATATCACCAATTTACGTCAGGGGGAACTCTTGGGGCTTGAAATTACTTAATGGAGGACAGTACATGCAAAAGCAACACATTTCCAGATTCGACTGATCAAATGCTTGGCACGAAAGCCGAATGCATGAAATATACCTGTAAGCATAGAACACATGCCTATGTATGCAAAAGGTGCGATAAGAAAGGGTTTGGAAAAGTGAAAGGAGCGCTTTTAAACGGAATCTTGCGGTTGGTGAGAACTCGAAAATATGCAAACGTGTCGAACTTGGTAGGAGGGACTAGAGGGATGTTACTTGAAGTGCTCCTCCGACTGGACATCTTCTCTCGCCAACGTTCGACCGGTGTGGATGGAAACATTTTAAGGATATGATCCCAGGACATTTCCATTTCTCCGACCAACTTCTGCATTTCCTACCGATTGCTTCCTTCGTAGTTAGTAATATACATAAGATTAAAAAATCGTCATATGAAAACTTGCCTTTAATAATATTGAATAGATAGTATATTATAGATACATGGGGAGACTATTTTCTTCATAAAAAACAACAATCAAATTAAATGAAAAGTGTTTTTGATTGTTAGAAACATTAGAGTGAAGAAAATATATACGTTTGGTGAACTACAGTTATGTGTAATGCTGTTATGAGTACTGCCGGACTTGGAATTTTCGAGCACAGGGCATAGAATAGGAGAGTTTTAATAGCACTGAATTTTTAACCGCTGATTTGGTGGAATATCACCAAAAGAAGTAGTTTCCGTAGCAGCCCATTTCTCTCGGTTATCGCATGGCGTGGTTGAAAAGAATTATGCTCTCTATGACCAGGGTAGGGAATACTATTCACACCCTATGATATCCCTGTGTCCTTGTAAATCTATAATTCCACCTTCATACAAATGGATGAAAAACGAAAATTAAATTTTCGATTGAACTTCTTGCCTACATTAAAGTAAATAAGACTAAAGAAAGTTCGCGAGGACATTAGAAATGAGAAATACTGAAAACTGAGAGACGCAATGTTATCTAAAGACAAGTGAGAATGAAAAATAGATAATTATTTCATGTAATATGCCAGTTAAGGTAGGTTTTGGTCACAAACTATGAAATGATGCTCTTATCTCTCCTAACAAAACACAAACCAGCATCCTAGTCCACAAAAATTCTATTCTATTCCTTTCTGTCCAGTACACATTCTCCAACCTCCACACCTACATTTCAAAATGCACCAACCTATCCTCCTGCTTCATTCCTGCGTCCTCCCTCCCTTCATCCCGTTCAACATTCATATCCTATTCCTCAAGGTATCACTATTGTTGCTGGCTTCTCGGTTAATGTAGGTTTTGGATCGACACAGGCTACAATCAAGTGCTTGCTCCATTGCTGATCCCACAAAACACACCCTTGACACCCAACACTATATTAAGCCCCTCTTCATCTCTGTGTACTTCCTTCCTCCCTTTAATCCGTCCAACATCCCTATCCTGTTCATGTCTCTTCCTCGTTTGCCCAACATTCTCCCCTAGATCAAAGTCGTCAAAATTCAATCACAAATCAATATGCCCTTCACCCATATTTCCAGTCTCCTTATCATTTCCCCCAACAATCCCCTCTCCTCGCCCACCATGCCTCGCCATTCCTCATTTGTTTTCCTTTCTGTCCAGTACACATTCTCCAACCTCCACACCCACATTTCAAAATGCACCAACCTATCCTCCCGCTTCAGTGACCACGTTTCCGCGTCGTACATAGCTACGCTCCATATTAAAGTTTTTACGAACCTCTTATTAACATTCTTACTCTTTACATAAATTATTTGACAACTAGATATGCACACAAAAGATTCTAACAAAGAGCACGTCCAATTACATTGTTCTTAAAAAACTATCGTTTCTTCAAACAAATTCAGTCCTGGAACTCAGGGGCGAAAAAAATTATATCGAGAGCTTGTTCCCGAGCTCCAAGAAGAGACAACATAGCCCAAATCAATACGGGCTTTTCCAAATAACTCAATTTATTGAAAAAACTTAAGTTAACTTAACAAGTTAACCACGGCAATATATATGCATGGCAAGCGATGGATATCGATTTATAAACTTGACTGTGACTCTCGAAAGGGCTCTGCACTTAATTTGCTGCCTCGCTCCCTTCATCAACAGCTACACAACTCCACAACAGCTCCATGCCTGCGGCGCGAAAAATCGTCTACGCAAAAGACGGTGGATAGGTTTCCATCTAGCGGGAGGTTTCAGCAGCAGTTTAACGGGCACCGATCCCTCAATGGACGTTCATCGGAAGGCACAAGCGACTCGCGAAACTCGGAGGGTAAGAGGAAGAGATAGAATACGAAGAGGAATCCCTCCCTTCGCCCCGAAGGATAAAAAACATTTACCTCAAATTATATTCCTAGAGGTAATAATAGAATAGGATGAAGGGGGGGATGACGTGGCAGACGTCGTCGTAGGGGAAAAAGAACTTTGAAATAAGCGAGGGGAATTGATTTTGCTCGAAAGAGGGAATAGATGCCGGGCGGTCTCGGTTCTACCCTCGACGCGGAGAGGAGAGGAAGAATATCGGATACCGGGAAAGGTATGAGCAAGAGGATTTAGGGATGCTCAATCGAATAGATATTATCAATTCACTAGTATCAATGCATCGGAAAATCGCCCACATGGTATTCTGATATCTTATTTAATATTAACGATAACCGCACCGCCGAAAGCCACCGAGCAACCACAAGGAGGAAGAAGTCGATAGGATGTACGATGAGTTAGAGGATATCATCGCGAGTGTTCCTGCAGAAAAACATTTGATAGTGATGGGGGATTGGAATGCGACGGTAGGCGAAGGAAGAGATGGTGGTGAGGTGGGGGACTATGGGTTAGGCACGAGGAATGAACGCGGGGAGAAGGCAATTGAATTCTGCAGGAGACAGGGGTTAGTCATCACCAACACATGGTTTAGACACCACAAAAGGCGTAGGTATAAATGGAAAATGCCAGGTGACTCAGAAAGGTATCAGTTAGATAATATTATGGTTAGGCACAGGTTTAGGAACAGTGTGATAAATTCGCACAGTTTCCCAGGAGCGGATGCGGACTCTGACCACAATTTAGTTGTTATGAAATGTAACGTTCGTTTCAAGAAGATAAGGCAAGGGCGGCGGATTAGGAAATGGAATTTAGAAGCATTAAATGGATTAACGAGGAAGGAGTATCAGCAGGCTGTAGAGAAACTGATGGATGACGGTAAAGAACTAAGTACTATCGAAAAAAAATGGGAATGTATCAAGAAAGGGATATTGGAAACCGCTAAAGACACTATAGGAACCGTTCACGGGAAAAGGATAAGGAAACCATGGTTAAAGGATGAGATGATTGCAAATATGGAGGAGAGAAGAAGATGGAAGAATGTAAACACAGAGTTAGGCAAAATGAAGTACAAAGAGTTAAAATATAAATAGAGAAGGGCCACAAATAAAGCAAAAGAAGAATGGTGGAAAACGCAATACGAGGATATGGAAAGTTTACAGAGGAAGGGTTAAATTGGTGCTCTATACAGCAAGGTTAAGTTATTATCGGGAAGTAAGAAGGCAAAATCTGTGCTAACAGTTAAAGATAAGTGGGGTAAGATAATAGTTGAACCAGAAAAAATCCAAGAGAGATGGAAGGAATATATACAAACACTACATGGTGGAGAATTTAGGCCGACAAGGTTAGACATAGAAAAGGAACATGACGTAGAAGAAAATAGCTTAGGTCCAGGCATACTCGACGATGAAATAGAAAGGGCATTAAAGGAGATGAAAGCAAATATGGCCGTGGGGGTGGACAACATTCATGTGGAAATGTTTAGAAAAATGTGGGAATAAGGCTATATGGACTGATTCGTAGTATCTATGAAGAAGGAATCTGGCCGGAAGATTTTGTGAAATCAGTGTTAGTTCCTATTCCGAAAAAGATCATCCATCATGTGAGGATTACAGAACAATAAGTTTGATATCCCACGCAGCTAAAGTTATTCTCAGGATCATCAACAAAAGGATAGAGAGTAAGGCAAATGATTACTTAGGGGATGATCAGTTTGGGTTTAGGAAAGGAAGAGGTACGCGTGATGCCATTGCAGTAATGAGATCACTAATCAAGAGGAATATAGAATACAATCAGGACGTTTTTGCCTGTTTTGTAGATTTCGATAAAGCATTTGATAGAGTGAATTGGGAAAAATTAATGCCTGTATAGCAGAAAATAGGAATGGATTGGAGGGACAGGAGGCTGATCCGCAACCTGTACATGTCTCAGACTGCTCAGGTGCGAGTGGGGAACGGAGAGTCCGGATGGGCAGTGTTAGGAAGAGGTGTAAGGCAGGGTTGCCCATTGTCACCGGTACTGTTCAACGTATATGTAGAGGAAATGATTAAAGAGGCATGGGAAGAACTGGAGGTTGGAATGAAAGTCGGAAGGGAATTCGTAAAATCGGTTAGGTTTGCTGATGACCAAGCATTAGTTGCTCAGTCAGCCAAGGGGTTGCAAGCATTGCTGAGTGAATTGGAAGTTCAGTGCGATAAATATGGGATGAGAATCAATATTAATAAAACAAAGGTCATGCGATTTTCCAGAAAGAAAAAGGTTAAGCTAAATATTAAAATAGGCGGGGAAAAAATAGAGCAGGTAGAACAGTTTACATATCTCGGAAGTGTTTTGGACCAATACGGTCAAAGTGGTAGGGACGTAAGGAGAAGAATTGCGCTAAGCAAGGAGGCTTTCTCAAGGAGGAGGGAGTTGATGACGGGGACGTTGAGTAGAGATGTTAAGACAAGACTCGTAGAAACTCTGATATGGAGCGTAGCTATGTACGGTGCGGAAACGCGGTCACTGAAACAGGAGGATAGACGTAGATTGGAGGCTTTTGAAATGTGGGTGTGGAGAAGAATGGAGAAGGTGAAATGGATCGAAAGGAAAACAAATGAGGAAGTACTGGTGATGGTGGGTGAGGAGAGGGGTTTGTTGAGAGAAATCCTATAGAGGCAGGAAAAATGGATGAAAGGCGTATTGAGTGGTATTGGAATGTTGAAGAAGGTAATAGAGGGGAGAATGTTGGGCAAGCAAGGAAAGGGTAGGAACAGGGTTGGGATGTTGGATGGGATGAGGGGAGGAAAGAAGTACACAGAGATGAGGAGGGACCTTATGTAGAGTAGGTGGCTGGATTGGGTTTTGTTTGGAGTTACAAAATATTTATTTTATAGTTTTGTCCATCTAAAAACCTACCTTAACCGGTAGATTACCTAATAACAATTAACGATAACATTGCATCTGGTACACAAATCTCAATCGAAGTGTCCTGTAAAAAATGTATTATTATTATAAGGTTTTTTTCCCAATTCACTCTATCAAACCCTCTTACGAAATCTACGAAACAGGCAAATACGTCCCGATTGTATTCTATATTCCTCTCGATTAGTGATCTCATTACCACAATGGCATCACGCGTACCTCTCCCCTTTCTAAACCCAAACCAATCACCCCCTAAGTAATGATTTGCCTTATTTTCTATCCTTTTGTTGATGATCCTGAGGACAACTTTAGCAGCATGGAATATGAAACTTATTGCTCTGAAGTCCTCACATGACATAGCCATTACTTATTTCGGAATAGGAACTAACACTGACCTTACGTCTTCCGGCCAATTCCTTCCTCATAGATACTATGAATAAGTCCAAATAGTCTTCCTCCCACACTTTCCTAAACATTTCAACAGTTCCACAGGAATGTTGTCCACCCCCACGGCCTTATTTGCTTTCATCTCCTTTAGTGTCCTTTCTATTTCATCGTCGAGTATGTCTGGATCTAAGTTATCTTCCTCTACGTCTGTTCCTTTCCTATGTCTGACCTTGTTGGCCTAAGTTCTTTAACATACAGTGTTTCTAAATATTCCTTCCATCTCTCTTGGATCTTTTTTGTGTCAACTATTATCTTACCTCGTCTTTCTTTAACTTTTAGCACAGATTTTCCCTTCTTACTTCCCAATAATCAACTAACCTTGCTGTAGAGCGCACCAATTTCACCATTCCTCTGTAAAATTTCCATATCCTCACATTGCGTTTTCCGCCATTCCTCTTTTGCTTTATTTGTGGCCCATCTCAATTTATTGTTGAACTCGTTGTACTTTATTTGGTCTAAATTTGTGTTTACATTATTCGATCTTCTTCTCTCATCTCATCTCATTCGTGACCGATGGTTTCCTTATCCTTTTCCCGTTAACGGTTCCTGTAGTGTATTTTGCGGCTTTCAATATCACTTTCTTGATACATTTCCATTGTTCTTCGAGACTAATCAGCTCTTAAATATCATCCATGATTTTCTATACAACCTGCTGATAATCCTTTCTTGTTAATCGATTTAATGCTTCTATATTCCATTTCCTAACCCACCGCTCCTGGCTTATCTTTTTAAAACGGACGTTGCATTTCATAACAACTAAATAGTGGTCCGAGTCCGCATCCGCTCCCTGGGAGCTGTGCGAATTCATCACACTGTTCCTAAACCTGTGCATAACCATAATATAATCTATCTGCTACACTTCTGAGTCACCTGCCATTTTCCATGCATGACTACGCCTTTCGTGTTGTCTAAACCATTTGTCGGTGATGATTAATACCTATCTCCTGCAGAACTCAATTGCTTTCCCCCCGTGTTCATTCCTCGTGCCTAAACCGTAGTCCCCCACCTCATCACCATCTCTTCCTTCGCCTACGGTCGCATTTCAATCCCCCATCACTATCAAATGTTTCCTTGCAGGAACACGCGCCATTATATCCTCTAACTCATGGTATATCCTATCGACTTCTTCCTCTTTGCGGTTACTCGGTGGCATGTATACCTGAACAATGACCAAGTTCGTCGACCTTGCCTTCATCTCTACGAATAAGATTCTATCAGTTGCTTGCTCTATGTTGACTACGCTTCTTCCTACCCCTTTATTTAATATTACGGCAACCCCTCATTGGCTCTCGTCCCCGCCGCTGTATATTATTCTATCACTATCACTCCAGTAATCCTCGCTATCCTTTAATCTCACCTCGCATAGACCTAAAACATCTACATTACCTCTTTCCGTTTGTCGCTTAATATTCTCTAATTTGCCTGTCCGCAACATTGTCCTGACGTTCCATGTCCCTATTCTGACTACCTTCGTCTTCTTCTGCGTCTTCTCTCCTGCTGCTGTTATTTTTCCTCTGCAAGGGTTTTGTAGGATGACGACCGCGGAAGCCTTGCCTCCTCCGCTACCGGACATGACACACGGCTGCTTGGGCCGAGTCCCGCAGTTGCCAGGACTCAATTTCTCTCTTTTGTCCATCATTTTCTAGGGAATACTAATTGAGGTGATTTCCTGTTGCCTGCCTCAAATTGCAAATTTTTTTCCTGAATATATAGTTTCACTTACATAGAGATATTGCCTTTGAGGAAAGTCAATATCTCAAACCATTTGAAAATAATTAAGAAAGTTTGATCAAAATATGGATAGTAGCCGGAGTCAATCATAAAACATTCTGGGTTTTTAAAATCACGTATCTAACTTAGGGATCCTAGGTTGTATGAACCAACTCTCTCACTCTCGGGGTTCCATTCAGGCCTCTTCCGCCCCCACCACACCCTTTCCTTCCCTTTCCACGCTACCAACTCTCCAACTCACTTCCTCCGCCCACTCTCGCATATATCTTACAATTCGACGCACTTCAGAGCACAATATTATGCCAAAGAGTGCAGTAAAATCCGTCATGGCGCCTGAATAAACCTGTGGAAGCGTACCAAGAGCTTCATGCCAACACGAACGTTTCAATCGCCTTTGTTTCATACCCCGCATCCTAATTGAGGTTTAACCGGCATTTCTAAATGCCACACTAGCCATTATCCGCTATGTAGGCGCATGCAACTTCACTTACAATGTATAACTTAAAAATATTTGAATCAAGACAAAATATCGAACAAACAATCAATGTTATAGGTGTTAATCAAATTTTTAACGAACGAAAAATTGTTGGCAAAGCTTATAAGTGGTGCTCGTCCGTAGGCACAATCGGTGCGACGTGAATAAGACATTCCCACGCCGCGGATGCGAATGTGATTCTCTCTCACGTAATTAGACGAGAATTCGACAGTGCGTCATAATAAAGCGATGGATATTGCGACGAAAATGCAACAATTCGATTAAACGACACGAGGGTGGGGCGGGCACTTCTTATCTGTGTTGCAATTGAACGCGTCATGTCATCCTTGGACACTGCATAATTAGATCCGTCGACGCGCTCACACACGCAAAGTACGAGCAGTGGAGCACATCGGCCATCATGACGCTCCAACGCGAGCACGGCCCGATTTCATTGACGAGGGAGGGTGGCGGGGATGGGGAGAAGGGAGCGGTATGCACACCGAAATTAGGAAGGTTGATCCCTTTCCCTGATCTCGACAGACGCCACAGCCGGCGACGTCAACTAACCGTAAACAGGCACGAATCATGGGTATTTGTCTTCCCCCGCCCCCAACCTCACTCACTCCCCACATTGCTGCAATCCCACTCCTCGGCGGATTAAGAGTGACTGCGGCAGGACACTCGAGCACTGCCACGCTGACTGAAAGCATGACTGGGACCTGAGGTGATCACCGCTCCGCACACTAGTCATAAATATTCCGAGCTCCGCAATTTGCCATCCGACGTGACAACGCAGATGGAGAGAGCGGCACAATCCGAAGGTCAATATTAACAGCGGCCCGGCGGAAAGTGGGGGGTCACGCTCGGATTTGAAGCAGGAGGAAAAATTCACAATTACATGTGAACGCCAAACAAAATATCATAACTTTCGGAAGATGGCCGCGAATCCACCGATTTTCAATTTTCATCAAAGGATGTTTCAATAAATTTGGGATTTTAAGGGAATTCTGGAACTGACGGGAAAGATAACTTTTTATTAGCTTTTGAATGCTTTGGCTAAGGTCAACAGATAACCTAAAGCACTACAAGGTGAAACTGATTTTTAATATGCGTGCCATGTAGCCAAAATATCTATGGCTATTTGTTCTATCATTTGACGAAATGTCCAAAATAATATGTTTCGGAAAAATACAAACAGAATCATTGACACAATTACTGTTATTGGTATTTATTGCATTGTTCCAATGACGGCACGGCAGCATTATCTTCATAAAACTCCAGTAATAATGGCAATAAGAAATTATTATTACTATTGGTAGTTGAGGTACGTTTTGGATCGACACAGGCTACACAACCCAGTTCAACAATTATTCCATTGCCTCTCCCACCAAACATAACCTGGTCATCCAACACTACACTTCTTCAATTCAGCATACTTCCTCTCATCATTCCATCTAACATCCCCATCTTATTGCTGCCTCTTTCTCGTTTGCCCAATATTCTCCCCTCTATCAAAGTTGTCCAAATAATCAATGCCAATCTATCTGTATTTATGGGTCTATACCTAGCGATACATCAAGTGCTCAATGGAGAAGGTTTCTCTATTTAGGCCCATTATCCATGAGGGTATGCAGGAAAATCCCCAAAGACAAAATAACACTAGCGTTTTATAACAAACAGTGCATGAGGAATTTAATTTCTCATACCAAAGACAGAATTCCTTCAAGTGAGAAAAGTGGCGTGTATAAATTAAATGGTCAATGTGGAGCAGGATACATCGGCCAGACTGGGAGAAAGTTTAAAGAAAGGATCAAGGAACACCAATCGTGCGTCAAAAATAAGGACGCGGCGTCTCTCTTTGCCAAACATCTGCTGGACGAGAATCATCTGAGTGATTTTGTACCAGAGTTCCTGCATTTTGAGAGGAAAGGACAGAGGCTTGACGCGCTGGAGCAATATGAAATTTTGAAATGTGTTCAAAATAAGGTTAATATTGTTAACGAAATCTTGTACCCTTCCCACTCCCCCCTTCTAGACCTTCCTTCCTTGCACACGTAATGATTCTTCACCTACCTTACCTCCCCTACCGGCTCTTAATACAGCGTTTTTACGTATACTCGGGATTTCCCCTCTCCCTCCTGACCCACGCGTCCCCTACACTACCACCCCCTTCCTTAGATTACGGAGTTCCTAATCCTTTCCTTTCTTCTAGTCCCTATGCTCTCAGCCCCCTTAACCACCTCCGGGCCAAAACCCCCCCCACCCCCTGGGGTTTCCCCTCTTCCACCCCCTAACCCTCTCCTCAGACCAGGGAGTTGTCTCTCCCCCCTCCCCGATCTCTCCCCCTCTTTCCCCCCCCAATTTTCTGTGACTATATATTCTCTGTCTTCTTTGCAAAAAGTACCTGATGATGACGTGCCACGTCGAAACCTAGGTCGTCCGTCTAATAAATCTATGTGGAATTATAAAGTTTCTCTTTTCATTATTTCATTATCCCTCCTTGTGGTGAAAGTTTCGTTGCCTAACGCAATTCTTCCTATTATGTCCCTACTACTTTGACCATTTTGGTCGAAACATTTCCCAGATACGTAAACTATCCCACCTGCTCTAGTTTTTGGCCCACCATTTTAACGTTTAACTTGGGCTTTTCTTTCTCAAAAACCACATAACATTTATCCTCATCCAGTACTATCGAACAGACATTTCAATGAACTCAGAAGTACTTGCAACCTCTTGGGGGACTGAAAACTTAAATATTAATCATCCCACAACGATTTTTTGAGTTCCCCAACGACTTTCATTCCCAACTCCATTTCTTGCCATTCCTCTAGAGATAGGTACAAAAGTCGTTCGGGAACACATAAAATAGGTTACTACAGCGGGAAACGACCTTCATCATTTGTCCCAAGAAATGGGGAATTAAGCAAATCAGCGTAGAAATACAACAAGACCTTATGAGTGAATCAGTTGATATTTCTCTAATAATTCTTAACAGTGTTTTATTTTTTCAACTCCAAAATATTAAAGAAAATTATAATTCCTTATTCTTAGAAAATAATGCGCCATCAATATAATAGAATCGCACTATTCCATGCATACCTTTACGCTGAATATACGTAATCAAGAAGTCCCTGAAAATTTCTTTTTGCATGACAATCGCTGGATCTTAAAAATATCTATGTACACTTTGGAAAATGGAGTTTTTTATGCTAATTTAATCGGCAAAAGAATAAAACATTTGGCTGAAACACTGTCTGATGAACCATAAGGAAAGCTTTCCCTATACTTCCGTTTTTCGCATGTTTTTCCTCCGATTAAATATCCATTATGATTAGCTGATTTCTGGAATACATAACAGTGACTGGTCCATGGAATTTCCTAAATATCTCCATAAACTTCACACGAGAGCCTAGGAGCAAAGGCCCATAAGAGATGGGAGAACTACCAGTACGCAAAATGACAAGTTTTCACACAACGTTTTCAACGGAGAATAGTGTCAGAAACGAGAGACAATAATTAATGTTCATGGCTGCAATCGTTTGAAACGATGCATTCTCGGATTTAGCGAATCCCATCATGCACCACTGATTTCAAAATTCAGAGAAAAGATCCAGAAAGGGTCGCAGAAAGTGAGTCAGCCAGCTAAGAAACTTATCTACGCGCTCTCCTTGGTGGCGGCGGCGGTCCGCGGGAGCAGCGATGAGTACACCTTTTATACTCCAGCCTGATGCGCCGTCGCTTTCGAGGAAATGCGATAAAACGTACCCGCCTCGTGGTCACCACACCAGTGGCTAATCGCCCCCGGGCGCACAGACAAGCGATTCGTCAACTAAATGGAGGAGGTGAAGGCCCGAGAGGCTAAGATGACTGGGGGGCTGGGCGAAAAGGCCCTTTGACCGTGAGGACGACGATACATAGGGCCGCACGGATCAGAGGTTCACTCCTATGAGAACAGCCGCGCATTCCATCGGCATTTACTCCACCCACAAGGGAATCAATTCTCCTCTCAGCCCACGGTGAAATTTTAATTTCCATCCGGAATCCGTTTTCCACTGTTCTAACGCTGCCTACTTAAAACCATAAAAACAATAATCAACCCGAAGGTCGGTTTGGTAGGTGATGGTTGAGGTCACCCACTACTACTAAGTCCGAGGGCGTGTGAAAGTCACATCAGGGTAGGAGCCTCTGTGCCGCCTATGGTTTCCGAAGAAGTTCTGGTACCCTAAAAATATACAGCTCGAGTACCCAGGGAGGCATGTCCGGGAATTGAACCCGCGCCCTCCGGTCAGCAGTCAAACGCTCTACCCCCGGACTACCACGTCCCTATTTGACGTTATTCACAACATACTATATTTCATTATTGGCATTCCATCTCATGAGACTACGAGCATTGGATGTAGACCCTGGCTAAGGATCCGCAGTCCCTTGACACTCCCTCTCTCACACAAGGGAGGTTTATTTATTTAACAAAGCAGCCGAAAACGTCACAAATTCTTTTACATTGTTTGGCAGGCAAATACATAAAATATACATAAAGAAAAGAAAGGGTAAGAGCAATAAGAAATAATGAAAAATTAACAAAATAAAGGTCAAGAACAAGAATAAGATGACAGGAGAGCATATATGCAACCAGAGAGAGCTAAGTTACTACGAACTGGCGTTTAAGGAAGGAGGTGAAAGTGCTGAGGGGGGAAGAGAGATCCAGGGAAGGATGCTGGATGCTCAGGGAATTAAATGTAGCGGGGAGTCGATGGAATAGGGAACGTTGAGAGGCCGAGAGACGGAAATTTGGAATCTGCGACAGACTCAAGATTCGTGTTGGCCGAGGGGGAACACGAATTGAGAATAGAGGAAGAAGGTCGTTGGTACAGAGAGTTCCGTTGAAGATTCCTATGTAAGAATTTCATATCACATAGTAATTGACGGCGGTGGAGAGGAGAAATATCAAGGGATGAGAGAGTAAAGTCCCGGGTTGTATTTTTGAGGGAAGGGATGCGATAACGGAAAATAGCAATAAAGAAATTAAGAGGTTTGTTGAGTAACTCTAAAGTAGTTGAGGAGGCGGTCGACCAGATTGGTGAACAGTATTCTCAAATTGGGAGGACACAGCCGAAAAACAACGTCCTGAGGGCAAGGGGATCGCGAGCGTCAGTGTGGCGGTAGAGTAGGCCGACTATTTCCATCGCTCTCCCGACAATCCTTTGAACGTGCTTGAGACAGGTGAGCTTTGCATAAAAAATTACACTTAAATCGCAGTAAGAACTGACAGATGGGATAGGGCTGTTCGAAAGAGTGCACGGAAGCGAAAGTGGTTTAAAGTGCTTTAAAGAGAAGGTCATAATGGCTGACTTTGAGGGATTAATGCCAATCGGAGCACCAAGCAGTGACGGAATTAAGAGCAGATTGTAGGGAAACGGCATCAGATGTGCAATCAATCTGTTTGAAAATTTTGCAATCGTCTGCGTAAAGCAAAATGACGAGAGGACCAAGGACACTGTCCTGTGGTACCCCGGACGGTACAGAAAGAAGAGTAGAGAAAAAGCCATCAATAAGAACACGCTGTTTGCGAGAGCTGAGAAAGCTGCGGATTAAAGAAAGGAAAATGTTGCACAGATGTTTGAGTTTATGGACCAGAAGAGAGTGGTTAATAGAGTCAAATGCTATCGAGAAGTCAATATAGCAACCATCCAATTGTGAGTCAAGCTCAAAAGAATTTGTGATATGGCGGTGTAGAACGGCCAGATTAGTGAGACATGATCCACCGGGGAGAAAGCCGTGCTGATGGGGAGAGATGCATGGGATGGTGAAGTGAAGAAGACGATCATGAATGATACGCTCGAAGATTATTGAAAGAACGGGCAATATGGAGATCGGACGGTAGGTTTGAACTAAACATTTGCGGCCGGATTTTAGTATTAGTGTTACATTCGCAGTCTTCCATTGAGAAGGGAAGGTGCCACTGGAGAAGAATCTGTTGGAAAGACTAGAGATCGGGATATAGAGTGATGAAGCAGTGCGGTTGAGAAAAAGAGAACCGATATGGTCGAATCCAGTAGATTTAGAAGAGGGTAACGCTGTTAAAGAGATCAGAACTTCCTGAGGATTGGTTGAGATAGAGGAGAGGGATTGCGGGCAAACGGATTGAAGCTGTGGGGGAGGGGAGGTGGGGGAGGTGAGGTTGAAGTTCAAGCAAACGTAGTTGTTAAAAGCAGAGGGACGGTCTCTACCTAGAAAGTACTCATCCCTGTGAAAAACTGAAACTGGGATTCGATGTGACTTCCGACTGGCGTTGATTAGTGACCCAAATCTTCTGGAGTTGGAGGTTTTTGGGAGAGAACGACAGGGGTGGGTGTGGACGGAAAGAAATTCGCACAGTATCCCGGAAGCTGACGTGGATCTAGATCACAATTTAGTAATTACTTATAGCTTCCTATTCCAAGTGATGAAGCAGGGGAGGAGGGTTAGGGAATGGCATGTAGAAGCATTAACTGAATTGAAAAGGAAGGAGTATCAGGGCAGGCTGCAGAGATAATTCATGAGTGAGGGAAAGGGCGTGAGTGCTATCGAGGAAAAATAGGAACATGCATGTTAAAAAAGAGACTTCGAAAGCTGCAAAAGAAACCAAAGGAACTGTTGATAGGAAAAGGACAAGGGAACCATGGATCACGGATGAGATTGTCAAAAAGGGAGATGAGAGAAGGAAATGGAAGACTACAAATACATATTAAGGAGAAGGAAGTACAAAGACTTAATTAAATAATTGAGATGGTTTACAGATAGAGCAAAATAAGCATGGTGGAAGATACGGGAGGAGGATATAGAATGCTTGCAGAGGAAGAATGAAATTGGTGCGAAATGCAAGAAGGTCAAAACACTATCGGGAAGTGAAAAGGGAAGATTTGTGTCAGCAATTAGAGATAAGTCAAACCAAGAGAGTTAAAAAGTTGAACCAGGAAAGATACAAGACAGATAGAAGGAATATATAGAAAACCGGTATGGTAAGGGCCATAAGCAGCAAGGATAGACATAAAAAGAGAATATGAAGTAGAGGAAGACAGCTTAGGTTTAGATGAGGTAGAACGTTAATTGAAAGAAATGAAATCAAATACAGCAGTTGGAGTAGAAAACATTCCTGCGGAACTACTTAATGGTTTAGGTAAATGTTGGAAGAAAAGCTTTTATGGACATATTTGTTGCATTTATGAAGGTGCAATTTGGCCAGAAACATGGAGGTGGGTAAGTGGCCAGAATGAGAAACAAAATAGGAAGTGCTGGGTGTGGTGGGCGAGGAGAGGAGTTTGCTGGGAGAAATCCTATGGAGGCAAGAAAAATGGATGACGGGAGGATGGATCGGCGATGGGGTGTTGAAGAAGGTAATAGAGGGGAGAATGTTAGCCAAACGAGGAAAGGGCAGGAATAGGATGTTGGGTTGCATTTTGCAAGAAGAGACCACATATGGAAGTTTTTCCATTGCATTGCCGATTGCATTTCCGATACATACGGGGGATGAGGTTCAATTAAAATGGCTGTGAATAAACCTTATCTTAAAATATTATCTGTATAACGGCCACAGAGTCAATTGGACGAAGGAATCGAACCAGGACGGAAAAATGCATTTGAGTCGCGCGACGCGAGAGATGAAACGTGGCGAATCCAAGCACCGCCCTCAGTGCCACCCACACCAGGACGGAAGGTGCGGAGGACGGACGGACGACGCGTGGGGGGGGGGTGGAGGGAAACGGGTGGAGGGAAACGGGGGGAGGGTCATTGAGACGGTGGTGTCGGGAGAGGATTTGGTGCACTCCGAGTGCGTATATAACACCCCGCGAGCTGCCACACGCGCGGAAAAATGCGAGCCATGTTGCTTCATCTACATAATACCCCGCAAGCCGCCGCAAGGGCGTGTGGCGGGGGGTGTTAGGTCACCACCCAAAAAAGGAAAAAAGAAATACCGCATTCAAAACCAACACACACATGCAAACCCCAATCCACAGCAGTGCACACATTCATCGTAACATCCCATCATTCGACGCGCATGCAAACACACATCTACCTCCCTTCACTCCACAAGCATGCAAGTATATACGCTTAACTACAACAAATAATTTTACCCTAGGGTGCAGCAAGAAATTTATTATTATTAATATTATTCATAACGACAGAATTGGAGCCAAAGAAATATTATTTCACCCTCAACTGACCAGTGTTATAAATCGAATTCGAGAGGAGCTTACTTTGCAACCGAGTGTTTGGTTCCTCTATGAAAGACGGCAAAGGTGCATGTGCAGGCCTCTGTGATCAAACTCCCCACGTACCGTTTACGGATTCGCGCTCGCGTGATTGCATTTGAAAATGAAATGTATCATATTTATATAAAATAAATAAATTGCATTTATATTTTCAGTTTATTGAAGCAAAAATACTACCGTTCCAGAGCAAAGCAACGTGTACATAAATCCTTCTTTATACCAGGTATGCAGAACAAATACATATATTCAGCCTTGCTAATATACGTGGTTTGTGCAATAAATCTACATCTACATAAATACCCTGCGAGCCACCACAAAAGGTGTGAGGCACGAGCAATCTGGCGAGCTGGTGCAATCTGGCGCCATGAGGCGGACTATAGCCCAGGCCACTAGCGGCGCTAGTTGCCTGAGACCCAATGAGCCGTCTGTGCTTGGCGGATCGTCGAGCTGTGTGAATGGTGCCAGTTATGTTAGTTTCTCTTTCCTTGTTTTTACTGTTTGTCGAAAATGGAAATTGACAAAATCACGGAGCAACGAATCAAAATCGAGTTTTTGGTGAAGTGCAGTGGTAAAAGTTATCAAGAAATTACTGAAATGTTGACAGCTGTTTACGGGGATAATGCCGAGAAGAAAACATCCATTTTCAAATGGATTCAGCGTTTTAAAGATGGCCGACAAAACGCCAGGAATGATCCAAGACCGGGACGACCTTCAATCACCTGTGTTGAGGACAGCATTGATCGTGTGCGGTCCCTTGTCCTTCTTACCGATCGTCGAAAAACTGTCCGAATGATAGCTGATGAATTGAATGTAGGAAAATCAACAGTGCACACCATTTTAACCAAACATGATGGATGGACCCTTCACCATGACAATGCACCTGCACATTCAGCATTGATTGTTTACCAGATTCTGGCAAAACATTCAATCACCATCCTTGATGATCCATTGATGATCCTCCTTATTTGCAACATCTCGCCCCCTGCGACTTTTTCCAATTCCTAAAATAGAACAATGTGATGAGGGGACATAATTGGGAAGATGTGGACACAACAAAGCAAGAAACGACGAGAAAACTAAAAAGCCTAACTGCCGCGGATTACCAAGTGTCCTTTGAACAGTGGAAAAGAAGATGGAATAAGTGCATATCAACGAATGGAGAGTATTTTGAAGGGGACAAAATCGAAGTGGACTAAATTTCGCAAAATAAAATTTTTATGGCCTCAGTTCGCGTATTTATTGGACATACCTCGTATGTTTGATGTTATGCCGCAAGCACATAAATATTTTGTTTTGATGTTTTTCTTTTGAATATTAGTAATTTTTATTTCAAAAAGCAACCATTTAAAGATTGATTCTATGTTAAGACATTAACTCACACATGTATTCTATTTAGTTAATATACGAGGGTAGGATGAAAACTAACGCACACATGCTTGTAGACCACAAACAAAATGACCCTTCAGAAGCACTCCTGGTGGCATATGGAAGCAACATTCCCCCTCAACACGCATGCGCAGGTTTGAGGTCGTTACATTCGCCCAGTGTATTTTGAGAAGCGGAAGAATGGAGTTAAATAGCGTGCTTTTTTAAATAGCGTCGAATTTTTAACTGCTAAATAAGTGACTCCTTTAGAGATTTATCGTCGTTTAAAGGTTGTTTATGGTGACGATGCTGTTTATAGGTTTACTGTAAATCGATGGGAAGTCAAATTTCGTGGTTGCAAGCCTGGAAAAGCCATAATTGTCGATTAAACTTCTTTTGACTGTGATTTGGGATGCTCACCGAGTTTATGTGACCAATTTTCTGGAACGAGGGGCAACGATAAACTCTTCTCAGTATATGCAGACTCAAAAACAACTCCGACGTCGAGTTTGTCGTGGTAAAGACAGCCTGGCGCCAATGATCTTGCAACGTGACAATGCTCATCCACACACCTCGAGCGAAACTGGAGAGGCTCTGCGAAACCTGAAATTTGAACCGATTCCACACCCTCCTTGTTCCCCCGATCTTGCGCCTTGCGATTTTTATTTTTTTCCTCAACTCAAGAGACACCTCAAGGGTAATCGTTACACCTCGGACGATGAGGTGAAGGCAGCCGTCAAGTCCTCGATTCGAGAAAAGTCGGAAGAGTGTTCCAGTGACGGAATGAAAAAACTTGTTACGCGTTGGAAGCAATGAGTTAGCCTTAACGGTGACCATGTTGAAGAATTAATAAATGATTCTGAAAATTAACAATTGTACTTTAATGTACTTTTTTTCCGATCTTGCTATTTATTTTTGTTTGTGGTCCTCAAGCATCTGTGCATTACTTTACAGCCTACCATCGGATATTAAATTTTATGTTAACAAATTTAATATTTAAACTTTTATTGTAGAAACAGAATGGCAGGAAATAACTCATCAAAAAATAAACGTAGGCGTAGCCGATCGTAGGCGCTTCCATAATCCTTTTGACACTGGCGTGCAGTTTTACGAGGAGAAAGATGCTTCTCTGAGCGCAACCTTAACGAGATTAGGAGTGACGTTGTATTTTTGTGTGAACTATTTGCCAAGCTCAATGGAATGAATTTAAAATTGAAGGAAATGACACTAACCTCATAAAGACAAAATCTTTGGTGACGGTGTTCATTTCTCAGTTGATTTCATTTAAGCGCAACATAGTTCGCCGCGAGCTTTCTCACTTCCTTAAGCTAGAAGATCAAGCTGGTATGGGTGATGGTGATTTGAGAGTCTTTTATGACCATTTAGCCAACTTGCATAAAAATTCGACGCAGCGAGTTGGGGATCTTCTTTCGCTGGAAATTCTAGACTCTGTGATAATACCGTTTGTAGATACAAGGAGGAAGTTGGAGAATTAGAGGAAGAATTAATTGGACTAAAAAACTAGTGCAGTCATTTAGCCTATTTCCAAGCAGAGAAACAGACTTCAGGTTTGTGACCGAGTTGATTTGAGACCTCTGCTAAGCGACATTAAACCAGGTGTTGGAAAACTGGTATCAGGTCATCAAGCCCATCCATCCCATTAAAATTTTATTTGATGGAAATACGTCATTAAATTAGGCAATAGAAACTCCTTAAATGACTTATGGACCACGAAAAAATATAACCAATATTCACTCAATTGTTTAACTAACTTTTTAAAAACATGTTTGGTTATTCTATTTCTGTAAATTGAAAATGTTCATGTTATATTATTGCTTAATTTAAGTAAAATTGAATAAATAAAATTGAAGTAAAATAAAATAAATTAAAATTAAAATGATATGTTAACTTCTAAAAAAGCTGTTTTAAAAATATTCGTTTTGATAATTTATTTTTCTCCAAAAAGTGTATTCTTCCCTCCGTTCCTTTTATCGTGTATTAAGTCTTTTGCATAAATGTGATATGAAAACTATGCATGTATTGGAATGTAAATAAACATTTCATTAGCCATTGATTTCATTTAATTATTTCAACGTTCCTCATTTAGTTATTTCGTTTAATGATTTTGATTATTATTTTAAAGTTATCAAATGGGAGGCGCTGAGGATTTATATTTAGGAGGAAGTTTATGGGTCCAAGGGGGCAGTGGCTCGAAAAAGTTTGGGAAACACTGACGCTGAGGCACTTGGGGGGTCATCAAGTCGAATAAAGTGCGTGCCTCAAGTGCAGTGTCGTCCATTGGGAGGGCCGGGAAAACTGAGGTCCTCCGCAAGGATTAAGCCTATTGTACATGAGCCTCGCCCGAGGAATCTCTCTCAATCCTTCCTTCCCTCTAACACGTCCAAACTAGATAGCCCACCTCTCTCTCTTCCACGAAGGAGAAACGATCTCCAAAACCCACCATTACAGCCACCGGTACTACTCGTAAACCTCCCATGACATGAAACTTCGAGGAAGCCCAACGTGTCTCTGCTGTCGGCTTCTAAATTATGCGCCGCTGAACCGTGACATTTTAATAGGGGGGTTTCAAGAACGCGTATGTTATAAAAAACATGAATTCAAAGATATTTCCATTTCCTTTTTACACCCGTACTGTTTAAGTTATAACAAATCAACAAACATTGACGGGATATCAGTAATTAATTCCACTTACCAACTAATTAGCAGTAATTAACCTTCCTGAACATTGCAAATCATCTCAGGGAATACTGGGAATTCTCAAAAGATAAACTTTGACTAAAAGCAGCAAGGATGAGCACGAGTACTCTGTCCGTTTTTACATTTACAAAGCGCATCGTTTGAAGAAACAAACTAAAACTTTTAACAATTTTGGCCGACATTTTTTTCAAAATAGATAAATTAAAATTGAGATAACGCGGTTATTTGATTTCAAATTTTTTAAACAGAATACATATAGTTCACAAGTAGTACATGTCATATTAATGGAAGTTTTGAAAATAAGTCGGGGTTGACTCTCTGCTGATCGACTTTTAGCGGAGAAGTTATTTTTCACTCATTGTCACTTTTGAACAAGGCTCAAGACATGGCATAAAAAGCATGCTAATCACCCGGTCACCTAGCGTATGACTCCGTCAAAAGTTACTGCCCCGACATCTCACGCAGTACCTTGGAATAAGTATGAAGCAACCACGCGGTATTCCACATTCATTCTCAACCATCGAGTAAAAAACACAGAAGGATATGGATGACACTTCCCAAACGCGATAATTTCGAACAATATCGATGGAGTATTCCGGTAATGTTGCTGAACATTAAGAATACTGCCTATGACGAGCATCGATATAGGTCGGTACCCCTTCGACGATATCGATGAAAATCTCAGGCCATCCCTTCGGACCTCCAGGCGAAAACCACAGTTGCGGGTCTCCACCATGTTGGATACGTCACTAGCAACTCTCAGCGCCACCGGAATATTCGGTGGACAAGGGAGGTCGATTTTGACGATGGACGGAAGGAGCGGGGGTTTCTTTCGGGGGTTTTGGGATATGGCGAATAAAGGGAGGGGGAAGGGAAGGGGTGTTGGCCGGCAGTCAATAGCCCTCTCTCCCCCCGGGTACCTTAGTCCGGGCTGAAGAGGGTGCAAGGGGAGGGAGGAGCTTTCGTGACGGAGCCCAGGATCCCACTTATTATTGATCCGGATGAGGTCGGGGAGGGGCAGGTAGGGTATAAAGGGAAGGGGTACGTGTCAGGGTTGGCCGGAGTGGGGAGGGAAGGTTAGGAGGAAGGAAGGGTGGTCATAGCGAGGGGGCGCCGAAAAGAGGGAACGTGAGGAGGGGTCGACCTCCTGCCAACCCCCCCGAATCCCTTTCACCCCCATGGGCGCCCCCAGCGATTGACTCCTCCGGGGTCGAGGAGGCCCCGGGGGGCAGCGAACATGGGGAGGGGGCATTCGGAAGATTTTAGGGTACGGGCGGAATAAAACATAGAGGCGTTATACCCGCGGAGGGATATTTGAGTCAAATGGAGCCGCGAACGAGACGATCTGGATAGGAAGAGCCCGTCCGATAACGGATGGACCGGCGGAAGGCGTGATTTCTTGTAGAAATATAGATGTTTATATTAATAATGGCTCACGGCAATCCGAGAGGTAGAGCGTTGAACTAATGACCGGAGGGCCCGGGTTCGATCCCCGGCCAACACACTCTGGGGACCTGCAGCTCCACCCAATCTATGTGCTTTTCCGGAAACTAGATCCTCCTGGGAAATCATAACGGGCACAGGGAAAGGAACTGGCCCATCTACCCTATTCATATGTCAACTTCACACGCCGTTGGGCTCAGTAATGTAGTTGTAGCTTAGCCAATCCTAGACTGAGCTCCCAGCGAACTGGCGATTATTTAGAAAAATAGATAATTTTATTAACCTTTAAAATGATGCATTTATCATAGAAAATGAAGGATTTTTCCTAATTTCTTAAAAATTGGAGACCTTACTTTTGAGATGACCCTCGTATATACACTGCTCGAGGTAATTACACCTTTTTGGGGTTCAACAACGTCCAATTTTACCGAAATACAATAAAACTAGCGCAACATAAAATATTTTTTTAAATTAATAAAAAATAAAGTATCTTCCAAATATTTCGATGGTTCCAGCAATCTGCATCAGTTCCAGGGATGATACAAGTGTGAACACACACATACATATATAAGGGAAGAGGAGGGAGTTGATGACGGGGACGTTGAGTAGGGATGTTAAGACAAGACTCGTAAAAACTCTGATATGGAGCGTAGCTATGTACGGCGCGGAAAAGTGGTCACTGAAGCAGGAGGATATACGTAGATTGGAGGCTTTTGAAATGTGGGTGTGGAGAAGAATGGAGAAGGTGAAATGGACCGAAAGGAAAACAAATGAGGAAGTACTAGAGATGGTGGGTGAGGAGGGGGGTTTGTTGAGAGAAACCCTATGGAGGCAGGAAAAATGGATGAAAGGCGTATTGAGCAGTAGTGGAATGTTGAAGAAGGTAATAGAGGGGAGAATTTTGGGCAAGTGAGGTAAGGGCAGGAACAGGATAGGGATGTAGGACGGGATGAAGGGAGGAAAGAAGTACACAGAGATCTTCATCTCTGTGTACTTCTTTCCTCCCTTCCATATATATATATATATATATATATATATATATTCATTCAAACAGAAATAGGTATAAGGAAAGGGGATAGGAAAACACATAAAAGGCGAACACATATATATATATATATATATATATATATATTTAATATATATATATATCTAAGGACAGGGGATAGGAAAACACATAAAAGACCAACACAGGAAAGGTGGGGAAGGCGGTTTTGAGCAGTTTAAAAATGTAAAAATATTTCCTTATCCGGGATTTGAACCACGGACCTTCCCCTTTCTGGCCGGATGCCCTACCAATTGAGCTAATAAGGAAACCTGATTCACATTGAGATCTGCGATCTTATAAAGCGCCAAAGTGCTCCAATAGATGTTGCCCGAGAGATGGCGTTGTGGAGCTGTTTCCCCCACCAAAGGAGAAATAGACGGCACATAAGAAGGGGAAAGGATAGTAGAAAAGCATTAATACGATATTATAAAGGATAGGAACGGTGCGTTTCATGGCACGCATAGCCAGAAGAAAAGACGAGCCACATTGGCCAAACACATATTCAAACTTGAAAATCCCGCCATACGGCGAACAAATATTATTTTCGCACATTGAAATAGACATTTCTATGCACATAGAATATATATATATATATATATATATATATATATATATGAATGCTTTTCTACTATCCTTTCCCCTTCTTGTGTCCCGTCTATTTCTCCTTTGGTGGGCGAAACAGCTCCATAACGCCATCTCTCGGGCAACATCTATCGGAGGACTTTGGCGCTTTATATGATCGCAGATCTCAAGGTAAAATCAAGTTTCCTTATTAGCTCAATAGGTAGAGCATCCGCCCGGAAAGTGGAAGGTCCGTGGTTCAAATCCCGGATAAGGAAATATTTTTACTTTCGTGGTCTGCTCAAAAACCGCCTTCCCCACATGTCCTGTGTTCGCCTTTTATGTGTTTTCCTATCCCCTTTCCTTATACCTATTTGTGTTTGAATGAATATTTGTGCGCCGTATGGCGGGATTTTCAAGTTTGAATATATATATATATATATATATATATATATCCCTCCCATGGACTACAACCTTGTCGTGGTGGAAGGGCTTGTGTGTTCCGATGACCCCTAGAGCTGTGCTGGCGGGAGTAATAATAATTACTCCTGGAAGGGTCACCCATGCCAGATAGGTCGAAGGTTAGGAGCCAGACGAAAGGTAGTCCACGCAGCGTCTGTTCCTCAGTGAGGCGGCTGCAATGGCGTCTGACCCCAGTGGGGCGGCCATTAAGTGATGGTGTCACGTTAAAAACACTATTGAGGAAGGCAACGGGAAACCACCTCAATTATGATTCCCAAGAATATTATGATGGGCACTATAGATAATATGAGTCCTGGCAACTACGGGACTCGGCCCAAGAGGCCGTGTGTCGTGCCCGGCAGCGGGAGAGGCAAGGCTTCCGCGGTCGTCATCCCACGAAACCCTTGCAGGGAAGAAATAACTTCAGCAGGACAGAAGACTCAGAAGAAGGCGAAAGTAGTAAGAATAGGAACCTGGAACGTCAGGACAATGTTGAGGAGAGGCAAATTAGAAAATATTAAGCGAGAGATGGAAAGAGGTAACATAGATGTTTTAGGCCTCTGCGAGGTGAGATGGAAGGATAGCGGGGATTACTGGAGTGACAATTATAGAGTAATATACAGCGGCGGGGACGAGAGCCAACGAGGGGTTGCCGTAATTTTAAATAAAGGGGTAGGAAGAAGCGTAGTCAACATAGAGCAAGCGATAGATAGAATTTTACTCGTAGAGATTAAAGCAGAGCCGACGAACTTGGTCATTATTCAGGTATACATGCCACCGAGCAACCACAAGGAGGAAGAAGTCGATAGGATGTATGATGAGTTAGAGGATATCATCGCGAGTGTTCCTGCAGGGAAACATTTAATAGTGATGGGGGATTGGAATGCGACGGTAGGCGAAGGAAGAGATGGTGGTGAGGTGGGGGACTATGGGTTAGGCACGAGGAATGAACGCGGAGAGAAAGCAATTGAATTCTGCAGGAGACAGGGGTTAGTCATCACCAACACATGGTTTAGACACCACAAAAGGCGTAGGTATACATGGAAAATGCCAGGTGACTCAGAAAGGTATCAGTTAGATTATATTATGGTTAGGCACAGGTTTAGGAACAGTGTGATAAATTCGCACAGTTTCCCAGGAGCGGACGCGGACTCTGACCACAATTTAGTTGTTATGAAATGTAATGTTCGTTTCAAGAAGATAAGGCAAGGGCGGCGGGTTAAAAAATGGAATTTAGAAGCAGTAAATGAATTAACGAAGAAGGAGTATCAGGAGGCTGTAGAGAAAAGGATGGATGACGGTAAAGAACTGAGTGCTATCGAAGAAAAATGGGAATATATCAAGAAAGGGATATTGGAAGCCGCTAAAGACACTATAGGAACCGTTAACGGGAAAAGGATAAGGAAACCATGGGTAACGGATGAGATGATTGCAAAGATGGACGAGAGAAGAAGATGGAAAAATGTAAACACAGAGTTAGGCAAAATGAAGTACAAAGAGTTAAACAATAAATTGAGAAGGGCCACAAATAAAGCAAAAGAAGAATGGTGGAAAACGCAATGCGAGGATATGGAAAGTCTACAGAAGAAGGGTGAAATTGGTGCTCTATACAGCAAGGTTAAGTTATTATCGGGAAGTAAGAAGGCAAGATCTGTGCTAACAGTTAAAGATAAATGGGGTAAGATAATAGTTGAACCAGGAAAAATCCAAGAGAGATGGAAGGAATATATAGAAACACTGTATGGTAAAGAACTTAGGCCGACAAGGTTAGACATAGAAAAGGAACATGAGGTAGAAGAAGATAGCTTAGGTCCAGGCATACTCGACGATGAAATAGAAAGGGCATTAAAGGAGATGAAAGCAAACAAGGCTGTGGGGGTGGACAATATTCCTGTAGAAATGTTGAAATGGTTAGGGAAAGGTGGGAAGAAGGCCATATATGGACTGATTCGTAGTATCTATGAGGAAGGAATCTGGCCGGAAGATTTTGTGAGATCGGTGTTAGTTCCTATTCCAAAAAAGGCAAAGGCTTCGTCATGTGAGGATTACAGAACAATAAGTTTGATATCCCACGCAGCTAAAGTTATTCTCAGGATCATCAACAAAAGGATAGAGAGTAAGGCAAATGATTACTTAGGGGATGATCAGTTTGGGTTCAGGAAAGGAAGAGGTACGCGTGATGCCATTGCAGTAATGAGATCACTAGTCGAGAGAAATATAGAATACAATCAGGACGTTTTTGCCTGTTTTGTAGATTTCGAAAAAGCGTTTGATAGAGTGAATTGGGAAAAATTAATGCGTGTATTGCAGAAAATAGGAATGGATTGGAGGGACAGGAGACTGATCCGCAACCTGTACATGTCTCAGACTGCTCAGGTGCGAGTGGGGAACGGAGAGTCCGGATGGGCAGTGTTAGGAAGAGGTGTAAGGCAGGGTTGCCCATTGTCACCGGTACTGTTCAACGTATATGTAGAGGAAATGATTAAAGAGGCATGGGAAGAACTGGAGGTAGGAATGAAAGTCGGAGGGGAATTCGTAAAATCGGTTAGGTTTGCTGATGACCAAGCATTAGTTGCTCAGTCAGCCAAGGGGTTGCAAGCATTGTTGAGTGAATTGGAGGTTCAGTGCGATAAATATGGGATGAGAATCAATATTAATAAAACAAAGGTTATGCGATTTTCTAGAAAAAAGAAGGCTAAACTAAATATTAAAATAGGCGGGGAAAGAATAGAGCAGGTAGAGCAGTTTACATATCTCGGAAGTGTTTTGGACCAACACGGTCAAAGTGGTAGGGACGTAAGGAGAAGAATTGCGCTAGGCAAGGAGGCTTTCTCAAAGAGGAGGGAGTTGATGACGGGGACGTTGAGTAGGGATGTTAAGACAAGACTCGTAAAAACTCTGATATGGAGCGTAGCTATGTACGGCGCGGAAACGTGGTCCCTGAAGCAGGAGGATAGACGTAGATTGGAGGCTTTTGAAATGTGGGTATGGAGAAGAATGGAGAAGGTGAAATGGACCGAAAGGAAAACAAATGAGGAAGTACTAGAAATGGTGGGGGAGGAGAGGGGTTTGTTGAGAGAAATCCTATGGAGGCAGGAAAAATGGATGAAAGGCGTATTGAGCGGTAGTGGAATGTTGAAGAGGGTAATAGAGGGGAGAATGTTGGGCAAGCGTGGTAAGGGTAGGAACAGGATAGGGATGTTGGACGGGATGAAGGGAGGAAAGAAGTACACCGAGATGAAGAGGGATCTGATATAGATTAGTTTGCTAGGTGGGGAGTTACAAAATGTTTATTTGATAGTTGTGTCCATCCAAAAAAACCTACCTTAATCGGTAGATTACCCAAAAAAAAAAAAAAAAAAATATATATATATATATATATATATATATATATATATATATATATATATATATATATATATATATATATATATATATATATATATACTCTTGAAGATGACGCACTCCGGCGACGCACAAACACACAAACACTAGTTTAATAAATATTGAACATACAGAAACACGTGGGACTTTCCTTGCCCCTTAAACAACCCCCACCACCACCCGAACCTCCGCCCCTATTCCTTTCAAAACCGGATCTAGCAACACTTTTCAACCTACCTTATCCTCCGCTCAAAACACCCGTTTTACCCATTCGCCAAACAAAAGAATCACAGACCCAACACCCAACACCCCAAACCGAACACAAAGTAGTGAACCTTTCGTCCGAGCCTCTCAATAATTACGAGCTTTCGCTACTTAGTAAAGGCCTCTCCTTCTCCCCCACCCCTAGAACCAACCACGTTAACATTGTCACCGACACTTTAAACTTCTGCCGGAATCTCCGCTGGCATGCCTATTGGACTTCGCAGCCTTTCCCTTCGAACGCTTCCTCCATTAATCCGGCACTTACTCGATTCCGTCCAGCCTCAGAAAACGAACCCAAACCACTCGCATCCAACAATCCAATAGAAATCTTTATCAATCTCCTCCTAAGAAAGATTTCCGATAAAAAATTCATAGATTCCTTGAAGCCACCAGATAACCTTTCTCCCCCTGAGAGACGAGCTCTCAGACGTTTAGCGTCAAATAAAAATATAATTATCACGACGGCGGACAAAGGGTCATCCGTTGTCGTGCTAAACAAGAAAGACTACGACATTGAGGCATTACGACAACTAAATGACGTTTCTTGCTATACCCCCCTGCCCCAAGATCCTAATCCTTCATACCAAAAGGATATTCTATCTTTTCTATCCTATTTTGGCCCCGGAGGTCTCTCTCGCAAAGATATATCCATTCTTTCTCCTCCTAATCCTAAGACCCCACACTTTTATTTGCTACCTAAAATTCACAAAACCAATAACCCCGGACGCCCCATTGTCTCCAGCATCAACTCCCCCACTGAGCGAATTTCCGCATTTATAGACCACCACCTTCAACCCATAGGCACTTCACTCCCTTCTTACATCAAAGATTCGTACCACTTCCTGGAACGTCTACACTCAATCCCAATTCCTCACAGCACGACCATTCTCATGGCCACAATAGACGTTACATCTCTGTACACCTCCATTCCCCACAAAGAAGGCTTAGAAGCCCTGAAATATTACCTCTCTTTACGACCGACACCACATACTCCATCCACAGATTTTCTTCTCGAACTGAGCCAACTCGTCCTAACCTAAAATGCCTTCCAATTTAATGAAAAAAATTATTTGCAAATAAAAGGTACTGCAATGGGCACGCGTATGGCTCCTGCATACGCCAATCTCTTTATGGGTAAACTAGAAGAAAAATTTCTCCAGCAACAAACCCTTAAACCACTCTTCTGGGCCCGTTATATTGATGATATTTTCCTCCTTTGGTCCCACGGACGCGATACCTTGTCATCCTTCATTTCCTCTCTCAACTCCTCCTCCTCGGTTTCTTTCACTTCCTCTATATCAGACTCAAACCTCACCTTTCTAGACATTGACCTTCATCTCCAGAACAATAAGTTTTACACCTCAGTCCACATTAAACCGACCAACACCCAAAAATATCTCCATTTTAATAGCTGTCACCCATCGCACACAAAACGCTCCATCCCCTTCTCACTCTCAGTCCGCGGCCTCCGTCTCTGCAATAACACCTCCTCCAAACAGAAATACATTGACCAGTTACACGTTTCTCTCAGAGAATGTGGGTACCCTGAAACACTGCTCAACAGGAAAATTCTCAAACCTTCAACCCAATACACTCCTCTCCCCAAACCAAACCGCCCAAAATGCCCTAACCTTATCACCACTTTCTTCCCCGGATCCCACAAAATTAAACAGATAATCCGTGAACTCTTCCCAATTGTTAGCAATAGTCAATCCACATCACCTTTATTCCCACATTGTCCCTCCGTTTCATTTAAACGCCCGTCAAACCTGCGTGATATCTTCAAGTCTATAAAACCACCTAGGAACACCCCTGTCTCTTCCCCACCCCTGTCCGCACCATGCAACCGCCCACGCTGTAAATGCTGCCATCTCCTAAGACCTTCCACGTCCCTTATTACCAACTCCCAACCCATAGCCACCTGCACCTCTAAAAACATTATATATCGCCTCTCCTGTAACTTCTGCCCTGCCTTTTACGTGAGTGAATGCACGACCACCCTTTCCCTCCGAATGAATAACCACCGCTATTCCACCAAATCTCCCATCTTCCTTAATTATCCCATCCCTACTCACACTGCTTCCCACAACCAGTCTTTTGATGACTGCTTCTCCGTTTCAGTGATTGAAACCCTTCCCAATTCCGCTAGTAACATACTATAGAGGTGAGAACCCGCGAGATGGCACATATCTGGGTGCTCCAGTCCTTCAAACCCCCCGGGCTGAACCAAGCCCACTGATTTTATCCAACGCTGCCTACATTTCCCCTCCACCACCTTGTCTGCTTCCTATTGGCCCCTTACCTCTCCTCCTCCTTATGTATATATATGTATGTATGAATGTATGTATATGTGTGTATATATGTATATATATGTATGCATATGTATGTGTATATGTATGTATGTATGTATGTATATGTATGTGTGTATGTATGTATATGTATATATGTATGTGTATATATGTTTATATGTATGTATGTGTATATGTCTAAAAAGTATGTATATATGTATGTGTATATATGTTTATATGTATGTATGTGTATATGTCTAAAAAGTATGTATATATACATATGTGTATGTGTGCGTATGTATGTGTATATGTATGTATGAATATATATATATATATATATATATATATATGTATATATATAGGGATTTTATCCAATGCTGCCTAGAACCGCTTCACTCTTCTGAGCGAATCGGTCACCGAGTCCCCCACTAAAGGCCCGGCCGCTTCCCGACCGGGTCCTTCCAGCTCTTCCCCTACCGCGGCAACTGTACCGCCCCCTGCCATTTCCCCCTCCCCCAACTTGTCCGCTTCCCATTGGCCCCTTACCTCTCCTCCCGTCACCCTTCTCCTGCACATGCCCTCTCCGCTCTTCCCCGACAACGGCATTCTGATGACGACGGCCGTGCCGTCGAAACGTAAATATCTACCGTGTCCTTCTTTTATGTTTCTGTATGTTTAATATTTATTAACCTAGTGTTTGTGTGTTTATATATATATATATATGCGGGTCGCGGTGGTCTAGCGGGTAGAGCGTTGGACTGCTGACCAGAGGGTCCCGGGTTCGATTCCCGGGCAAGGCACTTTGGGCACCTGCAGCTCCACCCAAGCTAGTTGATTTTTCGGGTACCAGATCTTCCTGGGAAACCATAACCGGCACAGGGAAAGGAACTGGCCCCCCTGGTAGGGGGGCCAGTTCCTTGTTGTGAATTTTAGAAGCCGTCGGGCTTGGTACATGGGTATATATACGTTTATGGTTATATATATATATATATATATATATATATATATATATATATATATATATATATATATATAACCATAAACACAGTAATCAACCCGAAGGTCGGTTTAGTAGGTGATGGTAGAGCTCACCCATTATATATATATATTGCGATTTTGTATAATATATACCACGACCCTGTAATATAAAAAAGCCACAAACACAGAAATCACACGGCAGGTCTGTTTGGCAGGTGATGTTAGAATTCACCCATGTACTAAACCCGACGGCTTCTAAAATTCACACATCAGGGTAGGGGAACCAGTTCCTTTCCCTATGTCGGTTATGGTTTCCCAGGAAGATCTGGTACAGAAAAAATCACACTGCTTGGGTTCAGCTGATGGTGCCCAGAGAGGCATGCCCGGGAATTGAACCCGGGCCCTCCGGTCATTAGTCCAACTCTCTACCCACTGTACCTTGACTACCGCTACCCAAAGTCAGTAGTATATACATGCAATAATGAAAGTGATAGTTTTCTGGTAGAAATATACTTCATTAACTTCCAGCAATAATATCCAAATTCACGTACACTTTACGATATGATCCGCTTGCTTTAGCCTGTAATTGAATATTTAATACGTTTATCTTAATACAGAGCATGACTAAGCGGATAAAATAATACTTTGTAATTCCACAGATTTATTTCACAAACACATCCCACTCAGTTAATGAACGAGGTAACAGAAACTACACATAATTTTATGAACTGGCTCATTGACAATAAGCTATCTTTAAATGTTAGAAAACCCATTATTTAAACTTCAATCTCAAGAAGAAGTTAATAAATTTATATCCAATAATTAACAGTTGCCCCATAAAAGAACTAAAGGTAACAAAGTTTTTAGGTATTTGGATTGACTCTAATCTTTCATGGGAGGAACATATTAATAATTTATCTCAAAAACTGGCACAAATCTGTTATGCATTCCGTGTACTCAAGGAAATCATTTGCATTCAGGCATTGAGGACTATATATTTTGGCTATGTGCAGTCACTTCTCCATTATGGTATTCCCTTTTGGGGCTCCTCTATCTTCCTTCCAAAATTATTTAAAATGCAAAAAAAGATTATTCGCATAATAACTAATTCTAATAATAGAGCTCCCAGTAAACCAATTTTTGAAAAACTAGAAATCTTACCTCTTCCTTGTCTATACATTCTTGAAACAGTGTCTCTTATTAACAAAAATCAGAACATGTTTTTTAAAAACTGTGACCTTCATAGTCATAATACGAGAAGCCAAAATGCATTCCATGTAAGTCAGCACAGAGTAAATAAAACGATTAAAGGGATAGATCATCAGGGAATACTTATGTACAATAAATTGCCTGCTTATATTAAAAATATCAAAAGTTCCTTTAAATTTAAGTGTGCCGTGAAAAAACTACTTTCATGTAAATTATT
This sequence comes from Hetaerina titia, assembly GCA_037158775.1. Taxonomy (NCBI): domain Eukaryota; kingdom Metazoa; phylum Arthropoda; class Insecta; order Odonata; family Calopterygidae; genus Hetaerina; species Hetaerina titia. The sequence continues at coordinate 1,851,437 of CM073775.1, read as the reverse complement.
TTATAGTGTAGATGATTTTCTAATGCATACCATTTCAAATGTATAACTGAAATGTGTTAATTCCAAAAAGTTGTAAATTGTATGTATTTGTACTTTGCATATTGTTTTGATTTTGCATAATGTTTTTTTTACTGAAATGAAGTGTAAAACATGTTTTGACAAAGCCATGCATAATTCTATGCTTATGGTGAATGAATAAATTACAATTACAATCACACGACCCGGGTTTCGATGTACAACGTCATCTTCAGGTGCAGACATACAGGCGACCAACATATATATACCTATATATGTACGTCGAAACCCGGGTCGTGTGTTTGTGAAATAAATCTGTGGAATTACAAAGTATTATTTTATCCGCTTAAGAATGAACCGATTCCATAAAATAACGCCTGAAACCATCGATTACAGAGCATGACTATTCACTGATTTGACTATTTATTTAGTTCACATCACTGGCATTTTTCATTCATATCATATTATTTCTTTCATTTTTTAACAAGTCGGTATTTTTTCTACATCGCAATCGTTGGAATTTTGTAAGTAAGCTCAAAAAACTATAAGCGATAGGGCTAATGGCAACAATTAAGATATATAATCAATTACCCTGCATTGTTGAGCAATCTACCCAACCATCCCGCAGTCCTAACTAAAGGAGCAGGAATAAAAAGAGACGTTTCAGGCGTGATATGGTGGAATAACATGGTTAATGAAAATTTGCAATGTTCCACAAAAATAAAATTTATTAATACGACCGGTTTCAATGTAGCTACATCATCTTCTGGTAACAGTCATATTCTCGTTGTCTGCTATATATGCTGAAAAGCAAGTAAGAGGAGGGTAGTGGAAAAAGGGGGGGAAAGAGGGAAGGGAGAAGGAACATGGGCAACGTGGGTGACAATGGGGGTGGAGAAAGGTTTCGGGTGAGGAGAAGGGGTGAAAATTTAACACAGTCCGGAAAACCTCACAGCTGGCTGGAAGAGTTGTCTCGTTGAGGGTGGACTCTCAGTGCGGCGCCAAGCTCCTAGGGCCGTGGAGAAATGGGGACCGGGGTTTTCCCCCTCGGCCAAGAAGATATCCATGCACAAAGAAGTGTGCGAAAAGGAGTAAAGATTGGGATCACTGTCTATATGGTTCCAAGGGGGGGGGCGCAGGCGGCGTGAAGGAGAGTCCTAGCGAGGGATTAGGAAGGGGTGGAGTAGGGAATTCACTTGTAAATGTCGGCGAGAGAGTGAGAGGGTTAGGGTGGGAGGAAGGAAGGGGGAGAGAAATGGGTGGGGACACAAAGCTTCCCGCCTTCTTCGGGATAACATGGTCAGAGGGTGCACCGGGGGGATGGGGGGGGAGAGAAATTCCAAGAGTTAAGGAGAGGGGATCACTGGTCACACGTGCGTCGAGGGAAGGTGATGGAGAGGAGGGGGGAGGGTGAAGATGAGCATTTGACTTCGTTGATGAGGTCCAAGTCCTTGCGATGTAAGATTTCCAGGTGTTCCATGGCATCTAATTTCTTTCCTTTGGTCAGGTTGTGAAGCACTTTAAAATTGAAATTACAAAAATGTTTGAAATCGAGAAGGTGTTTGGCAAAAGTAAAATTGGTAAGACCTGTGATGAAACCTTTCCTATGTTCACTGTTGCGAGTCGAAGAACTCCAGCCTGTCTGGCCAATGTACGTAGCTCCACACTCACACTGAATTTCGTATACACCACTTTGGTTATTGCAATGTATTGGGTCTTTATTGGAGCATAAGGCTTTGAACAGATTATTGGGGGTATAAAATGAAATGCGGAAATGATCTTTGGGAAACCTGTTGGCGATTTTGTATGACACGGAGATATGGAATGGGAGTTTGCACCACTTGGGCTCTGAAGCAGTGATGACTGCGAGGGAAAAGTTTAACTTCAGGGCCTGTTTTTTAAGTTTTTTCTTTAATAAATTATCTATTGTAAATTATAAATTGACCTGGTAACCGTTTTTAAAAGCTATATGTTTTATGTTTTTGACCTCTCGTTTAAACTTGGATTTGGTCAAGGGGATACTGATTAGTCTGTGGATCATGGAATTGAAGCTGGCTAGTTTGTGGGTGAAGGGGTGGCAGGAGTCTGATGGTATCACTTGATCGGTGCACGTGGGTTTTCTAAATATTGAAAAAGTATGTGTGTTTTCTATAATTTCGATAGTTATATCCAGGAAATTGATTTTATTGCCCACTCCCGATTCCATGGTGAAAATTATGGATGGATGAAAGGAGTTGATGGATTTTAAGAAAATACTCTGTAAACTTTCCATATCCTCACATTGCGTTTTCCGCCATTCCTCTTTTGCTTTATTTGTGGCCCATCTCAATTTATTGTTGAACTCGTTGTACTTTATTTGGTCTAAATTTGTGTTTACATTATTCCATCTTCTTCTCTCATCTCATCTGTGACCGATAGTTTCCTTATCCTTTTCCCGTTAACGGTTCCTGTAGTGTATTTTGCGGCTTTCAATATCACTTTCTTGATACATTTCCATTGTTCTTCGAGACTAATCAGCTCTTAAATATCATCCATGATTTTCTATACAACCTGCTGATAATCCTTTCTTGTTAATCGATTTAATGCTTCTATATTCCATTTCCTAACCCACCGCTCCTGGCTTATCTTTTTAAAACGGACGTTGCATTTCATAACAACTAAATAGTGGTCCGAGTCCGCATCCGCTCCCTGGGAGCTGTGCGAATTCATCACACTGTTCCTAAACCTGTGCATAACCATAATATAATCTATCTGCTACACTTCTGAGTCACCTGCCATTTTCCATGCATGACTACGCCTTTCGTGTTGTCTAAACCATTTGTCGGTGATGATTAATACCTATCTCCTGCAGAACTCAATTGCTTTCCCCCCGTGTTCATTCCTCGTGCCTAAACCGTAGTCCCCCACCTCATCACCATCTCTTCCTTCGCCTACGGTCGCATTTCAATCCCCCATCACTATCAAATGTTTCCTTGCAGGAACACGCGCCATTATATCCTCTAACTCATGGTATATCCTATCGACTTCTTCCTCTTTGCGGTTACTCGGTGGCATGTATACCTGAACAATGACCAAGTTCGTCGACCTTGCCTTCATCTCTACGAATAAGATTCTATCAGTTGCTTGCTCTATGTTGACTACGCTTCTTCCTACCCCTTTATTTAATATTACGGCAACCCCTCATTGGCTCTCGTCCCCGCCGCTGTATATTATTCTATAATCATCACTCCAGTAATCCCCGCTATCCTTCCATCTCACCTGCCATAGACCTAAAATACTCCCTGCACCGGAGTGGAGGCGTTTGAACTGTGGGTGTGGAGAATAATGGAGAAGGTGAAATGGACCGAAAGGAAAACTAATGAAAAAGTACTAGGGATGGTAGACGAGGAGAGGGGTTTGTTATCTTTCGCTGGTTTAGAATATGCTGCAAGCATATGGGATCCTCACGAAGGTCGATTACTTGCCGAATTGGATCGCGTTCAGCGAAGAGGAGCTAGATTTGTGTAACGTTGAGAGGAGACACATGTGAGCGCATCTAGATCATTAGAGGATGAATAAATCTCTTACATTAAGCAAAATACTCATCATCTTCTGCAGCTCTACAGCCCGGGGTGGGCCTTGGCTTCCTCTATGATATGCCTCCATTCAGTTCTTGTTCTTGCTTTTTCCTTCCATTTTGTAACTCCCATTGCCTTCAAGTCATCCTCCACATCCTGTAGCCATCTGCTCCTTGGTCTACCGCTTCTTCTGACTCCTTCCATCTTGCTATTTAGTATCAGTTTGGGCATTCTGCCATTTTCCATCCTTTCTACATGCCCCAACCACGCCAGCCGCAGTGACTTGGCAAATCTAACTATGTCCTTCCCTTCTAGTAATTCATTTATCTCCATGTTCATTCTAATTCTCCATCTCTCTCCTTCTCTAATTGGGCCATAGATTCTCCTTAACATTTTTCTTTCGAACTTTCTAAGTGTTTCCTCATCCTGACTTGTTAATGTCCATGTTTCAGCGCCATAAGTTACCACGGGCCTAATAAGCGTTTTATAGATATTCATTTTTGTGTTCCTTAATAGTAACATTGATTTGAGGATTGTTACATTTGCAAATACCATACCCGCCATACGCCCTGCGGCGGCTTGCGGGATATTAAGTAGACGTAGAATAGAGATCATGCAAATGAGATTCCCACGGTCAAGTGTAGATCCGACAGGGTTAAATGTGGTTTTTACGTCGTACGATTAGGGATTAGTAAAACTCTAAGCGACCGCACAAAAGGGAAAAAGGATTTTTAATCCCATGTAGCCTAGTAAGTTGCCCTTATTTTATCTACCCCTATTTTGTTCTCCTTGTACTCGCAGCTCATCTCGTGGAGAAGTTTTGCTACACTGAGATACTTTGTGCATATAGACTCAGTTAACGTAATTCGATTTTATAAAAAATTTTACATACTAATGGGCAACTAACAATCGAGCACATGCTGACCTGGCTTTGCATGCCTGGTGCTCGCTGCCACACACCCCAGCGGCAACTTGCTAGGTACCTGTACAAGTAATGTAGCGCACAAAAATACACTGTTTTTCAATGTATGTTCGCAGAGGGGGAGAGGATATCTTTGCAATATGGACAGACACCGAAAGACAATTAGACAATTTTGTGAACACCTTAAATTCCCATTGCAAAGAACTCAATTTCACATTTGAGAAAGAACAAAATAAAAAACTCAATTGTCTAAAATGTCACAGCGACGAGAAAGGGACGGGGTTTTGAATTTGCGATTTTTCACAACAGTGCCGCCACAGACCACATCATCCCCTTCAGCTCTCGCCACCACATTTCTCAAAAGTTATACACTTTTCATTTCCTGCTAAATATACTGATAGATATACTCGTACCTCTCTCTAAAAGTAATTTTCCTCAAGAACTTAAAGCGATACAATATATTGCCATGAAAAATGGCTACAAAGAAGAATTTATTGAAAAAATACTACACAGAAAACGTTCCCTTAGAACAAACAATCTTATTTAATGAACATGAACTTCCACAAAGTTGAGCTTAATACAATAGAAAGCACAAAAACAATCTTGTGTTTAAACCAATTAATATAGATGTAAAAGATTACAAATGGAGTGGACTACTTTATATTATGGATTGATTTCACAAAAGATAGCCAAACTATTCCCCAGGGAATATTTTCAGGTAGCATTTTACAATGGGAACAATCTAAAATCATTCATGAATACTACGAAAGACAAGGTGAAAAAAAACAAAAATAAAAGTGGCATTAATAACTTTTGAGGGCTGCAGTGCCATCTACTAAATAGGCCAAACGGGGATACGATTTAAAACACGAGCGGAGGAACATAAACGCTGTATTAGGACATGTGACACCGCGCAATCTCACTTCTCCAAATATCCGTGGGAAGAAAATCATGGGAGCGATTTCAACCGGTAACTGAAACACCAAATGGACAAAGGAAGGAGGCTGGGAAGAGCTGGAAATCAGAAAGAATTTGAAAAATGGTCAACGAATTAGTGTTTGAACACATGTCCTCAACCCTGGGAACATCCCTTTCCTTCACGGAAAGAGCTCTCCTCCCCATGAACGCCGATCACAACTCCACCTCTCCTCCCCTCTCCTCCCCCCTCTCACCCCCCCCTTCCCCCACACGAATGCTATATAAGTGGACCGCAACTGGACTAATTTGTTCCTGGCGATGATGCCGAAACGTTGAAATTAGTAGCACCAAAATAAAGAACAGTGGAAAAATTCTTTGTGTTCTACATTTAATTAGGTTATCGCATACCTGAACTCCAATATTACGGAGAAACACGTCAAATACTCTTTGGAAGGGTTAAAAAAATAATAAAGAGCATTGTTGGAATAAGTGTAACGACTCACAAGGAAACTACGTCAAGAAATAAAAGTAAATTTGAAGAAGAAATGCCTCGCTTATTTGTTAGGTCGGAAATTTTTCAGACTACACTCGTATATTATTTACAAGACCTGCGACTCGACATCTTTAATCCGAAATGAATAATAGCGATTCACGAATGGCAATGAAAATAAAGCAAAATGTTAATATTCGACCGTCATCACTGACTTAGTATATCAAATATGATCAACAACAGAAAAACCAGGGTGACTTATTGAAGCAATTGTGGGAAGAGTACTCATTTCTTAGACATGTCTCCTACAGCGGAGCAGTCCAGGGAAGGGGAAGGACGGGGTGGGAGTGAGGTGAGACGGCAGGGGGGGCGTGGCAGGTTTCCTTACCCGTCGGAGACCCATCGGTGCCCGGGCTCGCCGTCGCCTCTGCAGGAGAACACCTCGACCTTCTCGGCCACCATGAAGGACGAGTAGAAGCCCACGCCGAACTGCCCGATGATGGCCGATGCGTCGCTGGGGGCCACGCCCCCCGCCTTCTCCTTCAGTTGCTCCAGAAACGCCTACGGAGGCCAAGGGGAAGACGCTCATTAGTCTCATGGCTCACATCCCCACTCCTTCGCCCCTTAAGTGCATACGATTGGTAGATAGAGGTCCTCATTTGGGCGAAATTGAGACATGATGATCCCTTCTTCCAGTTAACCCATCGTCGTATACATATTATAGAAGGCATAAAATTTATAATTACATGCATACGATCTCGGATATACACATATTGACAGACACAAATTCATTACGCACAAAACGATAGCGATCTTTAGAACACACCCACGCAAAAGCTTTGGGTCTTGATAGAAGTTCTCATGGGCCTCGAAATAAACTCCGCCGGAAATAAATCTATATTATTGTCGTTATTTTGTCTGAAACATATTTATTATTTCGACGTCGCAATCTATGTGCAACAATTATCCATAACTACACCAGCTCATGAGACTTCCACAGAAAATATTAACTCATACTTCAATGGAAGCAGCATCTGTTTGCATCCAATATTTAAAGAATGTCATATAGAAAAAAAAGATAAATGGAATGAGTTTTACGGTGGCGGGTTTCAGTTTCCTTGGAAACGGGCGTAACAGGAATCAGTTTATTAATAATGAACACTAAGTGATCTAACAGATAATAAAATGAAAACCATCTTAATGAAAGCATATTAAAAATTCAACGGCATTTCAATGATTTTACCTGTTTCAGCAAAAAATTTGAAACTTTCAAGATTTCAAGAAGAGTCCAGAGCATGTAAAAAGTACTTAATCGTAAAAAAAATACGCTTTTATGGAGTACTGTGCACCTGGGAATATCGCTAATACTTTATAGAAAATCTTTATGAAGTTCAACAAAAATTCCATGAAAGGAAAGGACTTTTAATTTTCCCCAAATGAGGGCGTGGGGTGCGGGGAAAGCGATATTAGGTCCTGCGCTCTCAGACACAAACGCCACGCGGGAAATCAATGTCATTGAATGACATGGCCCAAAAATGCACACGAAATTCTGCCGAAGATAATTCGCAGTGCTGCCAGAAAAAGGAAACCCAAATGGTGTCACTAATAATTATGGCCCGAAACGATTTGTGAAAGTCCACTTGCGTCGTTCAATGATGGTGATTCCGTACGAAGGGAACAAAAATACATAATGATTTAATACTAAATAAAATGCTGTTCCACTGCGTCTCATCAAATTCATAAACCGATTTGACTTTCGTCGACGCTGAAGACAAACTATTACTCCCATCCAAGACCAAAACTAACGTAGTTCACTTTTTAAACATTACCCATTACATTTTTAAGATTGATTCGTTTTTTTTAGTTTTCCTCTGATAATGGTTAAAAAAAATTTCTTGCAATGAAATGTGTATTGCTTCAAATCGGCACCCTATCCTTTTCGCATTTTCCTGTTATAGTATCTCCATGTCTTCAGCCAAAACTGTCAATAGGAGTACTGAAATCCCTTTCCTAGGAATTCACGGTAAAAGTGGAAGAAATCCTTCAATTGGAACAAACTTTTCGTAAGAAAAGGGAATTTTTTGTGTACGAGGTATGTATATAGTATAAAGTATCGATAACATTTTATTCCTGACGCTGAAGTCAGACCGTCACTAATGTGTGCGCATGATCGCAGGCCGTATTGGCATTGATAAGATGACAGTGCACACACCATTATCACTGCAAACTTGGAGATGCGAAAGATCTGCGCTAAACTCGTCTCGAAGGTCTTAGGACTGGCGATCAAAAGCAGAATCGAGTGTCTGCTAGGAAAACCTTTTTCAACGGCATCGCGACGATTCCCCAGTCCCTTACAGTCCCGACTTGGCACCAGCAGACTATTTCTTACTCCAAAAAGTGAAGTCCTCCCTCCCTTAAGTACATAACCATGGGACCTTAAGTGCCGTCAAAGAGGCTTGCACGCGTACCCTTAAGGACCTTCCGCCTACCAGGGAGCTTTCGAGTCGTGGAAAAGCCGCTCTGGCAAAAGTGTGTAGACGCTCTCAAGGGTTAGACATTGAAGAATTTTGAGGCATTGTAGCAATATCTGAAATAAATCTATATTTCCGATACTTTTTACGCAAACCATGTACATACCCAAAAGCACGTTGTGCTATGACAAGGATATTTGCTCAGTTTTGATCAAGCAATGTCTATTCAATTATTTAAATTACCAAGCCATTGGCTGGTATTTCACTTGCCACGTTCGACAAACTTGTATAATTATTCGTCCCCATTACCCTAGAGTTTTTGTATCCAACTAACAAATAACGTTGCCATCTCGGAACCGTCGAAATATGGTCCATACTGAATGCAATTCCTGCCAATTTTTTAAGATCTTAACTTTCCCAACTGTTCCAATTTCTCCGTAGGTGATCGCTCCTATCTTCCCTTCAATTATATCCCAAAGAATGTTTTTCTACCTCAGAATAGGCCAGAAGGGTCAACTCCAATAGTTTTTTTCCGCAAAATTCTTTCTCCTTGCCATTCAAATGTCCGCTGAACTTGTTCACCGGTTATTCCGCAAACTCACATCATTCTTCTGAAGTACTACCCAAGTTTAATCGAAAAAAGTCAAGCTTTCTAGATATTATACGTGTTCATAAATTATCTCGAACAATTCATCACTTTTTTATCTCAAACTTCTTCCCCAGTCACACTTTGTCACATTCTCTAAAACCCCACTAAAAATGGATCAAATCTTTTCTTAGTGGCCCTTATAAATGTGTCATCACAATTTATTAAGGGTCTCCATTCACATGCAACCCGAACTTTACCCGAAATCTTACCTAAGGGATTCTAAACCTTTTAGCTTGACACCTCCCTAAACCGTAAATACCTATTTTTCTTGCATTACTACGAGGCAATGCTCGCGGTAAGGAGGTATCAAATTTCAATGAAAAATTATTATAAAATATAAAGTACCTGAAAAGTGTTTATATCTGATAAACACTAATAAGATTCACTTGTAAATATTTGGCGAAATAATATTAATAAAATTATATTGGTGCAATTTACAGGGTTAAAGCCTACTCGGATGTAATAAACTACATGCTTAAGTAGGCACAAATTATGTGAGTCGCTCAATAATTCCTTAGAAAATCATGAAGTCGATTCGGATGCTGGTTCGGCGCTACTCCGTCGCAATCCTTACGAGTTTCTACGTCGATACATAGTTGTGGATGAATCATTGATACACTACCGCAATCCAGAGACAAAGAAACACTTTGGGTTCTAGCGGCGATCCGAAGAAGGCGAACACGGTGAAATCGGCCGACAAGGTGATGGGCACGGTTTCTTGAGATGGATGCGGAATTATCTTCAACGAATACTTACGAAAAGGGCAAACGATAAATGGAGACTACTTTGTATGGCTATTGCACCGGGAAATCAAGGAGAAGCGTCTTCATTTGGTAAATAAAAAATTCTCTCCATCAAAACAATGAACATGTGCACACCTGTGAAGTTTCAATGGCGAAATAATGGAATCAAAGTTCGAATTGGCATTAAAGCATATTCACCAGATTGGGGCCCTCTTTAGCTGTTTTTATTTCCGAGCGTGAACAAAATGACTCGGCGGAAAGCGATTCACGTTCAACGTCGGCAAACCGGGCGCCTACTTCGAAGACCTTCCGAAATCCTATTTTTTGGATTTTGAAATAAAAAACGCTGACAAAGGTGTACCGAGCTAAAAAGAGATTATGATGAAAAATTTTAAAAATCTACCTAAAATAACTTGTTTTTCCGTATTTACCAAAGTGAAATTCGCTTAAAATTGCTTTCCGTCGTAGCTACCGAAAGATACAGATAAAAACAAGAGAATATCTACCGTGTTTAATTTTAATCGTCTGTCGCAAATTGACGACACGTCCCCGACGTGGTACTTCGGTAACTTATGGACTCCACATGCAGAACTCTTTCGAGATATGTTGTCATCTGATTACCAATACACTAACAATTTAAGCTTACAAATGAACGAAACGTTTCTTAGAGCAATTTCTCAACATTGGAGGAGCACGCATTTCAGAAATAATATTTCCATTGTAGGGCGTTTCCCTCCTTCCTTCTCCCAGGTTGCGATCCCTCATCAATCAATAACCAAATCTCTTTCCTACCATCAACTGCATGGACCACGGGTCGATTCTCCCTAAATCTCAGCAATACCGCCACGTTCTTTACTTAATCCGTGCGCTGTACGTATTCTCCGTATTCTCTACCACACCATTAGGACTCCCGTTTTCCTTCAATCCTCCATTCCCACACGACATTAAACTCCATAAAAGCTTGGGCAATTTCTTTCCTTGAATCAATCTAAAACTTACTGTCAACTTCCTCACCCGTTAAAATCTCGCGGGAACGTTCGACCATTCCTCTTCTCTTTAAAATTTAAGCCTTCGCTTAAGATTTTGAAATGAAATGGTAAGCAGCTTTGTAATTCCACGCACACTTTATTTAGTAGTAGTTGGTGCTGACGTTTTTATAAATCAAACCACTTCGCTTTTCCACATAAACTTTTCATTTTCACGACCCAGGCTTCGTTATAGCATAACATCATCAGGTGGTGATGTGGGGGTTCATGCCTTCTCCTCGCAATGATGTGGTGGATTTCACTCGTCATTTGTTCGTGAGATTCAGGGGTGTGCCGCGAGGTGTCACCCCAGGCATGAACCAAGGGGAGACATCATGACCCACGCGGTGGTCATTCACGTCTCAACTCCAGCCAAGTGTTCATCCATTGCTCAATACTCCCATGCATACATCTAACCGTGTTGGTTTTTGGTCTGGTAGTTTAGCATACAGAATAAATCTGCTGTTTATTCAGAAGATCCTGATGATGTTATGCTATAACGAAACCTGGGTCGTGAAAATAAAAAGTTTATGTGGAAAAGCAAAGTGGTTTGATTTATAAAAACGTCAGTCTGAAGATTTTCCACCAAGTTACGCCAGAAACGGTTTTCTTTAGTAGTTGGTAGTTTTCAGGGGAGGCGCCCGACAGCAAAGGCCATTTGCGACATTACGGTTGGACAGGAAAGGATGAAGGGTGGAGAGAGACCCGGCGTCGGCATTAGCCTACTCTTGTCGAAAGGCGCCAAGAGGTCCGCATCATAACGTCCCATCCGACGGACGGCGTACTCACTCAAAGTACTCTCCACTTAGCACCTCAAGTAGGGATCGGGATGCCGCTGAAAAATACTTGTTGTCTCCAGGATTTGAGCCCGAGCCCTCTCTGTGGGAAGAAGCCTGTACGTTAGCCACCGCACCATCCCCATCCCCCACTTTATTTAGAACATGACCTAGGTTTCGAGGTAGGACCTGATGATGACGTCCGACATAAAAACCTAGCTCGTGCTCTAAGTGAAGAACTCCATGGAATTACTAAGTTGCTTACTATTTCATTTTAATAAGTTGTGTAAATTCCATAAAGTTAGGCAGGAGACAATAAATTTCGCTTGAGATGTTTCCATTAGATCCATGGTAAGTCACTTCAGCAAACGCTAAATCTTAATATCATCCACTCACGTGCAAATAAAGTATTGACACCCGTGCAAAAAGAGAAGGGGGAGTGGCGAAAGCGTTCGTCGCGATGGCATTCCACGTCTGCCTTCATGAGAGACTTGGGAGGGCGATAGTTTGGTGCCACTCCGAGAGAGAGCGGTGAACACCTGCAACCATGCTCCATCACCAAGGCACGCACGTTTTCACCTTTTCACAATGCTCGCCGCACCATCGCCCGCCTAAGGATTTTGGAGATAGCAGCACACATTGTAAGACACTCATCGTTCAGGGAACTCATGCTTCGAAATCACAGGTGAATGCTTGCACACAAACCTTTCCTCGTACCCTAGGATATGAGAAAAAAGGGACCAGGGTTTCATCATGAATAAATGGGGGACGGTGGTTGGAAGGATTTGCCTGTGAGATGGGGGTGCGGTAGTTGGGAAGGAAATGGAGCCAGGGGATAAGAGGGGGGGGGAAAGAGGCGGTCGGGGGAAAGGGGATGAAGTAATCTGAGTTAATCCAAGGAAACAGTCTCCGATTGATTGGCGCTCCCACGCGGATGAGGGGGGGAGGGGTACCGAGGGGATGGCTGCACTGCGGGGGACTAGGATGGTTATAATAAAAGAGGCGAAATGGAAGGGAAGCAGGAAGGGACGCCAGGGGTGCGTTGATTGAAGAGGGACGACGAGGCGGCGCACCGGATCCGCCCGCCGCGGAGGCTTCTGCACGTTGGGGCTGCGACATCGCTCCAAATACCAAACGATGCCTCAAATTTTACGAAAAAATTGGTCCAAAAGTCTTAAATATTCTCATAAATAGATCCAAAACAAGGCCTCCGAGTGAGGAATCTGGCCCAACGCTGCAGGTAGGAGGAGGGCTCACCCACGGAGAGGGACAGGGATGGAAGGGGAAATTTAGGGTACCAAAAGCAGAGAAAAAAATACTGTAAACAGCAATACATTACTGAATGGCATTCCAATTCGGTCATGCTGGAAGGGTTTTGACACAACACACAGGAGATTAGTGAAAGTGCATGCAATTGAGTATAACTAATTGTTACCTAGACGCCGAGGGTGACAAGTGGCATTTTTGTTATCTTTGAGGGTGACCCTACAGTTGTTATCCCGTATTGCCCGTGGGAAGAAGGAGTCGTTGAGTCTGCTAGTCCTGGCATCTATTTCCCGAATTTTGTACACATGATCCAAGCGACCAATGTATGTTGGAGCGCGAATAATTTTCGAGACCTCGGTGCTGAAACATGCGGATCTGAATTTATTTAGCAAGTTTAACCTAGCATTGAGTCGTCTTTCTTCCAATGATTCCCATCCCAACTCCATAAGCATTTCAGTGACGCTTTTAGTTTTATCGTAACAGTTTTCCACGAAACGAGCTGCCCAGCGTTGGACCTTCTCAATTTCCCGAATGAGGTCTTTTTCACACGGATCCCATACGCTACATGCATATTCTAAATGGGGCCTTACAAGAGCGTGATAACAACGTTCCTTGACCTTGGAGTCACTTATGCCGACAATGCGTCTAATAAATCCTAATTTTTTATACGCTTGCCCGTAGACTTTACGTATATGGGTCCTGATGATGACCAAAATCCGAATTACTACCACTTGAATGGAATTCCACCATTTCAATGGATAACTAAATGTCGCCTAGGTTAACAAGAAACGACAAAGAGTTCCACGCCAACTGTCACCGCAGAAAATAAGCCATTCATGTAATGGTTGTGTAAAAAGCTGTTGCGGTGGGTAGAGCGTCGCCGCTGTCGTCCATGAGAGCATCCCAGTTCAGAGGCGAGCCGCGCCCCCCTCCCTCCCTCGCTCAATTATAATATTTCGACGATCACATCCAAATGTAAACAGAAACATCAAGTCCGCCGCGGTGCACAAATTACACGGAATTGGGGACACGAGGTGGGAAAAGGAGAAGGGCCAATGAGAAAGGGGGTCTTTGGAGAAAAGTGAAATGCGGGAGTCAAAACAACAGTTTCCAGTCGAAAGAGATTTCAGAAAGATGGAGAGAAAACGCGGCAGAACTTCATGATAGGGGGTATGAAATACGACGGAGAGCTTATCAGACAGAATTTTTGAAGCGCTGCTTTTTTTAAACAATATGCATCAATGTCATCATCCCCTTCAACGCATTTCCCCGGGGCAGCTGCACCCCGCCGGAGCCCTCGTTATAATTGATGGTTTCAGGCGTCACTTCATGGGATCAATTCAATTGGAAATGAAAAAATGGTAACTTTGTGATTCCACAGAACACTGTTTTTTTTCCTTTGGAAAATTATCTGTGGAATCACAAAGTTACTATTTTAGCATTCCCTCGTTTCCAGTCCTCGCAGTAGTGCTTGAAGGCTTCAGTCGGGATGGCCTTCAGCTCCCTAACAGTTATGATCATGGGGAATAAAAAACGGTCCCTGGATTAAGATCGGGGGATTTGGGGTGGGGGTGAAACACAGTGACTTCGACAAAAAACTCATCGTTAACGAAGATGGACCGTGCGAGTGGCAGCGCAGCCATAGTGAAGCATCACCTCTTTTCCTGAGCCATTCCAGGACCATCCGCTTTGTTAACAGTTTGTTCTTGAAGCACAATTCCTGTCAAAGAAGCGAATGAGCACCGACTCGATTTGCTCATCCGAGCTTCCTTTGGCCGAGGAGATCGTTCACGGTGACGCCGTTGGCGCTTAGTCCTCGGAGCATACTCCCGATTCCACGATCCATCGCCTGTGACCACACGACTAAGGACATCTGGGTCAATCTGCCGAGGAGGTCGAGGCACACAGCTTGCCCTTCGATTCTCCATTTGATCAATTGTGGACACAACACTCGTTCGGCTTTGCCTTCAGACCTTGAAGGCATCCCTGGGCGAGGTGAATCTTCCACCGCTTCTCCACCCTCCAAAAGTGCCTCGTACCACCGAAACACTTGTGCCTTTCATGAAGAATGATCCCCATTGGGTTCTCATCCACAACCTGTACGTGTTTCAGACTTCTCAGGTGCGAGTGGGGAACGGAGAGTCCGGATGGGCAGTGTCAGGAAGGCAGGGTTACCCATTGTAACCGGTGCTGCTCAACGTATATGTGGAGGAAATGATTAAAGAGGCATGGGAAGAACTGGAGGTAGGAATGAAAGTCTGCGGGGAATTCGTAAAGAGTGAACGCTGAGTGAATTGAGAATTCAGTACGATAGATATGGGATGAGAACCAATACTAATAAAACAAAAGTTGCGCAATTTTCCAGAAAGAGAATGATAGGGGATAAAATTTAAATAGGAACTCATAAGCTTGAACAGATGGAACAGTTTAGCATTCTCGAAAGTGCTTTCGACGAAATTGGTCAATGTAGCCTGGGATATAGGGAGAAGAATTGCGTTAGGCAAAGAAGCTTTCACAAGGAGAAGGGAGTTGATGACAGGGACGTTGAGTAAGGATGTAAAGAAAAGATTCATCAAAAAGTTGACACGGAGCGTAGCTATATACGGCGCGGAAACGTGGTCACCGAGGCAGGAGGATACACTTTTTTTTAGATTTAGATTGGGGCTTTTGAAATGTGGGTGCGTGCCGCTCGTGTGCGTGCGGAGAGGCCTTAAAAGGCGTTCGTTCGTCGTGATTATCCAATACTCGTAACGATCGAAACGCCAAGATCGCAGTCCTCGCTGATGACGTGAACGGTAAATGGCGTCCCATCACTCAAGTGGGCGGGCCGCTGAATGGAGGTGACGGCCCAAGGAGGGAAGCCACTCGTTTGGCGTGCGGGGACAAGCTGTCGCAAAAAGTTAATCCCGCGCGACGAGGGGGGTGTGGGAGGGTGAAAGGGGGCGTGGCAGGGTGACAGTGGGTGTGGAAGGGTGAAAGGGGGTGCGGGAGGGTAAAAGGGGGTGTGGGAGGGTGAAGAGAAGGGATGCGACCCCTGAAGCGCCCTCGCAAGACGGTCGCCGCCAACACCTCTGCGCCTTCGCATCCCTACCGCCTCGGCTACGGAGGCGATGGGACAGGAATCCTCCAGCCCGCGGTCGCCCCGCCGTTGTCGGGGCCTCCAGCCTTCATCCTCGGTAACTGTGGGGCCGGGAGGCGGGGCGGGTGAAAGCGGGCGGCCCAGGAGGTGGGGAGACGGACGCGGGGCAGCAGGGAGGCACCACGGAATGCGGTGGCAAGACGCCGCAACGCAGCGAAAGGTGCCGGAGGGAACATCTGGGAAATGAAGTCCTTGCACCGTAGGACTAAGAAACCTTCGGGGGGGGGGGGCAGAAACAAATTTCTTCGGCGGAACAAAGTAAAATACCTGGGGTCACATGTTTATGGGGACGAACATTGGAAAAACATGTCAGGGGCATCGGCATGAAGAAAACTGCGGTTCGTCAAGGGCTTAAAATGGAACGGAGATACAGTTGGTATCGTTAATGATTGGTGCTATATCGCATTAGTCAGGCGTCGCCTTGAAGAACGTATCTTGTGATTGGGACGAAATTGAAAAGGATTCGAAGAGAAAAGGTCGCCTCGCGAAGAATCGATACAAACGAACTGAAAGTGTAGAATTGGACAGATTGGGTTGGATGACACTTGAATTAAGGAGGTAAGCACGACTTCAACTTTCAGATAAACGAAAATTATCTAAAATTAGCGCTGAGTCAGAGAAAGAATGATTTCATCTCCGTATTAATCTCATTGGTGGGCGAGAACACAGTGATCACTTAAAAGAAATTGACTTTCAAACCGAAGGACTCATTTTTTCCGAGCACAGTACGAGGGCACCACTGTATGCAGGAAACGTAACAGTATGAAAAACTGAACTTCCGTAGCACCATTAAACAAAGAAAAAATATCCGGTGATGTAACAACCCCTGCCACACGCACTTTGGCGAATGGCAAAATAATAGTCGGAGCTTCCTGTTGTGTAGCACGATCTTCGTTTCTGACATACGTAGCTGTTTATTAATACCTGGAGCAAGAAAACATGGAAAAGACCTAGAAAGCCCTATCGCTTACTAATGACCTTTAAAAATCTCCTCCTGATGAAACTACTACTAGTCGCTATTGAATTCCTTTACGTTGAACTCCTTAAATGTACTTGTCATTTCAACAACTAGAGGCGATAATATTCTTCATTTGTTAGCAACGAACATACCCGAAAAAGTTTTCGCTAAATGGGGTCCAAAATAATAAACCTAAAAGAAAAATATACTTTTTTACGGAGGGGGACTGAAATTCGAGCTACAGAGTCAATTTGGTAGTTTTAAGAAAGATAGTATACGTCGAAATACCGAGGATACGCGGAATTACTTCCTTGAGATCACGCGCTCAGCAGTTAACAAGTTCATTCCCAGTAAATTTATAAAAGATTGCACGGAACCTAGATACAACGGGACGGATGTTAGAAAAGTACTGCGGTGTCAAAGGCTATATCACGCCAAAATTAATAAGTATTAGGGATTGATATGTCTAGCGACAGTAGGAGTGAGATCACTTACGATTGCAAGATATCTCGGGCGAATGCCAAGAATGAATTTCGGAAAGCGTTAAGCAAATTCAAAAGGAAAATATTATCGGAAAATGTGAAAGAGAATCCGAAAGTATTTTGGTCGAACGTCAGAGAGGTGCACGGAAATATGTCAACAGTTAATTCACTCCAAAATGATAAAGGCGAAATAGTAACCAGCTGTTTGGAAAAGGCTAACTTATTAAATTCCTTCTTTCAAAGAGTGTTCACCCATGTCTCACCAAATGTCTCCGATAGGTTACCAAATCTTGCCGGTGAACCGATGTCCAAAATTGAAATCTCATATAATGGAATAGAATTTTTGCTGACAAATATCAAGCCGAATAAAACCTCCGGGCCCGATGAAATACCAGTTCGTATATTTAAGGATTTTGCTTCGGAAATTGCACTGTATCTAGAAATCATGTTTAAAAAATCGGGAGATTTTTAGATTACATGGTCCCCAGCGATCGTAGAACGGCTAACGTAGCTCAAATGTTTAAAAACGAAGGCAAATATGAACCTAGCAATTACAGGCACATTGATGATTTTTTCGAAGTAACACGGAAGTGTTAAATATAAAAACTTAGACAGCAACACACAACATGAGAACACATAATAGGAACACTCAAAATACGTTATTTCTTAATAATTTCGACGGAATCGAGCTCCGAGGAAGTCCGATAGGATCGGATATATCTCTATATATATATATAATATATGCACACATACATATGTATAAACTTAATATAATATATAATACGTATATATATAGCAGTCTGACCTGAAGAAGGCCTCGGAGTAGGCCGAAAGCTTAAATCTTCTACAGTGTGAGTGTCCTTTTACGTGTTATCTGTTTTATTCTGTGTCCTATTGTGCCGTCCAAAAGTTATATATATATATATATATATATATATATATATATATGTATATATATATGTATATATATATATGTATATATGTATATATATATATATATATATATATATATATATATAAATCTCCGCATTCCTTGATTACCACCTACAACCTATCGTACTCTCATTGCCCTCCTTCACGAAAGACACGTATCACTTCCTCCACCGTTTAAACTCTGTCTCCATTCCCTCCACCTCCAACCTGCTTATGGCCACCATCGACGTCACCTCCCTCTATACTTCTATTCCCCATGCAGAAGGCTTATCCTCCCTCCGACACTATCTTTCTCTACGCCCCCCACCCCAGTGCCCCTCGACCGAATTTCTCCTCAATCTCGCCACTGTCGTCCTGACTAAAAATGCATTCTCTTTCCAAAACTTTCTCTTTGTTTTTATCTCCAAACGAAAGGCACAGCGATGGGAACGAGGATGGCGCCATCGTACGCCAATCTCTTCATGGGCCACCTTGAAGAGAATTTCCTTTCACAGCAACCCTTCCAACCTCTTTTCTGGGTCCGCTACATTGACGACATTTTTATGCTCTGGACACACGGCTCTGATTCTCTTGACAATTTCTTATCAGCCTTAAATTCTTCTTTCACAGTTAAATTCACTTCGTCCATTTCAGACTCCACCATCACCTTTCCCATCACATCTCAATTCACAATAACAAATTCACCACTTCAGTACACATCAAAGACACTAATCATCAACAATATTTACACTATACTAGTAGTCATCCTTCTCATACCAAACGCTCAATTCCCAACTCTCTCTCTATCCGCGGACATCGGATTTGCAACACCACAGCTACCCTCAACAAATACCTCCACAATCTACACCATGCACTCCACAAACGCGGTTACCCAGAAAACCTCCTACAGGATAAAATCTACCGCTCCCCCCGACCACACACTCCACAGAATAACAACCCCACATCTGACGCTGGACTCAACCTTTGCACAACCTATTTCCCCGGATCCCACAGGCTGAAAACCATTCTCAAAGAACTTTATCCTATATTACATGACAATGACGCGACCACATCCTTACTGCCCCAATGCCCCTCTATCGCTTACAGACGACCAGCCAACCTCAGAAACCTTCTGAGATCCACCAACCCTTTGACACCCCCGCCCTGACAAATTTCCACATATTTCCCCTACCTGCAATCGCCCCCGATGTAAAACATCTCTCCTAATCAGATCTGCTCCCCTCTCCCCACATACCCTCATTGTCCCTTCACCCCGTTCCCATGCTAATTGCCTCTCAAAAAATATTATCTATCTTTTGTCGTGCAAACAATGCACCTCATTCTACATAGGCGAATGCATTACCCCATTATCCATCCGAATAAACAATCACCGTTACTCATGTAATTCTGCTTCACTCTCTTCTCTTCCTATCCCTTTACACGCAAGTTCACACAACTTATTATTTGACGAATGCTTTTCCTTAACAGTTCTAGAATCCCTACCCGATTCAGCCACCAACATAGAGGTGAGAACTCGCGAATCCGCATACATCCTATATTTCCGATCCTTTAAAATTCCCACCCTTAACCGCCATCTTTAATTTCCTTCCCAACAGTCCCTAAACCTTCCGCCCCCCCTCCCCTCCCCAGGCACTCTTCCCTCAAAATCTCTCAGTCTGACCTGAAGAAGGCCTCGGAGTAGGCCGAAAGCTTAAATCATCTAAAGCGTGTCCTTTTACGTGTTATCTGTTTTATTCTGTGTTCTATTGTGCCGTCCAAAAGTTATATATATATATATATATATATATATATATATTTATTTTTTTTTATTAGGTAATCTACCGGTTAAGGTAGGTTTTTGGATGGACACAACTATCAAATAAACATTTTGTGACTCCCCACCTAGCAACTAATCTACATCAGGTCCCTCTTCATCTCGGTGTACCTCCTTCCTCCCTTCATCCCGTCCAACATCCCTATCCTGTTCCTACCCTTGCCACGCTTGCCCAACATTCTCCCCTCTATTACCCTCTTCAACATTCCACTACCGCTCAATACGCCTTTCATCCATTTTTCCTGCCTCCATAGGATTTCTCTCAACAAACCCCTCTCCTCCCCCACCATCTCTAGTACTTCCTCATTTGTTTTCCTTTCGGTCCATTTCACCTTCTCCATTCTTCTCCACACCCACTTTTCAAAAGCCTCCAATCTACGTCTATCCTCCTGCTTCAGCGACCACGTTTCCGCGCCGTACATAGCTACGCTCCATATCAGAGTTTTTACGAGTCTTGTCTTAACGTCCCTAATCAACGTCCCCGTCATCAACTCCCTCCTCCTTGAGAAAGCCTCCTTGCCTAGCGCAATTCTTCTCCTTACGTCCCTACCACTTTGACCGTATTGGTCCAAAACACTTCCGAGATATGTAAACTGCTCTACCTGCTCTATTCTTTCCCCGCCTATTTTAATATTTAGCTTAGCCTTTTTCTTTCTGGAAAATCGCATAACCTTTGTTTTATTAATATTGATTATCATCCCATATTTATCGCACTGAAACTCTAATTCACTCAGCAGTGCTTGCAACCCCTTGGCTGACTGAGCAACTAATGCTTGGTCATCAGCAAACCTAACCGATTTTACCAATTCCCCTCCGACTTTCATTCCTACCTCCAGTTCTTCCCATGCCTCTTTAATCATTTCCTCTACATATACGTTGAACAGTACCGGTGACAATGGGCAACCCTGCCTTACACCTCTTCCTAACACTGCCCATCCGGACTCTCCGTTCCCCACTCGCACCTGAGCAGTCTGAGACATGTACAGGTTGCGGATCAGTCTCCTGTCCCTCCAATCCATTCCTATTTTCTGCAATATACGCATTAATTTTTCCCAATTCACTCTATCAAACGCTTTTTCGAAATCTACAAAACAGGCAAAAACGTCCTGATTGTATTCTATATTCCTCTCGACTAGTGATCTCATTACTGCAATGGCATCACGCGTACCTCTTCCTTTCCTGAACCCAAACTGATCATCCCCTAAGCAATCATTTGCCTTGCTCTCTATCCTTTTGTTGATGATCCTGAGAATAACTTTAGCTGCGTGGGATATCAAACTTATTGTTCTGTAATCCTCACATGACGAAGCCTTTGCCTTTTTTGGAATAGGAACTAACACCGATCTCACAAAATCTTCCGGCCAGATTCCTTCCTCATAGATACTACGAATCAGTCCATATACGGCCTTCTTCCCACCTTTCCCTAACCATTTCAACATTTCTACAGGAATATTGTCCACCCCCACAGCCTTATTTGCTTTCATCTCCTTTAATGCCCTTTCTATTTCATCGTCGAGTATGCCTGGACCTAAGCTATCTTCTTCTACGTCATGTTCCTTTTCTATGTCTAACTTTGTCGGCCTAAGTTCTTTACCATACAGTGTTTCTATATATTCCTTCCATCTCTCTTGGATTTTTCCTGGTTCAACTATTATCTTACCCCATTTATCTTTAATTGTTAGCACAGATCTTGTCTTCTTACTTCCCGATAATAACTTAACCTTGCTGTATAGAGCACCAATTTCACCCTTCTTCTGTAAACTTTCCATATCCTCGCATTGCGTTTTCCACCATTCTTCTTTTGCTTTATTTGTGGCTCTTCTCAATTTATTGTTTAACTCTTTGTACTTCATTTTGCCTAACTCTGTGTTTACATTTTTCCATCTTCTTCTCTCATCCATCTTTGCAATCATCTCATCCGTTACCCATGGTTTCCTTATCCTTTTCCCGTTAACGGTTCCTATAGTGTCTTTAGCGGCTTCCAATATCCCTTTCTTGATACATTCCCATTTTTCTTCGATAGCACTCAGTTCTTTACCGTCATCCATCATTTTCTCTAAAGCCTCCTGATACTCCTTCCTCGTTAATTCCTTTACTGCTCCTAAATTCCATTTTTTAACCCGCCGCCCTTGCCTTATCTTCTTTAAACGAACATTACATTTCATAACAACTAAATTGTGGTCAGAGTCCGCATCCGCTCCTGGGAAACTGTGCGAATTTATCACACTGTTCCTAAACCTGTGCCTAACCATAATATAATCTAACTGATACCTTTCTGAGTCACCTGGCATTTTCCATGTATACCTACGCCTTTTGTGGTGTCTAAACCATGTGTTAGTGATGACTAACCCCTGTCTCCTGCAGAATTCAATTGCTTTCTCTCCGCGTTCATTCCTCGTGCCTAACCCATAGTCCCCCACCTCACCACCATCTCTTCCTTCGCCTACCGTCGCATTCCAATCCCCCATCACTATCAAATGTTTCCCTGCAGGAACACTCGCGATGATATCCTCTAACTCATCATACATCCTATCGACTTCTTCCTCCTTGTGGTTGCTCGGTGGCATGTATACCTGAATAATGACCATGTTCGTCGGCTCTGCTTTAATCTCTATGAGTAAAATTCTATCTGTCGCTTGCTCTATGTTGACTACGCTTCTTCCTACCCCTTTATTTAAAATTACGGCAACCCCTCGTTGGCTCTCGTCCCCGCCGCTGTATATTACTCTATAATTGTCACTCCAGTAATCCCCGCTATCCTTCCATCTCACCTCGCAGAGGCCTAAAACATCTATGTTACCTCTTTCCATCTCTCGCTTAATATTTTCTAATTTGCCTCTCCTCAACATTGTCCTGACGTTCCAGGTTCCTATTCTTACTACTTTCGCCTTCTTCTGAGTCTTCTGTCCTGCTGAAGTTATTTCTTCCCTGCAAGGGTTTCGTGGGATGACGACCGCGGAAGCCTTGCCTCTCCCGCTGCCGGGCACGACACACGGCCTCTTGGGCCGAGTCCCGTAGTTGCCAGGACTCATATTATCTATAGTGCCCATCATAATATTCTTGGGAATCATAATTGAGGTGGTTTCCCGTTGCCTTCCTCGTATATATATATGTACATAAATTTGTAATGCACATAGTACATTCTGAACACACAAAGAAAAATGTAATGCAATATATACTTTCTGAAGAGAGATACCAGTGATTGTATACAGAGGGTTTTTGCCATGGAAATTAACAGATTGGCACTAGGCAACTTAACCTTCACTAAAGGTAGAAGAAACTAAAAAGATAGAAAGGACAGCCTCATAGCCGAGTAATTTGCTTAGGCAGTTTAGCTGTGGTTTTGTACGTGATATCATATTCCCAAATATTAGCTAGAAGGGGGTTTTTGGTGTTTGGGAGGCGCTTGCTAAATTTACTTACACTTTTGTTAAGAAAAGACCGTATGGTCGGGAGATAATGGGCCGAGCGTACATGCTGCATATGGGTTAGTCTAGAGACTCTGAGGAGGAAGCAGGCGGTTTTGTTCTGGAAGGCGTCAAGCTTGGTTCTTATGCCTTTTTGATGGAGAATATTTCACTTCCGTAAAGAAGTTTGGGCCTAATGATTCCTTTATAGAGGCGGATGCGATCAGAGTGAGATAGGGGAGAGCTCTCAAAGAAAAGTACTATTTCTGGCGGCGAGTGCGGCGCAGATCCGGTTTTGCAGATGAGCCTGATGGGTGAGCTTGCTGTCTGAAGTTACGCCTAGGAAACGATGGATAGAGGCCCTTGGAATTAGGGTGTTTTCAATGCGTGGTGAGTAATGCCTGTCGCGTTTGCGTCCACGCTCAAAGTGTATGCGAGTACTTTTGGAGGCGTTAATCTGGATTTTCCACGTTCGGGTCCAACGGTATATGTGTGATAGATGGCTGTTTAATCCTTTTATGTTTGTGTCTGAGGATCTAGAGGTAGAGGCAATGGCGGTGTCGTCTGCATACATGTGTAGCTGTGTGTGTTGTGAAGTGGGAAGGTCATTACTATACAAGTTAAACAAGAGTGGACTAAGCAGGGAATCTTGGGGAACGCCAGCAGACGCTGGACATACCGAGGACAGGACTAGTCCGTCGGCGACTGTGAACTTTCGACGGTTTTGATAGTTGCGAACGAGGCGGAGGAAAGTTGTAGGAATGCAGTTTAAAAATGCTCAATTGCATGCACATTCACTAACCTCCTGTGTGCTCTGGGAGGGGGAGAATCTTCTTGCTAGGGAGTTCTAACGCCCGGCGGTTGGTGGCCCCATTCCGGGGAAGGTCGGAAGGGGACATGACGAACCAGGAGGTTACCTCCTACTGTATGCCAGGGGGGTTAATTCCTAACGCCACGGCTTCAGTAAGGGCGGCGGTCCGGGGCACGAATTGCTCCATGCTGCGGTTGGTAGCACATGTCGGCACCAACGATGCCTCCAGGTACGGGTCCGAAAGGATTTTTAGTGCCTTTGGGGACGTTAAATCCGAAGTGGATCGTGTGCGGGAGGAATTTGGTGTGGACTTGCGGTTGTCCATATGTAGCATTGTACCGCGGACTGACTGCGGTGCTTACGTTTGGAGTCGTATTGAGTCTCTGAACGGAAAGTGGGGAAATTCTGTCGGGACATAGGGGACAATATTGTGGACTTGAGACCGGTGTTCAAGTCATGTCCCGCTCCCTTAAACCGTTCCGGGGTCCACTACACCCCTAAGGCGTCGGTTCGGGCAGCTCATAGGATCTTCGAGCACTGTAGATATTTTTTAGGCAAATGCGTAGGTTAGGTAGTGGAGTAGATTGCCCTAATTTCGATATTATAAGGTGTATTAATTAAAATTGGCAATTTTTCACAAATATAAAATTTTATTAATACGACCAGTTTCAATGTAACTACATCATCTTCTGGCTGAAGTTACATTAAAACCGATCGTATTAATAAAATTTTATTTTTGTGGAAAATTGCCAATTTTAATTAATCATGATATTCCACCATATCACGCCTGAAACGTCTCCTTTTATTATAAGGTGTAGGTCAATTAGTGGGTCTAACAATACTAAGTTGCCAGAAGAGATTTTTCCAAGTACTTACACTGCTAATGAGACAAAAGATAGGATTACTAATCAGAATATAGGCCGATCGAATACTACGACACCCAAAGGAGTAAATAACATCTCCAGAAAGCAGACAGCAACGAAGGTTTTAGACGAGCATATTATTTCCGTAGTAGTAGTTAACTGCCGAAGTTTAAAAAATAAAATGCCGGAATTTCACCATCTCATTCATAGCACAGAGTCGGATATCATTATAGAATTTTTGGTATAGAAGTTGGTTAACAGATGACATCGGAGACAGCGAAATATTTCCCAAGTCCTTCATAGTTCATAGAAACGACAGAAAGAATAGAGCCGGAGGAGGAGTGTTTATTGAGGTTAAGAATTGTAACGTCAGTAGAGCCGAGTTATTTCCTCATAGCTGCATAGAAAGTGTATGGTGCTCAGTGAAAACACCTAGATCGAAAATAATATATATCTGTGCGTATTATAGACCTCCCCACGTTAGCATTAACTCAATACCAGACCTAGAAAGACAAATACAAAGCTTTACATCCCACAACAGTGAGCATAGCCTAATTATCGGAGGCGATTTTAATATTCCCACAATAGGTTGGGATTCGTACAGTTTTATAAATGGAGGTAAAGACAAAGATCTATGCGAGTCCCTCTTATTTGCGTTCACCTCGAATTCCCTACATCAATTAGTCATTTGACCAACAAGGGGAAAGAACATTCTTGATCTGTTAGCCACAAATATACGCGAAAAGGTCTTAAATATAGAAATTGTTGACGGAATCAATGATCACAGGGCTGTAAACGCTAAATTTTATCTAAGCGTAGATAAAGTTAGCAAACATAAGAGAAAGGTTTATTTGTTCAATAAACTGACTTTAAATAATCAAACCACTTTACTTTTCCACATAAACTTTTTAATTTTTACAACCCAGGTTTCGTTAAAGCATAAAATCATCAGGTCAAAAGTAAAGTGGTTTGATTATTAAAAGTCAGTATGAAGATTTTCCACCAAGTTACGCCAGAAACTGTTTTATTGTTCAATAAAGCTGACCATGATTGCTTAAAATGTGAATTAAAACGTTCTTTTTTTATATTTGACGAATTAAGCAAAACTAGTAGTGTCGAGGATACTTGGAATAATTTTCTTGCGACAACACGTTCAGCAATACAGAGATTAATGCCTAGTAAATATATAAAAGAGAATAAGGAACCCCGATGGTACAACTCTGAAGTACGGAAATCTCTTAGGCGGTAAAGGGTGTGCCATGCCAACATGAAAAACGCAGTTAAAGATTCCTCCCATGACAAAATCAACGAAACCATACAGAACTACAAAGCATCTAGGTGCACTGCCAATAAGGCCTTCCGGAAGGCGCTAGCGGAATTCAAAAGGAGAAAAGTTAGGCGAACATTTAAACGATAACGCAAAGATGTTTTGGTCCTACGTCAGGGAAGTGCGGGAAAAAAAGTCCACCGTAAACTCATTGAACAACGAAAAGGGGGATAAAGTAACGAGTAGTTTAGATAAAACCAACGCATTAAACTCATTCTTCCAGAGTGTTTTCAACATATGCTCACAAAATATACCCGATAACCTTCCGAAAACATTTCAGCAGTCAATGCAAGTAATCAATTTTTCCAACCGCGGAATAGTAAAAAAAACTTAAAAACATAGACCCCAACAAATCTCCGGGACCTGATGAGATACCGGCGCGCGTGTATAAAGAACTGTCGGCTGAAATTGCCCTTTATCTTGATATAATATTTCAGAAATCATTAGCAGAAGAAAGAGTGCCAAACGGCTGGAAGGTAGCTTCGGTAACACCCATATTAAAAACGGAGACATGGAAGACCCCAGTAATTAAAGGCCAATTCGCTCACTTCCATTTCCTGTAAGATTCTTGAACACATCTTTGTTAGTTCCATAATGAAGCACCTCGATAGCCAAGATTTGTTTATTAATAACCAACACGGCTTCCGTAAGGGTAGATCCTGCGAAACTCAACTCGCACTTTTTGTACATGTTATATTGAACTCTGGTGAAAGTAATATTCCAGTAGGTGCGATATTCCTAGATTTCAAGAAAGCCTTCGATAAAGTCCCTCATTGCAAATTACTCGCGAAATTGGAAACTTATGGAATACACGAGAGTATTATAAACTGGATTAAACAATTCTTAAGTGATCGTATCCAAACAGTCGTCCTGGACGGTGTATCATCCGATACTGTCAAGGTCACGTCGGGTGTACCACAAGGAAGTGTCATAGGCCCCCTCCTATTCCTTATTTACATAAATGACCTCGGTACCGTAATTAATAGCAAGCTCCGTCTTTTCGCCAACGATGCAGTTATTTATGGGGACATTCGAAGTCACGAAGACAAGAGTCGTGTTAGCCAACGACCTAGATTCAATTAAAAAATGGTGCGATACATGGCAATTGGAATTAAATTTTTAAAAATGCGTAGTAATACATTTTTGGGAAAAGAGTAATTCCCTCCCTTATAGTTACAAAGTGAAGCAAACCAAAATCGCTAGGGTAGATTCCTATAAATACTTGGGTGTAATAATTACTCATGATTCTGTGCTGGGGAAAACACATACGAGAAATATGCAGTCGTGCTAAAAAATTGGCATTTGTTAAAAGAGTGCTAGGTAAATGCGACGAAAAAGTGAAAGAACGATGTTTCCTTGCCTTGGTCAGGCCCCACCTAGAGTATGCTGCCAGTATATGGGATCCTCAAAATATAAATTTGATTTCGGAATTAGAGCGAGTTCAGCGGAGGGGCGTTAGATTTGTCAAACATTGTTATGACCAACGCAGCAGCGTATCTACTTTGCTAGACAATTTAGGTTGGGATTATCTTACACAGCGGCGTTTACAATATAGATTAAACTTATTGAAAACATTTAAAGATGACATCAAGGATATAATACGAACCCCAACGTATTACGGTCGAAGGGATCACGAATATAAGACTAGAGAGATAGACGGCAAGACTGACAGGTTTAAAATGTAATTTTTTCCAAGAACGATAAGGGACCAGAATGCTTGTAGTCATTTCTGCGTATATCATGCCACCCTTGCCCACAAAACTCCTCCAAGCGAAACGGCAAGCGTCGTCACTGAAGGCTTTATTGCGAACGGTGTCGTGTTTGCTGGCTCCTCTTGGATTAAATTGTCCTTAGGATATTTATTGAAATATTGAAACTGCCAATTTTGACTATTTTCATTTACCCTCGGTGCGATCATGATCGGCAGTATTTTGGACGTAAATGGCCGTCGCAATGGGGACATAAGGAAGAGATAAATCTTGGAGAGTGAAGCATATTCGAAAAGAAGGACATTGATGACGCTTAGATAATACGAGTAATGAGTTCATGTGAAGTGCAGGGCTGCACGGATTCCAAACCTGGACTTGGGTTGGTCGTCCTTTGGTGATGGGAGGCAGTTACGTTGGGTGAGGAAGGAAGGGAATTGGGTTTTCATGAGGTACGACAGACAATCAACCACAAGGCAAGAATATCTGAAGAAGGAAGGGGGCGAATTAGAGGAAGCTCCCGTGATATGTGAGACACAACCATTGTTAGGGACAGTCCAAAAAATACCTCATCTATATACATAATACCCCGCAAGTCGCCGCAAGGGCGTGTGGCGGGGGAAAAGGGCGGGACCTCCAGTATGTAAATTACTTTTGTTAATGGCAGATCATGGGGTTTTTATAAACATCAATTTAGCCCTACCCCATGCTCACTCCTGATTGGCTCGCTACGTTTTTTAAGTTAGAAACCGTTTGAATTCTTTCAAGTCTCCTTAATTACTTGCTTCTTTCATATACTGTTGCATCCGTATAATTTACTGGCCAGGATGATTACCCCCCCCCTTAAGTGACCAATTGAAGGTGTGGGTCCAAGCATGCGATATCACCGCTGCTGACTCGATGTGGACTAAGGGCCAAGAGTAGTGATAACTGATAACTAAGTAGTGGCGTGGGTGATATCAGCGCTGCTGACTCGCTATCTGGGCCCCTCTGGTTGGAAGCACTATAGCAGTCGGGGACTCGCTATCCGAGAGGACACTTGGGCTGGGCCCCTTTGGTTGGAAATGCCAAGCGGCACGCATAGCCAAGCATAAGAATATTACTGTAAACTCTGTTCTCCTGTATTAAATCGCGACCGCCGCTGTACTCATTTTAGTTCCTTTCATTTTCCCCCGACTCTATCGACGAACACCCCTCCGCGTCACCACCCACCAAACTCAAGCCCCCCATTTACCCTCGAGGCAGTCACTCGACTCGTGGGGTACTTTCTCGTGTCGCCAATATCCCCTCGAAGACGCGGGGATACAAGTCTCTGGGATAAGAAGTGAATGAAGATTGGGAAATTGCACAGGAGTCATAAATTAGAGTTGATATTGCAAAGAAGACTATTAGAAAGACAAGAATATTATTATTATGCAGTAAAATGAAACCTAAACTAAGGAATAAAATCATAATTTTTTTCTCGTGGTGCTTGTATGTACGCCATGCAGGTCCGTGGGCAGTTCCCGCCTCGCCTATTAGTTGGGGAAAGGAGAATACGCTCATATACTCTGAAAGGCACTTAAGACTACGATAATAAGCGTCACTGATAGGTCCCCATTGAGTGTCCGCCAGCCACCGAATGCCCTTGCATTGAACATTTTCACATTCAATTCTGGGTGCTCAGCGGTGACTAGCGACACTTTCTCGGAAATGATAGTACGGCGGGGAAACGTGGACGCGTGTGAAAAGGGAAAGAAAAGGGGGAAAGTACGTCGTGGAATGCGTATATGCAAGAGAGCACTCGACAATAAAATGTCGGACACGGTAAGAGGAAGCGACGGAAGGTAAGAAATAAGGAGAAAGAAGATTGATGTCAAATCATTCAAACAACATTTATATTCCCATATCAGGAAGAAAAAATATCAATACATTATTGTAATATTGTTCAAACTAGAATTTTAAAAAGGGCCTACTAACAAAACAAAGCCTAGACACCTTCTGTTGATCTTTTCAAATCAGTGATAACTGCTTCCATGTAAAAAATCTACGTATTTAAAATTTCGCTAGCGTTAAGCGTAGATTCGGAGTCCATGCCACATCTACATAAAAAACTTCGACTACGGATTCTTACTATTATGATTTTTGATTTTTCTGGGGAAGAATGAGTATTTGAATCTATCTCCCTTATTTTATCTTTGTGGTCTGATCTACCTAAGTAGTGTGGGGCCATTATTATTCCTTTTGTGTCATCGTTAAACTCGCGGGTTCTGAATCTTTCTAAAAATTTAAGTCTCGCTTGTTCCCTTCGTATTTCAAGGGGCTCCCAGCCTAAATCCCCTAAGAGACCTGTTACACTTGTGTTCTTGTCATATATATTTTTCACGAATCTGGCGGATTTTCTCTGGACTTTATCTAGTTCTTTTTGCCAGATTTTCTCCCAAAGATCCGAAATACT
Organism: Hetaerina titia; assembly: GCA_037158775.1. Taxonomy (NCBI): domain Eukaryota; kingdom Metazoa; phylum Arthropoda; class Insecta; order Odonata; family Calopterygidae; genus Hetaerina; species Hetaerina titia. The sequence goes on along the minus strand of CM073775.1, from coordinate 1,820,729 downwards.
TACGGCATATTCCAAATGTGGTCTAACTAGAGCAAAATAACACCTCTCTTTCACTTTCTCATTACATTTCCCCACTACCCGTTTAATGAAGACCAGTTTCTTTAAAGCAGACCCGCATATTGTCCTGATATGCGCTCCCCATGAAAGACGTTGTGTTAGAACTACCCCCAAATATTTTACTTGTTTAGCCGTAGTTAGTACTGAACCCTCTATTTCGTAGTTTATGTCCTGTTCGCCACTTCCTTTGTTCCAACATTTCAAAACTCCGCATTTGTCTATATTAAGCATTAATAGCCATTTCTAGCACCAATCCGAGATTGTGTCTAAGTCTCTAGAGAGTAGCTCGCGATCTAGTTGGCTCCTTATTTCCCTGCATTCCACCGTGTCATCAGCAAATAACCTGAGATTACTACTAACGTGGGCGCTTAAGTCAATATTAAGAATAGAAGAGGCTCAATTACACTTCCCTGGGGGACGCCCGAAGTTACATATCTTTCATTTGAGCACAACCCATCGATGACTACTAATTGTTTGCGATTTAACAAGAAGTCTCTAATCCAATTAATAATTTTCCCATAGCATTTAAGTTTGTGTAACAATTTTTGTGTGGGACTTTATGGAAGGCTTTTTTGAAATCTAGGAATACTGCGTCGACTTGCGTGTTGTTTTCTCCCGATCTAAGTATATCGTGAATGAAAAGACCTAATTGTGTTTCACAAGATCTGCTCTTCCTAAATCCGTGCTCGTTGCGGCTTAGTATTTTCCTACTTTCAGGAAATCTCATTATGTTACTGACAATAATGTGTTCTAATATTTTACAAGAGATCGATGTCAAAGAAATGGGTTGGTAATTGGCTGGTTTATCCCTATCCCCGCCTTTATAAATGGGAGTTTTTGGGCTAGCTTCCAGTCACGAGGAACTGAACTATCTTCTATCGATTTTAGGAAAACAATTTCTAAAAACGGGGCAATGTCTTCGGCTAATTCCTTTAATATTCTAGCAGGTATTTCTTCCGGACCAGGTGATCTGTTTGGTTTGATAGTACGTAGTAGAAGTTCTATTCCATTCTTGATCAGTGTTATGTCACTCATAAGTTCCCCGGGTGAGTGTAGAGGATCGTTTGGTTCGTTTGTGTCTTTATTGTTGACGCCCTGGAAAAACTTGTTTAAAATGTTTGCTTTTTTCACGCTGTCTGAAATAATTTCTCCGTTTTCCGTCTGCAAAGAATATACACATGCAAATACATACACCAGGAACTGACATTACTACATCTACACCGATAATGGGTAGATTTAAAATATTGTATAGGTTCTTTCCCATCACTTTTTGACATATTTTCCGTAAGCATTAATTTTGCCGTCTCTCCATTGTTAAGAGCTCACCAAACGAATGAAAGAAAAATGAATCTTATCATTTTCCGCTCGCATTGAAATTTAAACCTGCGCTTCTCTTCGGCGGTTTGGTCTTCCGCATAGGCATCAGGAACGTAACCCCAGCCAAAGACGAGATCTACCTTTAAATATACTGTTGTCACTCCTCTCCCAGTGACTATTCCATGTCAGGGGGGTGGGGGAGAAGCAGGAAAAGAGAACGGGAGGGATGGGAGACGGTGGCGGAAGGTGGCACCCTCTAACGCCCAAACCCGAAAACAGTCTGCCGCGGCAATCAATCCACCAACACACCCCATCCCACCCCGTCCCCCACCCCAAATCCAGTCTCCCCCACCCCGTCCTACCCTCGCGACTATCGGATTCCAAACAGAGGTGGAAATTGCGATGATAGATGTCAGCACCCGTTCTCGAATCCATAGGTTAAGGGATTCACATGGCAAACAGAGCAAAAGAGGAGGGGGTTGAGTGGTGTGGGGAGGGGGGTGAAAGGAAAGGAGTGGGTGGGGGTCGCGTAGGAGAGAACGGGACGATGCTCTCGCCCAATCACAAAAGGCGGCGGGACACCCCTCCCCACTTCATTGATTACGCATTCCGTCGGAAGCATTGAAATTAAAGTAAAAGCCAGAGAGGCCCAACCTCTCCCGACATTTATATTTAAGGATGGGGGGCGGAGAGAGCGAATGACGGGGGATCCCCAAAAACACCCCCGAAGAGGCGATCCCTCTCCTCTTCCCGTTCCCCCCATGCCCCCCGAGTCTTCTTCCGCTTCGCCCCTCACCGGGTTCATGCTTGAAATAATATTGGTATCGGGGTTAATAATGATAGCTGACCGCGGGCGTCGGGGACGTCAAAGGGGAACAGTCGTAAGTCTCGATTTGATGCACATTACCTTGCTGCACGCCGGAGGAATGGGCGAATGCAGGAATGCCACCGAGGAATTAGGTTCGCCATCCGGATCGAAAATTCGCGTGAGAAAATGATGAGCTATCGACAATGAGGAAAATGGATTTCTCGGAATACGACCACCCTGAAAAGCCTGAAGAGCGATGGAGTGACGCGCTGCTTCGCATAAATGCTACAGTGTCTTCTTCTGCCAAACCGTTCTCTCCGAAATCCTTTCCGACGTCATCATCCGCCCGAGATTCCGATCGTCCCCTTTGCAAAGGGATTCCGAAATCCTACATGCACATCTACATAATACCCCGCAAGCCGCCGCAAGGGCGTGTGGCGGGGGGTGTTAGGTCACCACCCAAAAAAAGGAAAAAAGAAAAACCGCATTCAAAACTAACACATACATGCAAACCCAAATCCACAGTAGTGCATACATTCATAGAAACATCCTATCATTTTACACGCATACAAATACACTTCTACCTCCCCTCACTCCACAAGCATGCAAGTACACATGCTTAATTACAACAAACAATTGTGTTTTAGGATGCAGCAAGAAATTTATCCAAGAACGTGCAAGGTAGATTGAAGTAAGCAGCAAGGTGAAATACCACCACCACAAGAACGTGCAACATAAAACGCTCTCCTACCCAAGGTGAGGAATCTGGCCCAACGCTGCAGGCAGGAAGAGGGTTCCCCCACGGAGAGGGACAAGGGATGGAAGGGGGAATTTAGGGTACCAAAAGCAGAGCAAACAATACTGTAAACAGCACTACATTACTTAATGGCATTCCAATGTGGTCATGCGGGAAATCCTTTCCGACGGTGCCCGCCAAGAAACGGCCGGCATCGGCGGCGAATCTTTCGCCTCGTCGGCGCCAAAAGGGATCTCAAAGAGGGATGAACACTCAGTCGCGACCGGCCAATGGCCATTTTAAATGCATTTACCGGTGCTCCCTCCCTCTATCTCTCTCTTTCCCTCCTCTCCACGAAGTTGATCGCGGGATATGGTCCACAAAGTTGGTCGACTGCTCATCCCTAATTAATGTCCACAGTTAAAGAGTAGTGATAGATGGAGTAAAAGTTACTCCATCTATCTCTACTCAAATGCAGTAAAAGTTACTTCAGGTGTTCCCCAGGGAATAATCATGGGACCTCTTTCATTGCTACTTTACGTTAACGATATTGACTCCGTAGTCACCAGTAAGACATGGTTTATTTGCCAAAGATGCAGTAGTTTATCATGATATCCGTGATCTTGAGGACAAAGCAGCTTTGCCAGATGACCTTCAGACTATACAACTCTGGTGCGACACATGGCAATTGGAATTACACTTAAAAAGGGCGTAGTCATACATTTTTGGTAAAAGAGCAATTTCCTCCCGAACGCCTACTACATTGGGATTTCAGAAATGGAATGTGTAGGCTCATTTAAATATTCAGTCGTTACCCTCACTCACGACCTCTCCACGGTGAAACATATACCAGGGGGAACATGTGGAAAAGCTAACAACAAATTAAGATTTATTAGAAAAATACTGGGTAAAATGTGATGAAAGGGCCAAAGAGAAATGTCAGCTGTCGTTGTTTAGGCCTCATTTAGAATATGCTACATGTACTATATATGGGATCCCCACGAAGTTCTATGCTTGCATAAATTGGAAGGTCTCTTTTGCTATGATGTTGAAAACCCCATCGTAAAACGGTAGGAGATTTCATGCTAATAAAATTAGAATAAGTGTAGAAGATATAGATTTAAGATTCATGCTTTTCCACGGACAACAAGAGACCAGAATAACATTGTCCGATCGCGGTGGGGTCATATATTCGGATCAAAATTATTCTAGTGTTTATTCACCCCCTGCCAAACACCCTAGCGTTGGCTTGCAGGGTACATAAATAAATAAAAATGTCGAGGCTACGCAACAAATGGATGCAACATGTATGTATTAGGGAATAGTGCGAGAGGGCGCCCGTTACAGTTATTGTAAAGTCCGTCGAGCCGTTTTCGGCCAAAAGAGAAATAATCCAGCAACTTGTAGAGTGCACTCGCTCGCCCTTATCGAGGTGGTTTACAATAAAATTGGATAAACGCCAGATATTCCGTAACTCCTCAGGCGCCCGATGATATTTTTCGAACGGCATCCGAAAAGTAATCGGCAGTTATTCCGCAAAAGAGGCCGGGAACGTTAAACGGCAAGGGTGCGGCCGATGCCTTTTCTAATACCAGGGAGGCCTTCGAGAAGAGTGAAGTCGATATCTCATGCATGAAGTTTCAAGTTAATGGAAGGTTGAGAAGACAAGAGCTTTCTTTCAAATGATTAAATTGGTTTAAATTACTCCCAAGCATTTGAAAAGCAGCTGGTACGAATTATTTATGCGCACTGGATAACTATAGTTTTCTCACCATATTCATGGGTCCATTTTTGCATGTATTAGTCGTATATGTCGTATTTACCTTGGTATTTTATGATTATCAAGTTAACATCACGGATTGCCTGTGGTAGGTCATGCGGTCTGATTTGAAATCATGAAAAAAAATCTTCGGTATTTTTTTATATGAATATAATAAGTATTAGAATTGTACGTTCGCATCCATTTGCCTCTGCAAACACCAATCACGTCACAAGGTATTGAATAAATTACATTTTAATACGGAGGTCATCAAAAAGCGAAAGCAACTTAAAGTTTGGTATTTTTCATTAAGTTTTTAAAATCTAACGCCTGGCTTATAGGCTAGGAATATTGTGCAACACGTAGCTGGTAGCTTCATCCTTAAAACTAAACTTGAGCACAAGCTAATTTTGCACTTAATGCCTTTTGTTACATTTCACAAAAAATAATGACATTTTTAATTCAATTCTGCAAAACATATAGAGAACTGAGTGAGGCGCTGCATGGTTATATTTAGACAAACATTAATTACGAACTAATCTCCATTCATCAAATATTAAAACATTAAACTTACGCAGTTACAAAATATCATTTGCGATAGAATATCTTTATAAACTTGGCGCGTTTAAGAGCTATAACTTGCGAGTCGGTTAAATCTAAGGTATTTCTCAAATTGCTGACATACGTATCTAGTTATGCCGGGTAATGGTCGTAGAGAACAGCGGATGAAATCTTCGTCTCACACCACGAATGGATCCCGTAGCCTTCTCTTCGTATTAAAACAGAATGTTTTACAGCTCTTAGCAAGGGGATGAAACTCCCAGCATTCTCGCACATTATCATGCTTAAAATATACGTGGTATCACGATATTCACAAATGAAGAGCACAGAGCAATGTTTTGCCGATGCTGTTCCAGCGATGCCATTATGTCACAGCCTCAGCAGCCAGACACTCGCATCCAGAAACGGCGGCATTAGAGACTTTTACGGAACAGTTACTGAAGTCATTTCACTTAGCCATCATGCCATCCTTAAGCAAATGACAACGGGTGCTGTCGTCATGGAATGATCCCCCAAAAGGATGAACGAAATGATAAAAATATTTACTGTATACTACATACTATATATATATATATATATATATATATATATATATATATATATATATATATACTGCATACTACTCTAAGGCATTGTGATTGGACGATGAGACCTTTCTCGTAGCCATAATTTAAATTGATAAGATTGGCTGGGTAAACTTCCTTTTTCTTCTTTCATTAAGAGTTTACGGAGGACATCTTAATGCATTTAAGGACAGTACAGATCAAAATTCCATTATGTTATTAAGTAGTTTCACGTTATTAATAAGGAAGTGTTAGGTTTGGTGAGCGAGGAGAGGGAATTATTGGAATAAATCATGAGGCGGCAGGAAAAAATGGATGTTGAAGACTGTAATAGAGGGGAGAATGTTAGGCAAACGAGGAAGTAGGGATATAAATAGGGGATAGGGATGTTGGATGGGATGAAGGGAGGAAGGAAGTACACAGAGATGAAGAGGGAGTTGTTGTAGAGTAAAATGTTGGGTTGTGTTTTGTTAGGAGTCAGAAAGTATTTATTTGGTAGCTGTGTCCATCCAAAACCTACCTTAACCGGTAAATTACCAATAATAATATTTACGTTTAGGGGAGGCGCGAGTTTAAGAGCAGATCGCTGGACTACTGACGAGAGACCATTCGAGGCTCGTAGGTTCGATTCCGGGTGACGCCACTAAGCACCCTCGGTCCTTTACTCAAGCTGCATGATTTTTTGCGTACTAAATCATCCGTGGGAAACCACGGAGGACAAATAGGGAAAAGTATTAACCTTCTTCTCTGATGCGTAAAAAACATGCCGTATAGTACGAAGTGACCTCCACCCTGCGCAATAAAACTAACCTTCCCGAGTCGGTTAACGTATTCTTTATGTTTCAAAAGGTTCTGCTAAAATTAACGTCGTTTGCTTTGAGTCGCTTTTGACTATACATCCTTCCTCGGGTGTTTCGAATACCCTTGAGCCAGAAGGAGATTCGAAAAGAGCTCAAATTTCGAGATTCGTGTCTGAATTTTCCCCCCTCCAATTGCCCGCTATACCTTAGCCTTTCGCGCATAGTTTGCGGAGGATTCGAATTGTATGGCCGAACTCTTTTAAAGTCGGGGTGTACAGGCGCTAAGGGGGGGAGAGCCTCCTCTTATGCGGTCAACCAGAGGAACGACAATTAGTCGACGCTAGCTGAAGTTCGTCATCTAAAGGCATTTATTTATTTGGGTCTTTTAGGCCATATTCTTAATCGAATTACTGTGTTTATGGTTTTTTATCCTTAAGTAAACCCATTAATTAATGAAGGAGAGACAATGTAATAATGCGTAAAAAATGCTTGATTATAGTGCGTGTCCAATCTACGTTGTTGTCGACGTCACTAGCTTTCTCGGACGCTCTCCGGGGCATAGTAAGCACTTATATTAATAGCACCCACGAGTACTATGTGTATTACACGCAATAATCCACTTTTAAAGTTACTATTGACGACACAGTGCTTAAACTAATATAGAGACACCCTGATGATCGCGTGGTGTTATCACAAATAACCAATGTGATTGTTGATATCTCGAGCAAAATATTTTCTCGCGCACTCGCCGGAATGTAGCTGATAATTATCCACTTAATCGATCGATTGTGTCCTCAGCCATTCATTGCGAGTGTGAGCACCAGGGATGGGACTTCCTGTGACGCCGATAGTGTTATTTCCTCGCAGGCTATTGAGTCGCTGAAACTAGCTGCGCCTACAGCGCTGTTACCGAAAGAGACGCCGTTCAGAGCAGAAATATATACGTACACGTCAATGGGGAGAGTTTATTTTCAGTAAACGTGTTCCCGACGAGGTCACTGTGAATAATTCATACCCTATTTCACCAATGCCAAATACTTGAGTATATATTAGGACACTTTCTGAGTCGAAAAATGATTACGATCAAAGCCGAAGAAGGTAAGCAAACATGAATGGTGATGGGTAGGATTCACTTTCCAAAATTTGAGAATTAATGTCCATTGGGTTGAGCGGGTGGTCCGAAAGCCAATATCAGTTTGAAGCACGAATTCGCACGTATGAAACCCAATGCATACATCACGACAGAAAACCAATTTTTGAGGTTGGTTTCGAGTCCACAGAGGACAATATGTTGGCTGGAGCGCCCACAACCCAGCCAGCTGCTTGCATCATAGGGCGGTGGGAAATGACAACTTTCGAAACATTTCATGTACGAACAGCATGTAACGGAATGTAACTCGACCTTCTCAAAAGCGCACTTCCATCACCTACCGCTCAATACGCCTTTCATCCATTTTTCCTGCCTCCATAGGATTTCTCTCAACAAACCCCACTCCTCACCCACCATTCCTAGTACATTTCCCACCCACATTTCCCACCCAAATTTCAAAAGCCTCCAATCTACGTCTATCCTCCTGCTTCAGTGACCAAGTTTCCACGCCGCAGATAGCTCTATATCATGTTTTTTAAATAGACATTCATTAATTTTCATTAATGCATAACACAACCGAGGTTTTTATTTATTTATATACCCTGCAAGCCGCTAGGGTCTGTGACAGGTGGTGAATATACAACAATTATTGTTCGTGGAAAATATAACAACTAAAATCTATCTATTCTACAATTTCTCTCTAATTTTATTGACATAATGAGAAGGCATTCTTCCAATTTATGTAAGAAATTTAATCTGTAATTTAACCTTCGCTCCATTGAGAGATTGCAAGCCTAGCAGCTCTAATATTTAGGATACGCTATAAAGTTTATCACAGTGACGTTTTACAAATCTAGGTCCTCTACGCTGAACGCGATCCAATTCGGCAATTAGTCCAACTTCGTGGGGATCCCATTTGTACTTGCAGCATATTCTTAAAGAGGCCTAATCAACGACAGATAACATTTCTCTTTGAGCGTTTCATCACATTTACTCAGTACTCTTCTAATAAATCATAATTTTTTGTCAGCTTTTCCCCATATTCTTCCTACTACATGTTTCACCGTGGAGAGGTCGTGAGCGAGGGTAACTCTTAGGTATTTAATCGAGTCAACACATTCCATTTCGGTGTTCTCGATGCAGCATGCTTATTATCAAGAAGATTAATTCAGAAATATGAAGACGAACGAACCAGTCGTCTTAAACCCATAACCAAGATTCAAGCAACTAGTTAAAATTAGTGATAGCCAGAAAAACCATATTAATTCAATAACATGAACATAAATAAGACACTCCCCGAGACTCGACAATATTCATCTTCTTTGTTGCCAGTTGATTTAGAGTTTCCAAAATCTAGAAATCATTTAAATCTGACCTGTGATTTAGCGCAATACGTATTACAAAATCGTACTCGTCGAATGGCACACATAACCACATTTTAAATGATCGAAAAGATGTTTTAATGCACAGATTATGCACATTATGTAAAATGAGAACCCAATATAGAACTCATCACCATCGAAAGCACCAACGACTGCTTCAATTTTCAAGTGTGTATTCAGAAGAATAAAGATACTCTCTTCATGAAACGAGTGTATAAGAGTACTTAATTTTTATGGATATGATTAAAAAAGACGCATATATTAAAATATATCCATAGAGGATTGGATTTGTTGATTATTATCGTTTATTGCGTGCGCGAGGACTATTCAACGCACAACAGTTATTAATGTTTACGGAAGGAGGCTCTCGTTGCCGATGCTCACGTTGCCTACGCTCGCCGGAATCTTTAGAATTGCAGGCCGGAAGTCCAAGGGTATGCGGTGGAGAAGGGTGGATACTAAAGGGCGAAACAAAACATTCCAGTGACGAATTAATGGAAAACAATTTCAGCTCGAGTCATTAATCATCCACATTCACATAAAGTAGAATATGTCTATCACGCAATAAAACTCGGAGGAAAATTACGAACTATCTTTTTAACTGATACCTATGAGTATCACTTTTTTACTACATTATGAGCATTACAATTATGTATGCCAATATGTAATGCCAAAAAAGGGGAAAGAGAAATCAGTTAAAGAAGTTTATTCGTCGATCGGACGGTCTAGTGACAAGTCCGCCACGCTAATAAACAGTCGTTCCGTGAGTCACTTAAGGAAAATACGAGAATGGATTAATTCTAGGAGGAGGAATCACATTTCAAGCGCTCTTCCGAATACATCAGGTCCATCTTCATCTCTATGTACTTCCTTCCTCCCTTCATCCCGTCCAACATCTCTATCCTGTTCCTGCCCTTTCCTCGTTTGCCCAACATTCTCCCCTCTATTACCCTCTTCAACATTCCACTACAGCTCAAGACGCCTTTCCTCCATTTTTTCTGCCTCCATAGTATTTCTCTCAACAAACCCCTCTCCTCCCCCACCATTTCTAGTACTTCCTCATTTAAATAAAACAGTTTCTGGCGTAACTTGGTGGAAAATCTTCATACTGACTTTTAATAATAAAACCACTTTACTTTTCCACATAAATTATTGGATAATATAATAATAAATATAATTTATGTGGAAAAGTAAAGTGGTTTTATTATTAAAAGTCAGTACTTCCTCATTTGTTTTCCTTTCGATCCATTTCACCTTCTCCATTCTTCTCCACACCCACATTTCAAAAGCCTCCAATCTACGTCTATCCTCCTGCTTCAGCGACCACGTTTCCGCGCCGTACATAGCTACGCTCCATATCAGAGTTTTTACGAGTCTTGTCTTAACATCCCTACTCAACGTCCCCGTCATCACCTCCCTCCTCCTTGAGAAAGCCTCCTTGCCTAGCGCAATTCTTCTCCTTACGTCCCTACCACTTTGACCGTATAGGTCCAAAACACTTCCGAGATATGTAAACTGCTCTACCTGCTCTATTCTTTCCCCGCCTATTTTAATATTTAGCTTAGCCTTTTTCTTTCTGGAAAATCGCATAACCTTTGTTTTATTTATATCGATTCTCATCCCATATTTATCGCACTGAACCTCCAATTCACTCAACAATGCTTGCAACCCCTTGGCTGACTGACCAACTAATGCTTGGTCATCAGCAAACCTAACCGATTTTACATATTCCCCTCCGACTTTCATTCCAACCTCCAGTTCTTCCCATGCCTCTTTAATCATTTCCTCCATATATACGTTGAACAGCAGCGGTGACAATGGGCAACCCTGCCTTACCCCTCTTCCTAACACTGCCCATCCAGACTCTCCGTTCCCCACTCCCACCTGAGCAGTCTGAGACATGTACAGGTGGCGGGTATCAAGTCAAAGGTATCAATAAAAAATATTGAAAGGCGAAGTCGATCTCTCGGGCAACCAATGCGTGATTCGCCCATTAACAACTCTCACAGCCAACATGACTGAAGGGGCAACTAAGTGACCATCGGTTAATAGAGCAACGGCGAGCTTCTCGAACAGCCGCCAGGAACAACGGGATGAGTATCACCACGGGCATCAGTGGAAAGACAGGCCTTCCATTGGAATGAAGCAAGCAATGCACTCCCTCTTCTATCCGACCCTCTCTAAATTAAGCTCACTGTGGCAAAGGACTGCGCGCTCACTACGTCAAAGGCATTTGAAAAGGTCAGCCGAGCAAGGCCCCGCCGGCCCGTCACTGCGCGTGGGGTTCACGGGACGAGGTGGCCACGCCACTCTGCCCCGAGCGCTCGTGCTGCCGAGAAGTCATGCGCGTGTGTGCCACCTCATATTTATTCAGTCGGCGCGGGGGCAGATCGGAACGGATTTGCGGCTCAATCCTCATTCGCATGGCAATCATATTATTGCAATTATCGCGGTAAAAAAACTATCCTGCGCATAAAGTTAGTTGAATTTGATGGTATTTTAAAATGGCAATCAATTTGGAAAGCCTGATTGATTTTCCATTGGCCCAAACAATGAATGTGCATCAGCACTAGCCCACCAATGGGTAGGGTATGCATTCGATGGCCTCGTGAGTCAAAGACACAAACACATAACCTAAAAACGCTACATTGTGATAAATCATTTTTCTAGCTCAGCATTTATATCCAGCCCCCGCCTTAATTTCATCCAAAATCACTATTTTTTCCCTAATGAAATTAAATTATTGACTATGTAATTCGGCAAAGTTTAGGAAGTGTGTGGAATTACAAAGTCAATAATTTCATTTCATTTCAATATGTCATGCAAATTCCGTAAAGTTACGCCGGAGACAACACTTTTTTACCCAATTTCCCAAAATTCACATTTTTACCCAATTTAGCTTTCCCAACATTCTCCCATTTATCACAGTCTTCACGAATACCTCTTCGTTTCTCTTTGTATACGATCGACATTATATTCATCGAATTTAACCGGGAACCATCTTTACGGCCTACCCGCATGTAGCTTCATCGTGTGGTATCTTTTCCCTCCAATCTATTATTTGTCGGAATCCCAATCTACGAGCGGAGGGAATGAGATACAAAAAGAAAAAGAAGAAGCGCTGTGAAAATTATTAGTAGGATGTAAAGGTTAAAGCCAACACCACTTACGTCACCATTTACGTAGCATAGTACACATAAGGAGGAATATCGAGGACGGAGAGGAGGGTAAACGAACAACACTTGAAGGGGTTGGTGAGTTCAGGCTCAAGAGGGGGAGACGTTTGTGCAATGCCGACGCAATCAACGAAAGAAAACAAAATTGAGCACGACCAGGATGTATTGCCTTCCCTTCGAGCAGGCGTTTGAAGGAGTCAGTTGGGTAGGATTAATGACTGCACTAGAGAAAAGATAAGCCGAGAAAGGATTGAGGGATAGGCGACCACGCCGCAGCCAGTTCATGGACCCGGATGGCTCCAGGTGCGGCTGGAGATTCGGGAGAGGAGTGGACCAGATACTATGGGAGCTGGTGGTATGCTGTGAACCTGATATTTACACTTACTTGTATGACTTGCTCACGTTTAACGAGATACCCAGCAGAGAACAAGTAACTTGTAAGACTTGCCCCCAAAAGGGGCAAGTCTTACAAGTTACCCGTTGTCTTTCCCCCCAGGGGGGGGGGGATGACAAATTTGCGAATCGGACATATTTTTTTTCGTCTTAAACTCCACCGAATAGTCAACGGGGATGCCAAGACCCCGTTTTAACCATTTTAAGACGATTTTGGTGCGCCGATTCCGGAAAACGGGCCCGAAAAGTTGCAAAATAACTCCACGGGCCCCTATGCCCGTTCTGAACGAAAACTGTATAGCATCCCTGTGAAAATTAAATCAAAAGCTTATTATATCTGATTTAGAAGAAGAAGAATATAAGAGCATATGACTAACATTCTATGTCGAAGCGTTATTCAATACATAATAGACACCACGAAGACATGATAATTGACACGATATATATTGACAACATCCTAGACACCATCCAGGTAGAAATCTAATTCTGAAACAGCTCCAGGTAAGTTGGAATTATCAAAGATTATATTATTTCCCAGCACCTGGAGGTCCACTCTATTACAATGCAACCATTTCAGAGAGTAAAAATCATTCGCCTTGACCGGGATTCGAACCCGGATCCCTCGATATCCGGCCGAGTGCTTTAACCAATTAAGCTACCGAGACGTCCTCTTACACTCTGAAATTTTGGGGGCTTTAAAGGAACAAGATGTTATGACGAAATACCGTACATCCAATGTCACAGGCATTCGTAGTCGTGCGCGACGCGCCACAGTCCACATGTAAATAAAGCCAATTTTAAACACTTAGGCTGTTCATACCTTAGACAAATTTCAAGAAACTGTAACAGTAACTTTAACGGAGTCACCCGCTATGTGTGCATTATAATGAAACCATTTTAGAGAGTAAAAATCATTCGCCTTGACCCCCCAATTAAAGCCCCCAAAATTTCAGAGTGTAAGAGGCCGTCTCGGTAGCTTAAGTGGTTAAAGCACTCGGCCGGATATCGAGGGATCCGGGTTCGAATTCCGGTCAAGGCGAATTGTGTGTATTGTGATATATTTCATTCCTGTATTATGATAATTTTTGACAAACACTCCGGGTAATTGGATTGGTTTTTGCCTCATGTGTCCGTACTTTTTTGATATTCACAACTTTTTCAGTTATTCGTGACGTTTTCCGGCATTCCGGGCCCCTTGTCTATGGCGCCCCCTCTCGAACATGCATTCATCATCTTCATCGGTAAAGTTGTGCATGAGCACCATGATCTCAGGATGGTTTTCGTACCTCGCTTAATTACAGGACCAAGTTTAAAACCACTTCAGATGGGTCGGTTGTGCTACTTTTTTTTACATTTTGAGTCGGTCTTAACGGGCCTTGGCCATTCTGAATCGTCTTAAACTGGTCAAAAGGGGTTCTTGGCATCCCCATTAACTATTCGCCCGAGTTTAAGACGAAAAAAAATGTCCGATTCGCAATTTTTTTTTGCAACTTTGCGGGCCCGGTTTTCCGGAATCGGCGCACAAAAATCGTCTTAAAATGATCAAAAACGGAGTCTTGGCATCCCAATTGATCGTTTGGCTAGGTTTAAGACGAAAAAAAAAATGTCCGATTCGCAGATTTTTCACCCCCCCCCCCGGAGAAAGACAACTAATACCCTAATGGGGATATCATATATCCCAGTGGTTATTGGCAAGGCACTCGTTAAATATGTACAGTTTTTGTGAGTGTAAATATGGTGGCCACAGCATACCACCAGCTCCCGTACTAAGAGGAGCCATTCAATGTATACCAGGAGGAAATGGTACGCTGGAAGACCTGGAGATAGGTATGACAACCGGTGGGGAATTCATTAAACCAGTTAGGTAAGCCGACGATAAAATGTATCCAATGAATCAAGTGGTAACAATCCTTACCTAGCGCATTGATAATCAATGATTGGTATGAGAATGGGCAAAATCAAAAAAAGTTACGAAGTTCACGGTAAAGAGGATATTGAAGTTAAACGTAAAATTGGAGGTTGTAAATAGAGCATTTGGAACAGTTTGTTCATCTCGGAAGTATTCCGGACCATCGCAGGTAGTTTGAGTAAGAATGTTCGGAAAAGATTATCAAAGTTGAACCGTTTTGAATGTTATGGAGCGAGGTTTTGCAGAGTGCGACACCCGCAGAATGGAGGTCTTTGAGATGCTTACAAGATCAGTTCCAAACGTCCAATAACTTATTTTTATTAGATAGACGGGCGGCGGTTTGTTTCCCTGGCTGGGTTCGAGGGAGGGGAGTCCCAGGAAAGGATGGAGGCCGGTGGCAGTTGGCTCCCAGCCTCTGCGGATTGACAATCGTTCGTTTGCGAAACCTCTATAACGTGGCCTTATTATGGTCGGTCGTCGACGGTATATAACGACGGATACGTCGGTTATTTGAACAGCGCTAATCTATCAAATTTTGCTTGGAACTAAGAAAAACCAGGAAAGAGACTCATGACATGCTCAAGGCAGCTTATGGTGATAACGCCATGGGCAGATCGGATGTTTTTGATTGACTTAAGTTGTTTCGGGAGGTAGAGAAGATGTTGAAGCCGCCGAACGTTCAACGCGACCTTCGATCTCAAACAGTGACGAAAATCTTACAAGAGTGAGGTCTTTGATGGAAAGGGATCGCAGATTAAATGTCCGCATGGTTTATGATGAACTTGGCATAAATGAAAGTCGTGTGTATTGACTTGCGACCGAAAACATGGACATGAGAAAGGTGTGTACGAAGTTGGTGCCGCGAGTGCTCTCGGACGAACAAAAGGAAACTCGCATGCGAATCTGCCAAGAGCTTCTCGACCTTGTGAGTGAGGATCAAATTTTTTAAGAAAATGCCCCACCATACTTCTTCCTCTTCCCCTGCCTCAAATACGTGCTGAAATGACGTCACCACGGTTCTGTAGAAGCGTTACAACAGGCCGTAACAAGGGACCTTAGCAGCATTCTGGGCGCCGCCTTCCAAAAGTGGTACGAGACGTGGAAAACCCTCCGGAAGAGATGTGTGGACGCACAAGGGTGCTACTTGGAAGACTTTAGAGTGAATATATCAATTCTGGCAATACATTTTTTTAATCGACTCAGTCCCACCACTTTAGAGACAGACGTTGTGTATGTAGAAGGATGTGAAAGGGAAAGAAAGAAAGGAAAGCAAACGAAAAAGTGCTCGGCCTAGTAGGGGAGGGGATTGTTGTCAAAAATTCAATTGAGGAAGGAATGATGCATGGAGATTATTCTGTCTGTCGATGAAATGCTTAAGGCTGAGGGTGGCACGTTAGGCAATCGAGAAAGGTGTAGAAATGTGATAGGCACGATATGAAGGGAGGAAGGGAGCAGAAAGAACTTGAAGACGGGTTTATTGTAGCGTGGGGTGTTGGGGCTGTGCATCGTTTTGTCACCGAGACTGAAAAGAATACCGCCTGCACCCGGAAAAAATCTACCCTAAGCGGCAGACTAGGAAATAAAATAAATGCATCGGCTGAACGGAGGGTCGTACTGGTTGAAGGCCAATCATGTATTCTATTAGTTTAGGAGGTGAGGTAGTTTAACGCGATGTGTACGTCAACAATAAAACGCAAAATCATTTCTGAATCCATTATTATGTTCATATTATTATAATTTAATGCATCACTTTGTGCATGGCCGAACTAGTCAACATTGGCCAGAATAAAAAAGTAAATTTAGGCTGAGTTCAAATTCGGTAACTATTATTAGGTATCACACATTTGTATCTGTGGTCTCATTGTTATTAATCTCTTAATTTTGATACGCCCATTGCATTAGAAAACTTTAACATGCTAAAATAAACTGGTGAACTCAGGTCGAGTGTTCGAACGCTGATGTCGCGACATTCAATCAGAATAAGTCATTTGCTTTTCAAACGCATATCACCTGCTAAGCAATGAAATAATATTAGATCTGCATCTCTCTCACTTCAAACCTTTTGCTTGTATTCCATTTGAAACTTTACGATATGTGCAACAAGTGAGAACTATAATGGTTACATCATTTTTCACGATGGGCTAATGGAACAAACCGTTAATTTTCTAGAAAATATGAAAGCATACTGCTGCTATTTTATTTTATCTCATTTTCCACAAAATGTTTGGATGAATTATGAACTTGTTCATTCAATTCTGAAGACATTAGTACCAGGGAGAGGTATTCACTATATATCATTGTCAGGGTCATTATTTTAGCCTTGTGAAATTTTTAGTGATGGAGATGACACGTTTCCTAAAACAATCGATAAGCACGAAAACGGAATGAAACCATAAGGAGAGAGGGAAAATGGATGCAAAGCATAATGCATAAGCATAATACGATCGGTAGTGGGAGGTTGACGACTGCGATAGAGAGGGGAACATTAGGAAAATGAGGAAAAGATAGGAGGAACAAGATGGGTAAGTTGGACGGGAGGAAGAAAGTACAGAGAGATGAAGAGGGATCCGATGTAGACTACGTTGCTGGATTGTGTTTTATTCGGAGTCAAAAAATATTTATTTGGTAGATGTACCTGTCCAAGAAATACCTTAACCGGCAAATTACCTAATAATATCTAACGATTTTTTATGTATTTTAGGTCAAATAAGTGCGCCTAAATATTTCGAATGGAGTTAAATTCCATAAATCTGACATTTTGTTGCTGGGTGGTCGAGGTGTTGGCAACCAAGATAAACATTATGCTCACCGTATAGACAGACGTTGGTATTACTCTACTCGGATGTTATCTGGAAAAATTTAAAATCAAATGGAAGACGAGCTCGGAATCAACAGGCAATTAAATTTCTCAGCCTACGAACTAAAAGCCCATTCGAACATTTAAAAAATCTGCATGGCAGCTGTAGGAAATCACGTCACTAATTGCTGGAACACGTATAGCATTTTTACAGAGGGAAGGGAGTTAGGCAAGAGATGGTGGGAAGGAACAGGATATACCTGCAGGAAAGGATGAAAGGAGTAAGAATCGGAGAATAGTTTAATATAGAGTGGGGATGTCAGGCTGTGTCTTGTTGGACGAAGCTATTTCAGCGATGGTCAGTGAGCGTCCACACAGAAACCTATCGTAGATGGTAGACTACTTTTAATAATACTAACATCGTGTAACTCGCCGAAATAAACTAGGACCACCCCAAATTTTTGGTCCTCTTACGGAAAGAGTAATTTTGCGCTTTGAAACCATGGAAATAAAACGCCTATATCATGAAAAATGAATATGTATGCAAACTTTATTCACGTGAAAGGACGCCAAATAAGCCAAGCTGGGTTTTGAACCATTATCGAGTTAATGCGGATCAATTTGAACCACATTAACTCGGAAATTGTTAAGTATTACCAAGGGCCAGCCTTTAAAATAATTGCGGACCCATTAAAGTAATAGTGACCATAGGAATAGTGGGTTCAATGAAAGGAGGAGTCAAGTCGAGACGAAGAGTCCAAACATAGTTTGAAAACGAATATACGATAAGATATGACTGAGTCATATCTTATCTTCCGAAGAAGACGGAGCTCGAGTCCGTCGAAATTATCAAGATATTATTGTGAGTGTTCTTTTTATGTGTTCTCGTGCTGTGTGTTACTGTCTAAGTTTTTTATTCATCACTTTCGTGTTACATCGAAGAAATCATCTATATATATATATATATATATATATATATATATATATATATATATATATATATAAACTTTTTTGGAAAACCCACAAACGTGTAATGTAAATTCAATGATAGTCATAACAAACACAGAAACCAAAACACACAAAAGAGGGACTCACTGGTTCTCGAATTTTCGGTGGTCCAACCACCTTTCTCAAGAGGAATTAGGAACAGAACTGAGGCAGAGGAGGGCCCGAAAGCAGTGGTAGGAAGGAGAAGGGGAAACGGGGGAAAAGAGGGGAAAAGAGGGGAAAAGAAAGGAAAAGGGGGGAAAAAAAGGGGGGGGAGGCATTCGAGATGAGGAGTTTGGAGGGGTAGTGTATGGCGCGGGAATTTTAAAAAAGGTGGGGATGATATGGAAGTTGTTGGGGGCGGAGGGGGATGAAATTATATGCATAAAGGGGGCAATTAATGTCTAATATTAATACCTGGGCGATTCCAGGAATCCAAGAGCCAGATGAAAGCTAGCTCTAATGTTTTGAGTTTCAGTGGAGGGTCGGAGTGTGGGAGGGATGCTAAGACGGATACTTTAAAACATTGGTCAAAGGCAGTGTTGTGTTCGGAGGCATGTTTGGGGATTGGGAGCATACCAATAAGGGAGGAATTGTTGCATGAGGCTCGATGATTATTGATTCTAATATTGAGGGGTGTGGTACACTGTCCAATGTAAAAGGCAGGGCAAAGTTGGCACTTGAGTAGGTAGACAACATTGCTGGAGGTACACGAGGAGTAGGGAATTGGTGGGAGAGAGTTAAAGAGCGGGTGGGAGAGGGATGGGATTCTGGTTAGGAAAATAGGACATGTTTTGCATCTAGGTTTATTGCAGGGTCTGGGAGTGATTTTGGAACGGGGCGAGGATTTAAGAAGTGGATTGGTGGAGTTTAGAAGATCTGATAGATTGGCGGGGCGTTTGAAAGTGAGAGAGGGGCATTTGGGGAAAAGGTTGGTGGTGGAATTGTGGTTTTTGAGGATAGGATAGAGGTCCTTTAGGATAGAACGCAGAGATTCTAGGCCAGGGAGAAACGTGGTACAAATTGAAAGAGGGTGGTTTTTCGCGGTGGTGGAAGGTCTGGGAGTGTAAGTATGTCTACGGATCCTCTTATTCAGGAGGGATTCAGGATAACCTCGTTTGAGGAGGGAATGGTGTAAATTTATGAGGAAATTGTCTAGGGAGTCAGGGTCATTGCAAATTCTGTGTCCCCTTATGGAAAGGGAATGAGGAATGAAATGTTTGGTGTGGTATGGGTAACAGCTGCCAAAATGTAAGTACTGTTGTTTATTTGTGGGTTTTATATGTACGGATGTGAGAAATTTATGGTCTATAAATGATATGCTTACATCTAGGAAGGTGATTTGGGAGGAGGAAACTGTAGACGTGAAGGAAATAGAGGACGAAGCATTAAGGTTGGAAATAAAAGTTTTCAGGGAATCAGGACCAAGTGGCCCGAGAAGGAAAATATCGTCAATATATCTGAGCCACAATAGTGGTTTCAGGGGTTGTTGTGACAGGAATTTATTCTCCGCCAGACCAAGAAAGAGGTTTGCATAGGACGGGCTGAACCTGCTACCCATGGCACAACCCTTGATTTGTAGGGAGAAATTATCATTAAAGGAGAAGGAATTGCGGGTAAGAATGAACTCGGAAAGGCTGAGGAGAAAATCTGTGCTGGGGATGTGTGGCTCAGGGCGTTGGGAGAGGTAGTGTTGGAGGGCGGAGAGACCTTCTGAGTGGGGAATGGATGTGAACAGGGACGTGGCATCTATAGTGGCCATAATGATCTCGGCATCTGGAGGGAGGGAGATAGAATTTAATCTATCCAGGAAATGGTAGGAATCTTTAGTGAATGATGGTAGGGCCTGGACAATCGGCTGGAGATAGTGGTCTACAAATGCCGAGATTCTTTCTGTTGGGGAGTGACGGGAGGATAAAATCGGTCGACCAGGATTACCCGGCTTGTGAATCTTCGGAAGGATATAGAAATGAGGAGTGCGTGGGTGGGGAGGGGAGAGGAGGGCTAAGTCTGAAGGAGATAGACCCTCATTCGGCCCATTGGCACTAAGAAATTCAATTAGGTCCTCCTGAAGTGCGGGATTTGGATCTTCGGGGATTTGCTGGTAGGAAGAGGTGTCAGAGAGTTGTGTTTCAGCTTCCCTAATGTAGTCTGAACTGTTTCAGACCACAACCGTTGACCCTTTATCTGTGGAAGTAATGATGATGTTAGGATTTTTCATTAAGTTATTTAGCTCTGAGGATTCGGTAGGGGACAGGTTAGATCGAGGATTAAGGGACTTGAGGAAAGACGGGTTGGCGATTCTGGACAAGAGAAGGTTTATAAAAATTTCAATTGGATGATTTGAGGGGAGGGGACTGGGTTCTTGGGCTGAAGCCGGCTTGAATTTCTGTAAGGCGTTGTGAAGGGGTCTGGAGATTTGCTGGGGTGCCGGTTGCGACTCCCAAAAAGCCTTCCACCGGAGATTCCGGCAAAAACGCAGTACGTCAGCGAGAATTCTTACGTGGTTTACTCTGGGGGTGGGGGTGAAAGAGAGGCCCTTGTTTCTCTGTGTTCTATCCCTCCTTTCACTACTGTTTTACCTTTTATTTTCTATTCCTCTCCGGGTGGATGCTCAGAGCATCCGCCCGGCAAGTGGAAGGCCCGTGGTTTAAATCCCGGATAAGGAAATATTTTTACTTTCGTGATCTGCTCAAAAACCGCCTTCCCCACATGTCCTGTGCTCGCCTTTTATGTGTTTTCCTATCCCCTTTCCTTATTCCTATTTCTATGTTTGAATATATATATATATATATATATATATATATATATATATATAGATGATTTCTTCGAAGTAACACGGAAGGGTAGAAAAAAACTTAGACAGTAACACACAGCACGAAAACACATAAAAGGAACACACACACACACACACACACACACACATATATATATATATATATGTATATATATATATATAATTCACTAAATAGTCATAGCAAACACAGAAACTAAAACATATTAAAGATGGACTCACTAGTTCTCGAATTTTCGGTGGTGCAACCACCTTTCTCAAGAGGAATTAGGAACAGAACTTCTGAGAGAGAGTTCTGAGAGTTCTGTTCCTAATTCCTCTTGAGAAAGGTGGTTGCACCACCGAAAATTCGAGAACTAGTGAGTCCCTCTTTAATAAGTTTTAGTTTCTGTGTTTGCTATGACTATTTAGTGAATTTTACTGTGCACGTTCGTGGTTTTTCCAAAAAGTGAATATATATATATATATATATATATATGATTTCTTCGAAGTAACACGGAAGTGTTGAATAAAAAACTTAGACAGTAACACACAGCACGAGAACACATAAAAAGACCACTCACGATAATATCTTGATAATTTCGACGGACATGAGCTCCGTCTTCTTCGGAAGATAAGATATAACTCATATCTTATATTCAGAGTCATATCTTATCTTCCGAAGAAGACGGAGCTCAAGTCCGTCGAAATTATCAAGATATAATCGTGAGTGTTCTTTTTATGTGTTCTCGTTCTGTGTGTTACTGTCTAAGTTATATATATATATATATATATATATATATATATATATATATATATAATATAACTTTTGGACGGCACGATAGAACACAGAATAAAACAGATAACACGTAAAAGGACACTCACACTGTAGATTATTTAAGCTTTCGACCTACTCCGAGGCCTTCTTCAGGTCAGACTGAGAGGTTTTGAGGGAAGAGTGCCTGGGGTGGGGAGGGGGGGCGGAAGGTTTAGGGACTGTTAGGAAAAAAATTAAAGATGGCGGTTAAGGGTGGGAATTTTAAAGGATCGGAAATATAGGATGTATGCGGATTCGCGAGTTCTCACCTCTATGTCGGTGGCTGAATCGGGTAGGGATTCTAGAACTGTTAGGGAAAAGCATTCGTCAAATGATAGGTTGTGTGAACTTGCGTGTAAAGGGATAGGAAGAGAACAGAGTGAAGCAGAATTACATGAGTAGCGGTGATTATTCATTCCGATGGATAAGGGGGTAATGCATTCGCCTATGTAGAATGAGGTGCATTGTTTGCACGACATAAGATAGATAATATTTTTTGAGAGGCAATTAGCGTGGGAACGGGGTGAAGGGACAATGAGGGAATGTGGGGAGAGGGGAGCAGGTTGCAGGCAATCGCCCCTGATGTAAAACATGTCTCCTAATCAGATCTGCTCCCCTCTCCCCACATCCCCTGAAGAAGGCCTCGGAGTAGGCCGAAAGCTTAAATCATCTACAGTGTGTCCTTTTACGTGTTATCTGTTTTATTCTGTGTTCTATTGTGCCGTCCAAAAGTTATATTGCTCTCGTGAGTACTTCCGCATCATCGATATATATATATATATATATATATATATATATATATATATATATATATATATATATATATATATATACACACACACACACAT